>JARHVA010000227.1:5762500-6187500 GCA_037957365.1 Torreya grandis | reverse complement strand
CAGGAGGTCTCTAAAGATGTCAACCAAATTTTGGCTACCATAGGATAGGGTCATAATGTTTTTCCTTTTACAATGCAAGTTAGCACAGTTTAAGGTAAATTTGATAAGTTTAAGGTAATGTTCATTTTGATCATATGCTTGTCAAGTCACTTAATGTCATGCTTTAAGATGGTTAAATTGATGTTAAGGGTTTAGGGTTTCTTTTTAAGTCATATGACATGTGTCATGGTCATGTTATACTCCTTATAGTCCGTACAAGTTCCCAAATAGGTTTAAAACACTCTTTTCTAACATTATAACCCAGTTGAGATGTTTTCTTAATCATTTTATAACATTCCAAGGAGAATATTGTAAGAAATGGTAGGTGAATAGTAGATGGAGTTGATGATACATCACCCTATATACACATAGGAATATATAAGCTTAATGAAAACTTATTCCATTTGTTCAATCAGATTTCAAGGTAGAATATGATAATTCTCTTTGAAAAGAAGAGTTTTCAAAAGATGGTTCCATGTTTTCAACATGGATTTTCATTCCCAAAAACTTCCAAGGCTCTCTCAATCTTCATAAAACCTAAATACATGCTTTAGAGGAAGTTTTAGGTTCAAAATAGAGACAACACCTTTCATCTTCCCTATCACTTCCTTGGCAAGCTTGTGAAGGCTAGTTTTAAATTCTCATTCCATACAGAGGAGAGAGAGAGAGAGAGAGTAGTGACCTAAGATCTTGGAAATATTAGGGGGTATTATTGTACATCAATTCCATGTCCATATTTTTCATATTGGTGGCCCCTCCTTTATGAACAATCACTAAGACCATGAGGTGGTTTAAAACCCTACATAAACCACATATGCTTAATTTTCTCCTTGAAATTTAAGTTTGAAATCTATTGGAGGAATGATATAATATAGGTTATAAGGGGTATTAAAATTATTAATTCATGATTATCTATGCCTTACTTGGCATGTGTGATCTCAAGAGGATAAGAAACCCC
Source organism: Torreya grandis (assembly GCA_037957365.1). Taxonomy (NCBI): domain Eukaryota; kingdom Viridiplantae; phylum Streptophyta; class Pinopsida; order Cupressales; family Taxaceae; genus Torreya; species Torreya grandis. The sequence goes on along the minus strand of JARHVA010000227.1, from coordinate 6,186,503 downwards.
CACTTTTACATGGTTTGTAGGTTAAAAACATGGAGTTTTGATGCTCTAGGGTTTTCAACAATTGGGAGTATGTGGAAAAATATATCACAACACGTTTACACTCCATTTAATGTTATATATGTCCAAATAAAGTCTAGTCATTCATTAATGTGGAAATAAAGTCTTAATGTTTTGAGAGTCTTGTGTTACATGAAAATAAGTATAGATGGTTTTTTTTGTGTGTTTTAGTTATTTAAATCCATATAAATATCTTTAAATCATTATTAAGACCCAAAAGGCAAAATAAATCATGTTCTCATGACTCACCAAAAGACTAGCAGCTCGTAAGTGGGAGATCAATATGATTTTAGTTATAAACCTGAGGAAAATAGTGAGGTGAAGTGATTTAATATGAAATTAAATGATATATAAAATATTTAATATCCATTAAATATGGATGATCATTTCAACACTAGCTTCTCTTAGTAACATACAATGTTTTTAGGCTAAAGACTATGTATAAGCCTACCTACACAAAGGTGAATTAAAAATGTCCATACCTTACATCATTAGTGATGTATGAGGGTCATATCCTCATGAAAAATGTTATAAGGTAGTTTATAAGTATTTTTATGCTTAAGAGGATCAAAATAGGTATCATGAAACACTTAAATCAATAAAAATGTAGACCTACAGGTTTGCAAACCTAGAGGTCTAATATTCATATGAAATGCAATGAATATTGTATCAAGAGATGAGGTTAAAGTGTTGAAAGAGGTGTGGTAATAATTATTAAATAATATGGATATATTTTTAGTTCAGATGGAGGATAAACTATGATTTTAAGAGCTATTCTAAGCTCTAACAAATCTTAAACCCTTGTAGACCTACCGACCTAATGAAAAGTTCTAGGTCTACCTCTAAGAGTTGGGAGATAGTGTGGGTTCTTATAGTGAGAATGGATATTGGATAGTGGATAGATAAAATGAGAAAATTTCCCAAGATTTTTGAAGTATTATCAAAATATTGAAACCCTCTTGAAGATCCTTAAGCCTAAAGGTGACAGTCATAGACCCATATACGACCTACATACCTGCCTATAACAAAGAATGAAGAAATCATAAGGTTGTCTTGATTATGATATCATGGAAGGGTGAGAGATACCAATGAGGAAATGGTGAATATTTTTAAAATCCTTATGAGGATTAAAAACACTCATAGGCTATCAATGAGGATAGGGGATAGGCCTAAAAGAGTTACTTACAGGTCTGTTCATGAAAGTTGGATGATTTATACAAGTGTTGAGTTGTATATGAAGATTAAAGGGGTTTGAAAGGTTTATAGAGCCTAGAAAAAAACTCTCACAAGCTTCAAAATCATATAAATTAGGAGGAAATGACTCAAACAAGGCACTAGGGTCACCTTTACATGATGTGTTATAAACCCTATCATGAGCTAATGGATGTTGTAGAAGGTCTAGATAAGAAGAATAATAAATAATATAATTTAAATGGTTCATGATGAATTAAATATACCTCCATGAGGTGTTCAAGGTCAAAACCAAACACCAAGATAGTGTATTCAAGACAAAATTCTTTCTCGAGCTCACTAAACACAGTCTACCTAGCATGAGAGGCATCTTCTGTTGCTTAAAATGGTACAAAGGAGTTGCATGGGAGATCAAGATCATAGGGAGTGTTAGGTACCCTTGTCTACTTGTGATTTGTGGTATTATTTCATTTATTAAGGCCTTAGGATTTATGAATCATCGTTAAGATGATAAACAGGTCTCAAGCTACCAAGAAGACTAGCAATGACCTGATGGGAGAAATGGGCACTCAAATGCCTTCTAATGAGCATTAATAGTCTTGAAATTACTTTAGTGACTTTCATGATTCTCATGAACACCTGAATAGGCCATTGGATGGCATGTGCAAGGTATAAATTGTACAAAAAAGGGCTCAAAATGATAGTTTTAGGCTATTTGGAAGCATGAAAAGTTGTGTTAGACCCTCAAATTGGACCTTGGACATGATTAGGAGGTCCTTAAATTAGATCAAATTTTATATTGAATTTTTACATGTGTGAGCATTAATTAGAGCCAAATTTATTTTTACTAGGCCTATAAACCTAATTGAGGTCTAATGGAGAGATAAACAAGCGGATTAAGCACACTTGCATTGAGTGTTTAGTCATAATACTATGTACAGAGAAATAAGAGCAATGTGGGTACTCAAATATATACTTGGATTGCCAAGAGCATCTATAGAATGTTCTAGACAAGGAGATTTATATGTTTTGAGGGTTATAAGGAATTAAAGACAAATATGGGACTTAGGTGTGAAATGGAGTGTGGGAAAGTGTTTGAAACACCTAAAGGGGTTGATATAAGTTTGTTGAGACATAGAGAGTTTTCTCATGGAGAGAGGTTTCATTCATGAATATGAAAGCAATATTTGAGGCATTTAGGCAAGAAAGGCATAATTAGATTGATGGGTTTCAAGACACCAAAGGATTTATGTGTATGATCATCACTAAAACATTAGTATGGAGAGATATTAAGAAGATGAAAATTGTGAATAACAAGGGTAGAAGGTAACTTAAGATGAAAATATGATTAAGAGTGCCACTTGTCACTTTCTGAGCTAAAGGGATGACAGTTTGAAAAAGAAGACAAGATGTGTCAAACAAATAGAGAAACCCCTACACCATTTGTGAGAGGAATCATCATCAAGAAAGCAAAAAATATCATTTAATACCTTATGAAACTTCTTTACAACCTCCTTAATTATAACCAGTGTTAATTTTAAGAGGCCCTACTAGAAAACCTATTGGAAAATTTGATTCATAGTTGTGGCAAATCCTCTATGGGCAATGGTAAATCTATGATGATTTTGAAGGAATGAAAAAACCAATTTCCTATTTTTTTCATATAATCATTCAAATACACCAAAATATAAGCACCAAACGAAACCACAAAAAGGCTACACTAAATAATTTCACCAAACATATGAACTGAATAACCACACTTAATAGTTGTATCGAACATCTATGTCGAATGACTATGCTAAATGGCTACACCAAATGGATATTATATGTTTGTGTTAGATGGATGTATTAGATAGTTGTGCTAAAAAATTATATCAAATAACTATGTCAAATGATTGTGTCAGATAGTTGTTTGCATCTAAACACACAAACCATTTCTATGCCCCTAAGAATGTTGTTTATATCCAAACACATAAACCATTTCTATGCCCTTGAATAATTGATGCACCATCATCCCCAACACACACCATATTTGTAGCTATTTCATAATCATCCATCCTAGTTTTATCTTTCAAATTAGATACAACCAATTTGTGAATATTTTTCACATTACAATTTTTTACCATTTTATGAACTGCTAGTAGATGAGGTTGCCTTAAATAGTTCTCAAAAGTATAAACATGCATGAAAACACAAGATGTGTTGTCAATTGCTTTGACCTCATCAATGGAAAGTGAGATGAATAGTGAATTTTAAACTTTTTATTTCAAATCTTCCTTCTCAACGATTACTAGACATTTTATTATTTCCCAAGCACTACTATTTAACCAATGTGATTGTGAAATATCCAAAAATACATTATGTTGAAATAAAATCTTATAATCTAAAATATCAAAAATAGGTTTGCCTTTTTTTACAATGTGGTATATAGTAAATAACTATATATATTTGGCCTTTAGATGGGACTGCATAACTTTTCCAAAACTTGCTTTGATTGTTCCCCCTTTCTCAATGAGATGTTTTTTATGTTTCTTATAATTTTCATACTTGTGTGCATATCTTACATGCATGCATTATTCTACATTTTTCCACCTATGTGTTCTTGTTATCATTTCATCTGGGTGCTTCACTATCACATACACTTTTCCACAATGTTTCTCAATCGTGTCCAATTTTAATTGCATTATGTGTTCCTTTCCTAGTTTCATTATACATCTGCATTTTGTTGGAGTATCATCAACATTTTAAATATATATATAGGTTATACAAAGGGAAATTTTATTTCCTATTCCACCTTAAAGGACCTTCTAATTGTCCATCTACTTCTCTTCCTTTGCGAATATTTTTGAGTGGAGTTTGTTAGGTTGTGGAGCTAAAAGCTTTACTGATGTAGACATTGGAGGAGGTTGCTGAGTGTCACAGTCACTAGCGTTGGTCAGGCCAATCGACGTCGATCAGGGGTGGATAGGAAGCTGCCAACATCAGTCAGATATCGGCCAATGTTGGTCATCTCTAGGTAGATAGGGACCAGCATCGATCACTTGTGTGTTCCAGAACTGTTTGTTGCATGAATAGTTTGTTTGTTGAATGGCTAGTTTACATGTTAAAGGCTAATTATAGTCTTGAGTTGCGTGTCTAATTATTTTAATTAAGAAAGTCTAATTATTGTTTTCATGAGGTCTATTTAAGAGACTCATGGGCTGTATTGTAAGTAAGGCAAGGAAAGAAAGAGTTTTCTTCCAATTGTAAGATCAGGGTGATCTGCAAGTTGTGCAAGATCAAGTAGAAGATCTACATGGTAAGTAAGATCAGGTTGATTTTCATGTTGTTGCAAGATTAAGGAGATCTACTTGAAGTACTTTTGAGTGCTTGGTGTACTGGTAGTATTGATACTGACTAGTTGGAGGTGAACAATAACTCTGTGTTTGAGTTGTTTGTTGTGACCGTAATTGAGAGAGAGAACTCTTGATTGAGAATTAATGGGAGCACTAGAGGTGTGGGAAGCCTCATAGGTGTGAGAAGAGTGTGGAATCTTCTTGATTGTATTTTATTTCTAGATGAGTTGAATACAAGATTGTATTGTCTCTCAAATTCTGTGTTGTTTCTGGTTTTTAGTTACTTATTGCTTCTAGTTTAATTCCGTGTTTAGTTGCTTGTATATGGTAATCAATTGTGCTTCCTAGGTCCTAACAAATTTTTTAGCCAAACTTTGTGTTTGGTGAGAACCAACAATCTGTTCTACCTCTTGAGTGTCATGATCATTGTCATTAAAAACTAGAGGAACATCTTCTAGTGGTGTCATGTCATCATCAAAATAATCTTCAAGGGGTGACATGTTATTTTGGTTAATTATTTCTAGTGAGATATCAATGGGGATTTATGCATGTAAAATTGTTTTAATATTATTGAATAGTTAAAGTCAAATTTATGACAAGCTAAAAAAGCAATAAATACCTATATTTTTAGTGTATTGTGATTGTGTGGGATTTTTTATTGGATCTTTAAAATAAGATAATATGCTCAATTTTCTTGATAATTAGCCTATCCTTTTACCATTCCCACCAAGTGCCAAGATGATAAAGGATGCAACACTTAATTTTTACCATCTATTTTTATCATTCGATCACAGAGTTAATGTTATAGTTTGGTTATGCCATTTGGTGGTATATTCTAGTTTTTGTTTTTGTCATAAGATCACAAAATGGAAGTTATCATTTGACACTATCATTCGGTATTTTTGTTTGACACTTCCATTTGGAACTTTTGTTTGGCACTATCATAGTATTTTCATTCAGCACTATCATCCAGTTCCTCTAATTATAATTGTTAATGTTTGGTATCACTATCTAGTTCCTCTATTAATGTGATACCATTTGGTGTTACAATCCTCTAATTTCATGGCCTTATTAGTTTTGGTTCTTCTTGTTGCCTTGTTTGATATCAGCAGGGGGGAGGGGAGGCAATTGTACTATATATATCTAGCCAATTAAAGTGTAATTTAATATATTATTATAAATGGTTGGTGATCCAACCCACAAAATAATTTATTTTCCTAAATTTTTGGTGATTCAAACCCATCTATTGACCCTAAAAAAATTCAAAAAAAAAATTAAACATTGGAATATTCATGAATTAATGAATATTCACCATTAAAATTTACCTTGATTGTAACTCTTGTCATGAGTGCTTGAGACTTATCATTTCTCTCTTATACGCCACTTATCTCTTTCCTTCTCTCATTCTCTATATATACAACCTTTTTTGGCTTTGTAAGCACCCTTTGGCTAAGTATGGTAAAGCCCTACTCAACTAAACATTTATATTATGCCTTTTAATAAGATATAAACTAAAAAATTCACAAAAAGAACAAAATCTAAGTGGAAAGGAGAGAAAAGAGTCCTACTACAATGAAAATGAAGTTGATTTATTTAACTAAGTAAATCCCATGAAACCAATCCTTATTTGAGTAATACCTAGTACAACTCCAATCAAAGGATGTTGAAAGATGCCAAGGATAAACTACGAAGATCAAATAAGAGCATAACCACCATACATGTGTAGAGTATGGACCCTCAATTTTACAACAATCAAATTATGAAGATATTAAATTTTGATTAATCAATGCTAAGATTTATGATAGTCATTCATTACAAGCTTCACTTGCATAGTAGTAAGGAAAATACTACTCTAGATGAACATGAAAATGTCTATCTAGATAACTATGGAGAACCGAATAATCTAGTCCACTACTCTATCACTAAAACTAAAAGGAACTAGCCCTTATTACATTGATTATTTGATCATTTACAGACCATGTAATTCCACCAAGTTTTTCTAGATTCATCCCACTATTGGGGTAATTATTAAATGATGATTTGAAATGGGGGGTTAATGTCATTGAGATTATTTGGATTTGATAGCCAAACCATAATTTTACATTTAGATTCCATGCCTCTTTAAGTCAAAATATTTGTCTTTTATGATCCATTGATCACCTCTAATTGATCTCTCTATGCACACCATGTGTTGCTCCACATCCTTTGCAGTTAGACATCATGTATCATAAAGGTAGACCCTTGACTTATTAGCCATTTTCTAAATCCCCAAGAGCATGCCATAGTAAAAATAAATTGCCATTATGATTTACCTCAAACTATACATTCTTTAGGATCAATCTACCATTAAGATACCATCCATGCTTGACTTAGACTACCCAAGTAGATAGCATAGTGATTTTTTAGGCCCAAGGTCTGCTGATAGGAAAATGAGAATCAAATTTATGTTATATGCTCTTTTTGATGTTATTGCATTTTGATTTGGCATCAGGTTTCAATTTAGGATTCCATGAAAAGCATCTTCACCATATTTTCTTCTTTCACCTCTCCCTTAATTTTCCTCTCTCTTCTTTTGTTCTTTATGAGATTTATTTCTTTGTCACTCTTGGATATCTTTAGATTGTGCAATTTGTCAAATTTTGGCCTCTCTAGACCTTTTGACCATCATTTCATCATTCATAGGTCATTAACCTCTGAGATGTCATCACATGGTGACATCTTGGGTATTTAGGCTTTGGATGTTACCTTTTTTTCTTTTGAAAACTATTATCTCCCACCAACCATTGATCTAAGATATCAAATAGTTGACGGGCCTTCAAGGCTCTTTATTGCCTTTGGTTTCCCAGGGGGAAAGTTTCCATGACCATTCCATATGGTATGATATCAGGGACTTAGGGTCCTTGGGACTTAGATTTTATTTGAGATTTAACTTGATGTTCTGACTTGTGTGATCATGCCATGTGGCACAATCATGGAGTCTAAAGACCTTCCAAACACTCAGTCACATTTTCAAAGAACTTTGCTTTAGTTGTAGCATCCCTAGATGGTTGGCATGTGGAGGATCTATGTTTAATAATTTAAACCTATGCATTAAAAATAAAATGACTGAGTCATAAAACCTTTGAGAGAAAGCATATGAAGGACAAGGTGATAATGAATGTGAGAATTGACCAAATATTTTGCATTCTAACTTAAAACATTCACTTATACAATGAATTTTTATTAGAGAAGAACCAATATTAAAATATAATACCCAATAGACCAAATGTCATGAACAAAATTAAGAATCCACATGTGAGAGACACCAATGTATTTCCATTTTAAGTCATCATTTACATAGCCATATATCTTCAAATGAACAAGGCATTATATGTTTAAATATTCAAAAAATTAAGGCAAAGATCATGAATTTGACTTAGAAGCGAAATTTAGAAAAGACCCATTATTCAATTTTTTATTTTATCAAAAAACCTTTTCTTGATGTTGATATCTTTGGCATTTGATACTATTGTCAAATTTAAACTAGTGATAATTACCACATAACAAGCTCTCATTGGTTTGGAGACCCAACCTTGATGGTATGTTGACTAGAAAATCCCTGTCAAATTTTTCCTAATGGTATGATGACATCATTGGGTCCACATGGATGGCACTCATTCATTAGTTTGTGGTGTCTCAGTAATGGGATGATGCAACATGGCATAATAATGGCATCTCAAGTTCTATAGGATGGAATGATATCATGCCACATGGCATGATCATGGGGCCTATGCGTTATCATTATGGTCTAAGATCTCCTATGATCCTAGAAATTTCAAGATCATTCCATGTGGCATGATCTTAGGCCTTCAAGCCATGTAGAGATCTTGGTCTTCATCTTTGGATACTAAGTACCAACCCAAGTCATTGATATGAAGATCAATCAATAGGTAGGTAATCGAAGGATCCTTAGACTTGGCCAACTACATAGATCAAGATCTCACTTTCATGATGGTCAAATTTATCACAATATTAGGGATTCAAGGGGAAATATCATAGACATCCATTTTTATATAGATCCAATCCCTATTTGAACATTATGGAGACATACGTATTCATCATGTGAACCCAAGGAAACTTTGAACTTCACAAGCTTTGTATAAAAAGACTAAGGCATCAATGAGTGAAAAAGGAAAGGAAAATGAAACAAAACTAGACCATAGGTAAATCAAGAAAGTGTTCATTCAATTTGAAAGTATGAATATTTCTATGAAAAGGCAAGGAAAAAGATATAGCAATTAAGTATTTTCATTAACTCAGTTTTTTTTACCCACATGAAAGGCAGGTTGAATAAGCCCCAAGTTAAATCAAATGGAAATCTATAAAGGATAATTTCACTTTACAAGATCAACTTACACCACCTTAAAAACATAAACATAGGTGATAACAATGAACCAACTAAGCATAAAATAAATAAATGGGAAATCTAAGGATTTTCAAATGCAAATAGCCCCAAGTCAAGAAAACATATAAGGCAAATCAAATCACTTCTCAAAAGAGATAAGACCAAATTCTAGGGAAAAAAGAGGTTCCATAATTTCAATGATGAAATTAGGGTGTGTTTTGAATGTAAAAATAAATGGTGACCCTATTAGAAAATACTTCTGAGTATTTTAAGAATCTAAAATCTTATTTTTCAAGCCTAAATAACAAGCATTAGCTAAAAAAAGTTAGTCAATATAGAATTAAAACATGAAGACACAAAATTTTGATTCAACATGTGACATATTAAGTTTCATTTTTGCCCAAAGACCATCAGTGTATGCTAAAGTGATTAATTATATTAAATTCACACACAAAAATTCATATTAGCTTAAGTAATTAGAACTTTTGAGGGATAAAGACAATGTAATTTGGATTAGATAGGAATGACATGCGCGTTTATATATTTCTAGATAGGCATTTATATCCCTAATAAAGGTACTTATGGTTTTTTTCAAGGCCTTTCTCCACTATTAACCTATCCAAAAATCCTATAGTGGAGTTTCTCGAATCACCATTTCAAGGATTTGAATTCAGTTGCTTTAAAAAAATTCTTTTATTTTGAAAATAATTTTCAAGTTTAATCCACTGAGGATTGGGAATCAAGTCATGGATAAAATTAAATTTAGAAATTTCATGACTGTTAATACAAGTATAAATAAATTTGGTGTTTCATCAACTTTAAATATTACATTAAGTGTATTTGATGGCCCTAGACCATAAAAGAAACATTTCTAAAGTCCACATGTTCTATTTGGAATCATAGACCTTCATAATTATGAAAATGTTAAAATAATTATAGTAGCTTATGCAATCATCCAGTAAAATTATTAAAATTTTTAGCTCTAGAATTCCATTTGTGTCCTATATCATACATGCCTTTGATCCCATCTTTCATTGATTAGGTACGAGCACCTCAGGACAAATAGGAAGGTTCATCCCATAAGAAAATAGTAACGAGACTAAACTAGGCAAAAAAAATTAGGACAAAATAAAGAGAAAGAAAATTAAATAAATCCTATGATAACAATAAGTTATAGGAAGGAAAATTAGAAAACAAAAGTAGGAAAACAAAATAAGTTATTTATAGAGGTTCCTAGGAAAATGTATGATTGAAAAGAGAATTGGAGAAGATACCTATTAAAAAGTAATAAAACATTGTCAAAGTTAGACACCTGAAATAGGATTTTAGGAAGATTGGTAGGGATCCTACTAATGAAGATAATGCATATAATTACACCTATTATTTCCTCTTAGTTCATGAACATTATCCTAAATAAATTCATCTATGTGTTTTCCATGCAAACTAAGCAAACTATGACTATAAAATTTTGCATTATGATTGCATTGAATTTGCAAAAAGCATGAAGGATAGGGTGTGATAAATACCTTATCCCACACATTAAACTATGGTAAGTAGTAGGATTGGTCAATGATACATACCATAATGTTTTACATATCCAACCTAAGGGGTAGCCTTTTTGTTGTTGCCACCTAAGGATAGATCAATGGTAGGCTATTTTTTAATTACAATAGATGTTATAGAAGCATCTTAAAGGTCACATTAATCATACATGGATTCACCATTCTATTTCAACCCTTTACTTCAAATATAAGGCTATTTGGAAGTGGGATATCTTCCATTTTGACTCCTTCCAACCCACTTTATTCAAACAAATAACCTATTTTAGCTTTTTTTCCTTTGGCTCGATCATCTCCAATGATGGGGTAGGAGTCATGCTACTACCACTGAGAAGAATTAAAATATAATAATAATGCTTCATATGCATAGTATGCATCTTCCTCATCATACTAATCTAACTCTTTTAATTCATCTTCTCGCTGATTATAAGATATTTTTAATATTTATTCTTATATGGGTATCTCACTATCAATTTGATTTTGATTCACCAAGTCACTTGTAACTACCAATTTTCTCTCATCATCCAAATATTCATCATCACTGCTCTTGAAGACTATTTGAGGCATTTCCTATTGGAAGTCGCCTACAACAAATGGCATGTACTTAGTAAAAATGCCAAAAGAAGCTTGATTGATAATACAAGGAAACACTATCTACTAGTTATATATTGAATTAACATAATTATATCCATTAACTAAACAAAAAGGTTATTGTTTATGGTGGGGAGGTATGTTTGGTCATATGGTTGAGGTAATGGTTAACTAAAATACATAGCAATAAAATCAAAGGATCCTAGATGTAAACACTCAGTTATCCTAATGAATAGCATTGGTTGGCACTATATCCCTGTGGAATTGACTATTCTTCAATTGTGTAAGATTATTTTTATGTCAATGGAAAATATGTGAGAGTAGATGGAGTCCTTTGAGCAAACATAACATTAATGGGAACAATATTTGGAGATATATCTCAATAACAAATGCTTCTATTTATAGGAATGGGTCTTTCAACCAACTGTATAACTGGTGAAAGTGAATGTTGAATGAATTTAAAGATTTATTAGGCTCCCTATGGGATCTATAAAATTGATAGTATAAGGTGGTAGGGGAAATGGGTATGTTAAAAATTATGGATATATGTGTTATCAAACATGGCCCACAAAGTCATATACCCACGTAGAAATCTAATGTACCAGTCATATGCTTCCTTATCCAAATAATAATGAAATAAGTGATAGGCCACATATTCATGTTGGATCTAAGTTCTGATTATGACATATTTTAATGCCTAAATTTGTTATTCTACTATCTGAATGCCACCATGCATTTAATTTGAGCATAAGTCTTAGTAATATCCACCTAGCCAAGTAAATTTCATTGGTAGGCTTAGAGAACCAGTCTTCTAGTCTTAGAACCTATATTGCTACAAGGTGAAGCTCCTAAGAAAAAATGATAAGTCTAGAATACCCCAGTTAGCCCTCTTTCTAGTTTCATCATGTTGAGACGTCTTTTGATAAGCTAACTTAGGAAAGGTTTGTTAGACCATGTCTGTTTTAAAAAGAGATTTGTGTGAACAAATATCCCCAAGGTATTGGTTATCAGGTCTCAGTATATAGGGTAACTCACTCATATCATTATAGATCATTCCAAATAAGAGGCATGTTTAGAGTATTTTAGACTAACCATATACATTAAATGGAGAACTAATGCCTAAGTAACTAACATATAGATTAATAATGAACTATAAATTATTTGAACATGTTTATTTCACATAGAGATACAAAAATTCATTAATAGTAGTAAAAAGAGATTGAACAATTAGGATAATGATTAACAAAATATTATATTTGTTGATACCTAAGATCTAAACCAATAAATTCACAAAAAAGTACAAAATCCAAAGGAAAAGGATAGAAAAGGGTCTTGATACAATGAATATGAAGTTAAGTTGTTTGATCGAGTGAAATCCATGAAAGCAATCCTTAGTTTAGTTAGACCTAGCATAAATTCAACTAAAGGATGGTGCAAGATCTAAGGATAAACTATCATAACTTCAACTAAAAGATGGTACAAGAGTCTGATAATAAACTATTGAGTTTTAAAAAGAGCATAACCACCATATACATGCATAGGGTATAAACCCTTAGCTCTACAATAGTAAAATTATCAATATATTACATTTTGATTAATTAATTTGATAATTACAATAATAATTAATTATAAACTTCACTTGCATAGTGGTAAGGAAAAGACTACTCTAGAAAATCATGAAAATTTCTGCTCAACTAACTATGGAGAACCAATCATTCTAGTCCACTAATCTATCACTAAAACTAAAATGAGCTAGCCTTGATTACATCGATTATCTAATCATTTATAGACCATGCAAGTCCACCAAGTTTTTAATAGACTCAGCCCACTATTGGGGTGGTTACAAGAATTCAATGATGATTTGAAATGGGGGGAATGTGGTTGAGGTTCTTTGGATTTACCAACCAATCGATACTTTTGTAATTAAATGCCATGCCTCTTTAAGGCAAAATACTTGTTTTTTATGCTCCATTGATCACCTCTAATTGATCTCTCTATGCATGCCATGTGTTTATCCATGTCCTTTACAATTATACATCATGTTCCATAAAGGTATACCCTTGACTTATTAGCCATTTACTAAATCCCAAAGAGAATGCCATTGTTGAAATTAAAATCTATATTCTTTAGGATCAATTTTCCATTAAGAGACCATTCACACTTGACTCAACCTACCTAGGTAGATGTCATGGTTATTTTTTAGGCCCAATGGCCTATTGACAAGCAAACAAGCAATTGGGATCTTTTCGATGATGTGGCATGATGATTTGTCCATTTGGTTTCACTTTAGGTTTCCACAACAATCATCCTTGCCATATGTCCTTTCACCTCTCCCTTAATTATCCTCTCTTTTTTATTCTCCATGGGATTTATTTATTTATCACTCTTGGAGATACTTAGATCATGTCATTTTTCTAATTATGGTCTCTTTGGGCCTTTTAGACATCATTTCATCATCTTTAGGTATAAACCCTGAGATGTTACCACATGGTAACATCTCAGGACTTTAAGCTTTGGATGTTGCCTTTCTTGCTTTTAAAAACTATCAGTTCCTACAAACTATTGATCTAAGAGATTGAAGAATAAGTGGGCCTTTAGGGCTATCTAATACCTTTTCTTAGGGGTGGGGGATGAGTTCCTATTATCATTCTATGTGTCATGATCTTTGGAACTCAGGGTCCTTGGGAATTATACTTTTTTTGAGCCTAAATCGACACTCTAACCTTTGTGATCATGCCACATAACATAATCATAGAGTTTGGGGGCCTTATAAACACTTAGTCACATTTTTAAATAACTTGAATTTGGATGTAGCATCCTTATATGGTTGACATGTAGAGGCTCTACATTGAATAATTCAAACTTGTGCATTTTAAATAAAATTACCAAGTCATAAAACCTTTGAGAGAAAGCATAAGAAGGAAAAGGTGATAATGCATTCTAACTTAAAACATTCACATATGTAGATAATTTCGATTAGATAAAAACCATTATTTGAATAAAAGACCAAACATGCCAAATGCCATGAAAAAAATCAAGAAGCCACATGTGAGAAGCACCAATGAATTTCCATTGTATGTAGTCATTCACATAGCCAAATATCTTTAAGTGAATAAGACATTGTACATTTAACTATTCAGTAGATTAATTTAGGGATCATGAATTTGAATTAGAAGCTAAATTTAGAATAATTCCCATTATTCTTATTTTTTTTATTTTATCAAACATCTTTTTCTTCATTTTAAAAATTTTGATATTTGATATAGACATCAAATTTATTAGTTCAGAGACCTAGTATTGATGGTATATTAATAGGAAGATGCACATTAAATTTATGTTAAGGGTTTGATGACATAATTAGATCCATATAGATGACCCTTGTTCATTAATCTATGGCATATGGTTCATAAAATGATGCCACATGGCATCATCCTATCTTCTTGAGGTCTATAGGATGAAACGTGATGATTCCACATGGCATGATTATAGGGTCTCTAAAATATCTCTATGGTCCAAGCTCTCCTCTAGGGCTCAAGTTCTCAAGATCCTGCCATGTGGAATTATATCATCCCTTTGGGCCTCAAAGAGATCTTGGTCTTTAGTATTAGTTGTTAAGGACCACCTTGATCCATTGATCTAAAGATCAAATGGTAGATAGGTAGTCAGGGGATCCTTGGACTTAGATAACTACATAAATTGAGCCTAGGATTCTGTCATGGTGACACCTATCACCATCTTAGGGAGTCAAGGGGAAATCTCATAGACTTTGTCATTTTTGGATGGATTGGTCCCTAGTTGAATGTGATGGAGACATGCATCTTCATCATGTGAACTTAGGGAAACTTTGAACTTCATAAGCTTTTGGTAAAAATACTAAGGCAACAATGAGTGTGAAAAAGCCAAGGAAAATGCAACAAAAATATACCATTGGAAAATCAATAAAGATATCATTCAATTTGAAAGTATGAAGATTTATCTAAAAAGGCAAGGATAAAGATATGTCAATTAAATATTAGCATTAACTTATATTTTTCAAACCCACATGAAAGGCAATTTAAATAAGACCCAATTTAAATCAAATGGAAACATAGAAAAGATAATTTAAATTTACAAGATCGACTTCCACCACCTTAAAGGGATAAACATAGGTGCTAAAAATGAACTAACTAGGCATAAAATTAAAAAAATGGGAAATCTAATAATTTTAAAATGCAAATAGCCCCAACTCAACTACAAACATACAAGGAAAATCAAAGCAATTCTAAAAAGAGACAAGACCAAACTCTAGAGAAAAAATAGGTTTCATGATTTTGGTGATGAAATTAGGACATGTTATGTAAGAAACAATAATATCTTCTCCATAAATAGGATTTTATTTCAAAACCTATAATATAATCAAACAAGAGTCTCTCACACTTCCTCTATACTTTTACAACTTCTCTCACAATTACAACAAACTTATCCTCTTTTCTAGGTAAACATATTTTTCACAATTCGAAACTAACTCAAATAGGATTCTATTTTACAACCTACAATAGACTCATACAAGAGTCTCACACATACTACCAAACATGAAAATACATTTCTTTGATACCAATTGGTGCATCCATGGTAATGGGGTCAAATGAAGGTCAACACTTAATGCCATGCTACTTGGATTAACACTCACACATGGACATACTAGAAATCACCTTAATCAAGCTTAAAATATAAACATTCTCTAATTTTCATTCATTTAAAAGTATTACAAAGATTAAAAACTTCACACATACACAATTTCCTTATAATATTATTACATTAAATGAAAAATAATTTATCACTCTCATAATCCCTTTTGGACATGAAACACTCTCTTTGCTATGTTCTTGGAGAAATAATCTCCCAAACTCTATTGCAGCCAACTTGGAAATAAATCCCTTGCTCATGTGTCTTTAAGATTAATACTCTAATCATTTCAAGTATTTATTTGAATTCCCTAACCTATTGGAGTGTCTCTTCACCTTCCTTATCCTCTTAGAAATGCAAAATATTCAACCATTTTTTATTTTTAGACATTAATTTTTGTGTGCATTCCATGTAGGGGAACCTTCAATTTATGCAATTTGATAGTTTAAAAATCAACGTGCTGATTACAAAACTACCACTACATTTAGATTGGTTTTTGTGAAACCACTAGAGTAGTTTTGTTGCTTCAATTTCAAAACCACCACTATATGTAGACTAGTGGTTGTGAAACCACTAGGGAAGTTTCATAACCATCTTTGACACTTACAAAGATTATGAAAAGATTATTGTAGTCTACTATAATTATGAAAAGTCTTCCAACTTTTAGAAGCCATAATTTTTTTATTCAAAATCAAAAAAAGATTATTATTTTTTGAAAATTGCATATATCTTTGAGGAAAATCTTGATATGTAATAAGATTTAGTATTATGGAAGTCATTGATTCATTTTTTCATCTACCCCACAACTTATTTGTTTGATTCCTTCAATGAATGCAACACTATTGAGTTGTACCAATGGTTGAGAAACTCAACCAACTCACTTTGAACTATGTAACATCTTGAAAATGATCCTTATCTTATTTCATTTATGTCATTGAAGTGTTTGAGTACTAATAATCCCTTTGATTATATTTACTGTGATAAAACCAAAAATAAACTAGCAAGACCACATGAACACACAACTATTGTTTTTGATTGATGCAAGACTACTTGTTCTCCTTATATGATCTTACATCATGAAAGGAAAAATAATGTGGGGAAGAGTAGGAAAGTGAGGAAAAAGATTTTTAAGAGACATTTCATAATACCACTACATTAATTTTGGAATGCGTCAATAAAGCAGGAGTAGTGAGATTAAAGAAGACATATGATGGCACAAACCAATAATGAATGAAGAATGTAGTAAGAGAATTAATATAATATTTAGATATGAGTCCATTTACCTTAGATGATATAATAGAATGGATCCAACCTATCTTATGGAAGTAAATAATTGATGCACAAGATAAATAGAAATAAACAAATATGATAACTTAAGAATATCAAGAAGTGTTACTAGATAAACTAATAGGAGGGACACTAATGTCTAAATAAGATAAAGAGAGGCTGTAAAAATAACAAAAAATAAAGTTATATTAAAAAAAGATTATAATTATTATTGTAGACTATAGATAAGAAATGACAAATTTAGTCACAAAATGAAATGGAAGAGGTAGATGCACAACATAGGAATGAATTGGAAGAGAAATTAATGGATGAAAATAAAGGGATACAAGAAATAACTAAGTTAACAAATATAATGCTTTCACAGTCCATATCTTTGATAGGCTTTGCTTTTGGGAATAACCATGTGAAGAATTTTTGCCTCGACATTTTGGATCACCTCTTGTGATCCTTCTTTGGGAGAAAGATATATTTATCCTAGAGAATTATCATGGGAGATGATATGAAACATCAAGTCAAAAATTCCTCACACAATTATTCCCAAAAGCAAATCTTGTCAAATAACTAAGTTGGTAAACAAACAATCAAAATAGGGTCCTAAAAAATAAAAGGTATAACAATAAAAATTAGTGGAGGATATGGAAAATAAAATATGAATTAGATAAGGATGAAGAGGATAAAATAATAAAAGAGGAGGATAAGAAATGAAAATAGAAAAAATATGAAGAGAAGCAAAGGAAAGAGGAAGATAAACAAAATAAAGAAAAATAAGATAAGGAGAATCATGAAAAGAAATATAAAAAATAAAAAAGGATGGAGGAGGAGGAGGAAAAGGATAAGGTAGGTAAATAATAAAACTCAAATAAATATCAAGACAAAATAGAAGGCAAGGAGGAAAAATGAACAATTAGAAAAGTTGTGAATCCGGAGATAAGGTCTAAAATCTCTATAGAGACAAACAAGGGAGTAGAGGGACAAACATCTTGTGTATTAGATGTGGTGTGAAGTATCCCATCCTATTTGATAACACCAAGATACCCTCTAAGATAAATAAATATAGATTTGGATTAAAAGAAACAATTATCTTCTCATAGTACCATCTACCGTATTAAAGCCTACGCCTAGAGGACAAATTAAAGTGGCATTGTAAAAATTAATGCATGTATAAAAAGAGACCATATGAGAGACTTTTATTAAGAGTGATAGGGTGAAATGGATGGATAGTTTTATAATTATGGAAAAAATAATAAAACATTCCCTTGAGGCCTCAATAAAAATTTGACCCTAGTATGCAATGAATTACACTTGCTAATTTACTAGTAGCTAGAGGACACAATGGAGAATTTTGTTATTCATGCTAGAGAAATATAAAATGAGGTAGTTAGGTCAGAATAAATTTTAGCACAAGGTAAAACTACTGGAACCATTCTTTGGTGAGAATAAAAGTTAAAGGGATTAGTACAAGTTATAAGTATATAATCTTTAGAAAGAAATGGGGCATACCACAACCTTCTTCACATACTCTATTAAATGGCCAATATTTACGTAGAAAAAGAAGAATGAGTTTTATTATTTAGAGTGGAATATTAGTGAAGCCTCTATTAATTATGATTCTATAAATATTACCACTAAATAAGAGTGGAATAAATTTATTGATGTATGGGATGATTACAAAGAAAACTAGGCAGAAAGAATCTTTATCTTTGAATAAACAGACAACTATGTTACATTATTGAGTAACCAAATGGGAAACTAGAGGAAAATACTATAGATCATGAATCTTATTTAAATACTATGGAGGCCACACTAAATCCATGGGATATAATAAGTGTAACTAAGGGAGAAAACCACACTGGAACATGGAATTAAGGCAACTAAAACACTATTACTATAACTAGGTGACCTTCTCAAAAAGGAAGTTTATTTTTGAGATAAAGGATGACACTCTCCTATAAATCCATCCAAGTGAATTGAGAAAGGATACTATGGTATCTTATACTATATGTCGAAGTTTATGGTTGTTGAATATGTTACGCTTCCATAAAAAAAAGTCACGTGTTTCTTTTTTTCATATAATGATATTAGGTAGACATGTTTTAAAATTTATCCTACTTAGATTCTTCAAAAATGTCTCGAGGATGAGATAATGAAATAAAATTAGGGTAAACATTGGCAGGATTATTCAGCAAAAATATAAGCATATAGAAGATCACTGTGGAAACTTTAGCCTTACCACAATAGTAGAGTACATAAATTTATTGCCATAAGAAAATATTTTACCTTCCTGGGTAGCAAAATAATGTATAACACTTCGTGATAACACAAATATCACTGCATGAAGAAGGGGCATGTCATATAAGACATTTATATTGAATAGATATATTTATAAAGTTGGTATTTATGCCTCAGTGTTGTAAAATATGTAATATATGTGGGTATAATAGAATATAAGATTTGATAAGTGGATATAAATGAATATAAGAGGTGATAACTAAAGAATTATATTGAGATCTAAAGATTGTGTGTGTGTGTGTGTGTGTGTGTGTGTGTGTGTGTGTGTGTGTGTGTGTGTGTGTGTGAGAGAGAGAGAGAGAGAGAGAGGAGAGAGAGAGAGAGAGAGAGAGAGAGAGAGAGAGAGAGAGAGAGAAGAGGAGAGAGAGAGAGAGAGAGAGAGGAGAGAGAGAGAGAGAGAGAGGAGAGAGAGAGAGAGAGAGAGAGAGAGAGAGAGAGATGAGAGAGAGGAGAGAGAGAGAGAGAGAGAGAGAGAGAGAGAGAGAGAGAGAGAGAGAGAGAGAGGATTGTGAAATGTAAATAATATTTATATATGAATAAAAGAGAAGCTAGAGTCAGGAAATATCTATGTTTTTTGTATGTGTATGTCTAAGTGAGATTACACCTACTTAAAAATGTATGAATGTATATCTTAGTAAAAAATCAACACCAATACTAACCTTTGTGTAACATTAGATCTAATTGAGGTCCTTACAATAACTAACAAACTATATGTTCCAAGTAACAAATTTTATGTTAACCATGTATTTGAATGAAAATGACTATATAAAAAATTATTACATCAATTGGAAATATTGGATGAAGAGAGCATTCATTCTATTGAGCATATCAAAATCATCTTTAAAATACTTATAAAAAAATATTAGATCAAGAAAGTTTAATGTAGACAACTTGGTAGTAAAATAAATTACAAATAATACAAATATAGATAAGTAAAATAAAGGAAAATTCAAATCTATTGGATAGGTCCTTTTTTAATTTTAAAAAACTTAGTTCAGGGGCCTATCGCATAATTATGTTAGAAGACAAGCATTTGAATAATCTAATGAATATCATGCACTTGCATCAATTTTTACATGTCATTTTTTTTTCAATCAAGTATTTTTTAGTTTAATTGGTCTTTTTTATTTGTTATAAGAGTATTGTGGTGTTCTTTTATCTTTTTTTAAGTCATTGCTTTTTGTGCATTTGTGCATCTTTCATGAATTTAATTTTCTTGGTTGTCTTTGTATAGTCATGTGATACATGCCTTAAATTCTCATCATTATTGAGCTCCATATATCATATATTACCTATAATGGTGGCATAATACTATTATTGTGCTTACCACATATCTATTTCCATTAGGGGCATGATGTGTCTATGTGTATATGGATCTTACATTTATTATATTAGCACACATTTTCACCATACATCATTTCATATATCTTATTCACATCAATATTTACTATTATTGGTATATTCCATTGATATATCTTATCCATAACAGAACATACTATTATATTTGGACATATTTCTTGTCCATATTTTCTTCTTTCATTATGGTGTGTCATTTTCCCCTCTCTATTATATTCCTTTGCTTCTATTTCTTTGACTTTGATGATATCTTTCTATTAATATATACATTGTTACAAATTTGCATTAAATAATTATTATTTTTTTTTCTTTTATCTATGTTACATATAGTGCACGTGATTATTTATTTTAATATGAGAAAAAAAACATCTCTCAACTGAGAATAGAGATAGACAATCATCTTATTTTTATTATATAGTTACAAGATGTTAAGAGGTTATAGAGTTATGTCAAGAGGTTACATATGTTTGTTTTCTTTGGCCAATAATTATATTTTTTAAATTGACATGGTTAGTATGATCCATTTTTTATAATTTTTTTCCACCTCATAAGGGAAATTGAGGCGTGTGCAAATTTTAGACTTTTTTCAAAAGATAGCTGCCTAGTTCCCATAACACTAGGTGTATTTATTTATTTTGCTCATTTTCAAAATTTTAATTATTTGATTTGGTTACATTATTATCAATTTATCAAGACATTGATCTAATTTTATGCATTCTCATTTGTTTGTAGGTACACTCAAGATGTTGACATAGAAGCATTCATGGAAATAGTGAGGATGAAAGGTTTTCTATTTTGTAACTTGTTGAAGTTGGACTCTACTATAATGCAATATCTCTCTTTTTAGATTTTTGATCAATTTCATATCAAGAACCAACTAAAAAAGAATAATTTATAATTAGTGACATAATCAAAACAAAAAAAATATCCACCCTTGTTTGTTTTACTTTAATATATATGCATAAATGCACAATAAAATGGGGTATTATGTAGACACCTAATTTTGGTACAAGACTTGTAATTACAATGTTATTATTGTGTTGTTATATATGTGGATCGTTAGTTTAGATTAATTTCATATTGACACAATCACATTTGTTTTGAGCCTAGTATTTCCTTTCATTTTAATTACTCATTCCTCTGTGTTCCCTGATATATCAATCATCTACCTCAAGATCCACCCAGATGTCCTACAACACATTTAGGTCTTTATTTTAGGGTTTTTATCATCCTAACCATTTTTCAAAACATTCTGATAGTAATATGATCATGGTTATGTCATTTTTGGGTCTATTGACCCTTCTTCCCCTTGTTTTCCATGTTTCATTGTGCCTTATTATCATTTTTTTTGCTTCTATGTTGTAAGATTATATGGTAAGGTCCTAATTTGAAGTCAAGAAGTATATATATGAAAAATAGCCTCAATACATTAAAGGGAGACAAATTGATATGCTTAGAAGGATGAGATATAAATATCATATCTATTTATTTATTTATTTTCATACTTGTAAAAGCAAAATGTGCTACATTAGTGAATGTGTATATAGATGTTGCCTTGTATAATAATAATTTGGTTAGAGATTAGGAAAATCAAACACAACAAAATCATAATATTTAGTTCATTCGATGAATTACATATAGATAGGTTTTTTATCTCCTATATAAATAAGGTTATTACATAAACCAACCTCCTATTCTAACTCATCCATAAAATCACTCCACATATCCTATATTAGTGCAAAACTAGACAATGCAATAATAATACAAAATAATATAGGGGTATACAAAAAACCACAATAAAAATATTTACCCACTCACAAGATAATATATCTCATAAACATGTTTACTCATACCCATGTGAGTACTAATATATAATTTTCCTAATATTTCCTCCTTAGTGCAAATATAGGAAGACAACAACACTGAATGACTGAGCAACATATTGTTTCAAAGCTTTCACATGGTTTTGATGATCACATTGACTGTAGGTTCCATATATACCATGAATAGGGACCCATCAATCTATTCATGTGAATACATGTTTCATGAATTGGTATCCATCAACCAGCTCATGCAAACACATCAATTAAACCAATCATAATATCAAGAACACTTCCTGCTTTAGTTTTTTTGGTTTGTATCTCCACATTATCATTATAACAAAAGAAAAATATACAAATATAATGAATAATTTGAGGATTGAATCCCCTATCATGTGTATAGCCTATACTCCAAATCATTACTATTTGATTTATTAGTGTAGGTTTTTATTTTTCCCTATTATTTAATTAGGGAAATTATGTATTTGTGCTTACATGGAGTTTTCTTACATTCGTGGGATAGGCTAGCTTATGTGGAGATGTGTGTCATAGATGTGTCATAGGTGTCATAAGAATGTCATAAGTAACTCCTTTGACCGGCTATTTCGGGTATGGGAGTTACTTCTCTATTCTTAGCACCTTGTCACCACCTTTCATGGAGGAGTTACAGTGTACTCTTGGGGTGCTTTGACCACCATTTGTGGAGGAGTTACTTACTAGCTCTCCTATATGTATTCTTCATTATGGCCATCTCATGTTAATGGAATATTGGCTTTTCTCTAAATTGTCTATGCAATTGTCTCTTATTTGATTTCATTTACTTTAGCATTTTGTGGTATTCACTTGCTTCATCCCATGCAACCATGACTCGTGCATCCTCGTTATTCGGACCTTGGTGAATCCTTCGATATGGTATCAGAGCCACCCCGGTAACTGCGTGTCTATTTTGCTATTGCTTTCATTGAAATCTAGAGCTTTGTTAAGGCATTTTTTTTATGAAATTTGAAAATTTATAGGAGATATTTCTAGTTCTCCATGATCTTGTTCCTTCCATGGCTTGTTTGGTCTCTCCATATACATGCCGACGGGATTTTGCAAGATCTAATAATCTTGTTTCTATCAATCAGCTTGCATATTTTATGTTTTAATCAGAATTGCAGGTTGTCACATGCCTTTGCAATCTCTTGGTAGCTGATTCTACCTTTGCATGCCATTTTTTGGTTGTTGGGGTCATTTTTTCTAGCTAAAGGCATTTATTTTACACTAGATCTACATCTTCTATACATCAACAAGAAAAATGCCTTTTGATTTTTATTCGAAGCCCAAAAAAACCATCTGGGTATCTTTTAGTTTTTACATACATTCTATATACTTTGCAGAAACGTGCTAAAAAAGCTACAACAGGACCCCTCTCCATTGGCAGTTGCAATTTTGAAGGCAGTTTTCAAATGCTCTGTTCTTGCTCATACGGACTCCTTTTCCCATGATTTTTTTTTGATTTTGGATATTTTTTCATGCTCTATGCACTAGTGTAGAATTTTTTTGATTTTGATGCTAAGATTTTTCAAAAATAGTATATTCTCAGTCGTGACATTGCATAGTTCTCATTTTGAGAACTTCAGAGGATCATAACTTTCACATAAGACCTCATATCGAGACGATTCTTTTTTTGAAAGTGCATGATTTTTTGAGTAGATCATAGTGGTGCTATTTATTTCTCTGGATATTATGCCAAAGTTGTATTTTCAGCATATTCTCTTCATAAGGGTTTTGTAATGAATTGAAATCAAGACCACTTAGTATTTCTTGCTAGTGGCAGTGGTAAACGCACTAATATAAAGTGCCAAATCATATTTTTTTGGGGGGGTTCTTTGATTGAGCAATATTTGAGTTTTTTTAAAGCTTGTATATTCAATTATCGAAGACGAAGGGTGAGGCCTGGATTGACAGGAGGCCAATTCCCCCTCACAAAGACCTCCTTTAAATTCTTCGTTCTGTGTCGAGTCTAATGAGTGGTTGGAAGGCAACTTTATCTCTCAAAATAGGTATTTTTTTAATGTTTTAGTGCTATTTTTTTTGCAAAAACACTAGTATCTGGGAAATTGATCTTTAATATCTTACAAATGGTAGCTCAAATTCGGGTGCCATTTTTTGCAAAAGTGTTTTTATTTCAATTATCCACAGTGTAGGATTGTTATTTTTTAAAAATACACTAGTTTATAAAGTGCCTAAAATTTGGGTCTCCTAAGACGCATTTTCGGTTGAGTCTGACGTCTTATTTGCTTAAAGTCTTTCACTGATTGCTCTAAGACGCATTCTCAACTGAGCTTGGCATATTTTGAGTGTGCACTTGCATATTTAGGGGGGCTCAATATCTCTGGGGTGTGTGATTGCTTTTCAACACTTGCAATCTTTGTTTTCATTCTCCTTTCTACATAATTTCACAAACTTGCAATCAACACAACTTCACCTAAATTCAGCTTTAAAATGGATTATTTTCAACTTAAACCTCTAACACCCTTCAACTATCATGAATGGAAGGTTAAAATGTCAATCATTCTTAGAAGCAAAGGTTTGTATAAGATCACCATGGGTACTAAAGTAGAACCCATCACTGATGCTGAAAAGATCAAGTGGTACAACCATAGTGATGAAGCCTATGGATTATTGAGCTTATCCATGTCTCTAAAACTTCTCTTCCATTTAGAAACCTCCAAAACTTCCAAAGACATATGGGACACCCTAAAAACCTTATTTGGGAAGCTTGATGAGATGAGAGGTCATGAGCTTGAAAACAAACTCATAAGTCTAAGTCCTAGCAACTTTGACACCCTACAAGACTTTTTCACTAAGTATAAGGCCCTTAGATTGTAATTGAAAGAATGTGGGATAGAGAATAAAGATGACCAACTCATTCTTTCTATTCTCACAAAGTTAGGTCCAAGCTATTCAGTCTTTGTCTCCACTTTCCATGCCACAAAAAGTGCCCTTGTCACTACATGGAAAATGCCTTCTTTGGATTCATTCATTACCGACTTGACTAGAGATCAAGATAAGCTAATTCAAATGGGCACAATGAATTCTACTCAACCCCAAGCTTTGATAGCTGGAAATGGTAAGGATAAGACTTCAATAAAGGAGAAGAAGAAAAAGAATAAGGACCAGGAGAAGAAGAAAGAAAACAACAATCCTGCCAAAAACAACACTGAGTCTTCCTCTTCAAATGTTAAACCTAAGAAGGAGAAGGTTAAGTGTGCCTATTGTAAAAAGATAGGGCATGATGAACATAAATGCATGAAGAAACAAATAGATCACCTAACTCATCTTCTAGACAAGCACAACATAGGTGTTTTTGAGTCCATCAAGCAGAATTCATCTACTCAAGATTCTACTAAGGCAAAAGGAAAGGGTAAGGAGAAAGAAAAGGGCAAGGCCCTTATAGCTACAATATATTTTATATCTTCATGGGTCATCAAATCAGGTGCTTCTTACCACATGGGCTCTTCTCTAGTTGAGTTTGCATCTTTAGAGCCTTGTAGCATGACTTCAATTAGTTTGGGTGATGACATATCAGTTTCTGTTGCAGGGAGAGGGTCAGTTGAAATGGAAGGAGGAACATTCAATAATGTTTTAAGTGTTCCTTCTCTTTCAACCAACCTCTTATTAGTGTAACAAATCACTCACATTGGTCAGGGCATGAGAGTTGAGTTTTCACCAGATTCAGTGGCTATCAGGGAGTTGCATAATGATACTACAGTGGCAGTGGGTAGGGTAGATCACCAAGCAAGGTTATACACCTTCTCACATTTTGTACCTGATTCTTCTCCAATAGCATTGCTGACTCATTTAGATGGAGTTAGCAAATTATGGCATGAGTGGTTTGGCCACCTTAACTACCGCTACCTTGAACAACTTTGCAAAAATGACATGGTCATTGGCTTGCCTCGTATCTAATTCTCAAAAGGACTTTGTGAGGGGTGCTCCCTTGGGAAGCATCCTGAAGAAAATTTTGACAAAGGCAAAGCTTGGAGGGCTTCACAACCTTTGGAGTTAGTCCACAGTGATGTATCGAGACCCTTTCCCAAACCATCTTTCATAAGGGCCAAGTACATCCTCATTTTTATTGATGATTTCTCTAGGTACACTTGGATATATTTTCTCAAACAAAAGTCTGAAGTGTTTGAAAATTTTCTAGACTTCAAGGCTCTTGTTGAGAAATAGAGTGAGAAATCCATCAAGGTTCTTCGAACTAATAATGGAGGGGAGTATGTTAGCAATAGGTTTGAGCAGTTTTGCACCACAGAGGGGATTGATTTGTAGGACACAATCACTTATAGTTCTTCACAGAATGGGGTTGCAAAATGCAAAAATAGGTTCTTGAAAGAGATGGGTAGCTATATGATTCACTCCAAATCCTTAGCACCAGAATGGGCTGAAGCCATCAATTGTGCTTGCTACATTCAAAATAGGGTTCCTCACAAAGCTTTGAAAGGGATAACACCCTTTGAAGCTTGGCATAAAAGGAAAATTGATGTTGAGCACCTTAGGGTTTTTAGATCCCCAGCCATGGCCCGCATACTAAAAAAAATGCAAAGCTATGGAACGTCAGTCCAAGCCTTACATCTTTGTAGGATATTTAGATGGTGTTAAGGGGTATCACCTTCTAGATCTGACCACTCATGAGTTATTCATCGAGAGAAGTGTCCATTTTCAGGAGAGTCTTAGAGACTCAACACTTGGCACTTCTTCTCCCTCATCAGATCTACTTCTTCATGATGATTCCTCATCAAATTCAGATCAGTCATAGCAGGTTCTTGAGCTAGAGACATCTTCTTCTTCTTCTAGTTTAGACAACAAGAATAGTAATGTAGAGTCATCCACCTCTAGTCAGTCAGAGGATGAGGACTTAGCACCTAATTCACCCACTTTCAGGCCACTTTGGGCCAGACAGACACTTGAGAGTGCTGGCACTTGGGTAGGAGATCTTGTAGATGATAGACAAACTAGGGGGGATTTTTAGAGAGATCCACATGCCTTCTTTGCTTCAGTTTCAAATCCATAAACTTTTTGACAAGCATCAGGGGTACCTAAGTGGGATAGTGCTATGGAGGAAGAATATTCTTCCTTAATGAAAAATCACACTTGGGATTTGACTTCACTTCTTAAGGGAAGGAAGATGGTTTGATGTAGGTGGATATATCAGACCAAGTTTGTAGCAGAAGGGTCAGTTGATAAGTACAAGGCACGATTAGTTTCCAAGGGTTTCTCACAAGTGGCAAGCATTGACTACTCAAAGACCTTTACACCCATTGCAAAGATGACTTCTATCTGACTCACCTTAGCTATTATTACAACACATGCTTGGGATGTGCACCAGATGGATGTGAAGAGTGCCTTTCTTCACGGAGACTTAGAGGAGAAGATCTACATGGAGCAGCCACCAGGATTTATTTAGGATTCTTCCTTAGTATGCAGCCTTAGGAAATCTATCTATGGCCTCAAACAGGCCCCTCAAGCATGGTATGCCAAGATGGATTCCTTTCTTCTCACAGCGGGTTTCACTAGGTGTCATTCTGATCCTAATGTCTACTTTTTACAGCAGGATGACTCGCTCTTGATTCTAGTTCTTTATGTTGATGACCTTTTGATCACCGGGAGTTCTTCATCAGCTATTATAGTGGTGAAGGCATCTCTCCAGGATAGATTTGACATGACAAACTTGGGTTTGTTGCACTACTTCTTTGGCATCGAGATCTCATAGTCAGATTCAAGGATTTGTCTTGCACAATCTAAGTATGCTCTTGACTTATTGGCTTAGTTTCACATGGCTGATTGTAAGCCATCTCTGACTCCCTTTCTATCAGGAGTCAAGCTTGAGGCTGACTATTCTTCACCATTGGTTGATGCCACTTGGTATCGACAACTTGTTGGTAGTGTCATCTACTTGACTCACACTAGGCCTGACATATCATATATAGTGGGACTTGTCTCCATATTTATGCAGGAACCTCATGAGCTACATTGGAAAGGATCTAAGAGGATCTTGCATTACATATAGGGTTCACATAGATATGTGATTCATTACAGATTTGGCATAAATGTTGACTTGGTTGGGTATACAGATTTAGACTGGCCCAACAATTCATAGACTCGCAAGTTCACTTCTAGTTACAATTTCTCTCTAGGTTTTGGTCCTATCAGTTGGTCTAGCAAGAAGCAAAATGCTATTGCTATATCATCCATAGAGGCAGAGTACATGGGAACTGTTAATGTAGCTACTGAGGCTATTTGGCTTCAAGAGATACTTTTTGAGTTTCGCATTCCTATCAAGCAGCCCACCATCATTTATTATGATAGCCAGAGTACCATTCAAATTTGCAAAAATCTAGTTCAGCACTAGCAGACTAAGCACAAAGATTCACATGCATTTCATTTAGGAGCTTATTCATAGTCAGGTCATTGACTTGATATTTTGCCAGTCTTCGGAGCAGGTTGTAGACATCTTCACCAAACCTTTCACCAAGAGCAAGTTCATTCATCTACGAGTTTTTCTTGGGGTGCAGTCCACATCTGCAGTAGCATCATCTTTGGGGGGGGCACTAGCCTCTTCCTTTCTTTTATGTCTCTCTTTTGGGGGGAGTTTTTTCCTATGGGTTTTCTCCTTTTCTCTATCTTATGGGAGATTGCTTTTGTACATGGGTACCTCATCAGGCCTAGTTGCCAAGACCCATTTTATATTTCCACACTGCCCACCTAAGCTGTGTTGATGGGGGGTATTAGTGTAGGTTTTTATTTTTCCCTATTATTTAATTAGGGAAATTATATATTTGTGCTTACATGGAGTTTTCTTAGATTTGTGGGATAGGCTAGCTTATGTGGGGATGTGTGTCATAGATGTGTCATAGGTGTCATAAGAATGTCATAAGTAACTCCTTTGACCGGCTATTCTAGGTATGGGAGTTACTTCTCTATTCTTAGCACCTTGTCACCACCTTTCATGGAGGAGTTACAGTGTATTCTTGGGGTGCTTTGACCACCATTTGTGGAGGAGTTACTTACTAGCTCTCCTATATGTATTCTTCATTATGGCCATCTCATGTTAATGGAATATTGGCTTTTCTCCAAATTGTCTATGCAATTGTCTCTTGTTTGATTTCATTTACTTTAGCATTTTGTGGTATTCACTTGCTTCGTCCTGTGCAACCATGACTCATGCATCCTCGTTATTCGGACCTTGGCGAATCCTCTGATATGATTATGGACAACATAAATAATCTCTACTTATAAATATTGCCCTTCATTTTAGCTGGTTGGTATTAGTTGTCATTGTATAAATAGATGTATATTTTAATTGATAATGCATCCATTTACAATAATAAATTTGACAATGGCATACTTTAAGACAATGCACACAATATTAACTATTACTGGAAATTTTAGATCAATACTAATGCTAAACACTATTAGCCTAGCCTATGGACCCAAAAAAATATTATAAACTTAACTTATGAACAAATATCAACTCAATTTTTATTAATAATATAAAATACATAAATATAACCTAAAATTTAATATTTAACCTATCAAACTAAAAATCTATCTAATACCATAGCCAAAAAAACCTTCTCAACCTACTAACTAAATAAAATAGTGTCCATAAAAATCAACACATAACATTAAAAGAATTAAACACTATAAAACACATTTTGACTCATTTATGAAAAAATAAATTAAACTATGTTTATAAAAATTAAACAATCCATTAAGCAAAAACATTTAGTTACTAAACTAAAACCTAAAGACGTGACACTAAAAACTAATCCGCCTGAAGACTATTTCTGTGAGCCTAAAGGAAGGCAAGCTATCTCTTGTATTCATTTCAAATGCTTGAGATGAGGGGCTGAAAAGAGATTCATTAAATTTATTGATTGATATATGCACAGTGATTTTGATGCACACAAATTTGAAACTGAGGATTGGATTTATAGATCCACATAAAATATAGCAGAGAGCATAGAAAAATATGTCATAACAGTCTATATGATCTAGAACATATGATATAAAACTTTCAACTACATTATTTTTAAAATATATTAAACCATAATACAAATTCTTCATAATGTGTTCTTAGTCTCATTACTCATGGAATCTAGAAAGAGGTATGGTTATGCCCCTTATGCACATAAAACCCTATAGTTTTTTTTTAATTTGAAACCGCTTTGATACCAATTAATAATTTGGTTAGAGATTGAGCAAATTAAACATAGTAAACACTATATTTTAATTCATTTAATGAATTATATACATATACATTTTATATCTCCTAAAAATAAAGATATTACATTTATCACAAATCAACCTCCTATTCTAAATCATTCCATATATCCTATATTGGTGTATGGTTCAAATAATGCACTAATAACACAAATTATTATAGGTGTTTATAGAACACCACAATAGTAATATTTGCCCACTCATAAAATAATGTATTTCACAAACATGTTTACTCACACCCATGTGAGTAAACACGCATACTTTTCCTAATATGTTTTGTAATTCATATCATAAGGATAAGGGATGAGATTATTATATGCATAGACTATTAGTTGGATTGCATAAGTGTTGATTGGAAAATAGGCATTGATTGAGGTAGACCTTTCAAACCAAACACAATTTTTTTTTATATCTTAGCTAGTGTGGAATTGAGCTCAAGTGAAAAAAGAAGGATCTTAACATAATCAATTTGCTTATCAGAGAGAGATTTGTGGGAATCATTTACTAAAAAAGGGATTTAAAAAGTTTCAAATCCATTAGAATTGCACAACCATTAATTTCCACTTCTAGAAGGATTATCATTGTTGTAACATTTTAATTCTAGTCTTTCCACTATTATATGGTCTGATTATGATCTTGCCATTGTTGTATGGTATAATTTTGGTAATTGTCTTGATCATTTTTTCCCTAGATATTCTTTTTCACTATTTCAAGATCTCCTTCTCTATACTTTCAGTATCTGTCAAAATCTAACAAAGTAAAGGTTATATACACATTTGTATATCTCCTTATCAATTATCAATCATTGTCTACACTTTCATTTTATAATCTCCCTTTAACATAGGCAAATATTTATTTATTTTATTTTCTATATTTAAATCAAATTTGCTTATGTCGCTCCATTTTATATGGATGGTGTAGTGTTTTTAACACTTGTTGTCCTTCATATAAAAATTTTAAAAACCACACATAACAAAAAGAATTCAAGGAGGTTGGAGAATGTTATATTCATTTTTTAACAAGTGCAATGATGTTAATATGTGGAATTATAATATCACCAGGAGATACTTATAGTGCCATTGGTGTTTTATGGATGTTAAGTTTAGTCCAACAATATGTTGGGCCTAAAATGAATACAAACAAAGATAATTTATTAGCATCTAATCAAAAGCAACTTCAAGATGAAAACACCGGTCCCATAAGATATATTTATAGTAGAAACAAGTACTAATTTAATAAAAGAAACAACTATGATATGTCTCCTAGGTTATATAATAAAAATAGTGATATAGATCTAGGAGATATTTGAGGGACAACACCCTAAATGAAAATATAAATGTTTTATATGCATATGAGGAAGCAATATGAAATAATATCCAGGGAGTAAAAATAAAGAAAACAAAAGAGTTGGAATATATATATTTTTAAATCTGTGCATTATTTTCATGTTATAATCTTGATGGAGATGTTTGGATGTTATCTTCTACTATGTTGTGTCATTTGATCCAAATGAGTCTTGTATGTTAGCATTATATAAGAGCAAGAATCTCTTTATGAGACAACCCTTACTAGTATATAGGTTAATAATCTTTCACATAGTGTCAAATCAGATGAAATTTGGTATTAATATGCTTGATTCAATCATGAAATATTGGATTTTTTGTCATTTAAATTGTATAAGTATTGTTAACCATGATGTGTTAATGAAACCTGTTGCTCCTACAAATTTGAAAGAACCCTTATGAGCCATAATATCTCTTTAGTTTCCTCTAAAACAACCATATATTATACTTTTGTTGAAGAAATTATCAACACTTTTTAGTTCTCAGATTTCTAACTAATAATTATTGTTTCTAAATTCATCAAAAAACCTGAGGTGGACTTTCCATCTTCATGGTCACCAACATAGTCAGAATCTGAGTACCCAACTAGTTTGAAGTCTTCTATCCTATAATATTTAATTCCAAAATTATGTGTTTCTATAATATATATTAGGATCCTTTTTTTTGCTACCCAATAAATGTCCCTAGGTAGTTGCATGAATGTTAAGAGGACACTAACTACTATATATATATATATGTATATATACATATATATATATATATATATATATATATATATATATATGTATATATATACATATATATATATATGTATATATACATATATATATATACATATATATATATATACATATATATATACACATATATACATATACATATATATATATACATATACATATATATATATATATATATATATATATATATATATATATATATATATATATACATATATATACATACATATACATACATATATATACATATATATATATATATATATATATATATATATATATATATATATATATATATGGTTGAGTTTTAGTAACATAAATAATAATTTTGATGAGTTGTCTATATTTAGTGGCATTAACCAAATCTATTGAATCTTCAAATGTCAATTTTAGATTTTGTTCCATGGGCATGCTGAGAGGCTTACAATATTTAATTTCAAACTTACTCAAAATGTCACCAACATACTTATTGTTGAGTGATGAAGAAATACTTTGATTTTTAACCTACTTCAATATCCAAATAGTAATGAAGGTAACACAAATCAAACATTTCAAAACTTTTTATCAACTCTGATTTGAACTTTGTAGAGTATCATTCATTATTCCTTATGATGAGCAGATCATCAACATACACCACCACAAATAAAACTATTTTTATCAATTATTTTGATGAAAAGAGTTACATATTCAAACTCAAAACATTTTAAGTTCATGTTCATGAGGTGCTCAACTAGTTTGTCATATCATGCTTAAGGGGCTTATTTCAAACCATACATCAATTTTTCTAGTTTGAATAGCTTGTGATCTTGTTCATTTAATGTAAAACCTTTAAGTTGTGTCATGTACATAGTTTCCTTGAGTCGCCATTTAAGAATTTATTTTTGGCATCCATTTGGTAAACTTTTCATCCATTATGAGCTTCTAGAGCCAATATGGTCCCAATGGTAGTCCATTTTGTTATAGATACAAATGTTTCATTGTACTAAATTTCTACTTTTTGAGTATATCCCTTCACAATGAGCATTAATTTATGCTTGTCAAGTGAGCCATCAACTTTGTATTTATTTTTATAGATTCAATTGCAACCAATATGTTTGCATCTATATGGAGGATCAACCAATTTCTACGTCCCATTTTTTACCAATGTACATACTCATAGTTCATTACTTTTCCCCAAGATTCAAGCTTCTTAGCTTGTTTGAAATATGTTAGTTTTGAATCAAATGCAATATTGATTTCTTCTATAAAATCATTCGAGGTGAGATTTTCAATTCTATCTTGAATTTATTCAAGGGACTTATCTAATTTTGATGTGGTTGTATGTGCACTTATTGTGCCTATATTCCCAACTTTATCAGGTTTCACATCTTTCAATGTTTGATTATCCCACTTAGGCATTTAGTTTTTTTTTTTAGTTGCTTCAAATTCCTCCTCTAAAGTTCCATCACTTTATGCCCTCTATTCTGGTGGCCCTTATTCCTTTTATGATGAAGTTTCATTCTCCCCTTCAAGAGGAGTTTCAATCTCATGTACAGGAGAAAATATAAAATCAATGGATTCTAAACTATGTGTTCCCCACTAATTACCTAAAACATAAAAATCACTCTCTTTTTAGACATCAAACTTTAAATACTTATCAAATTGACTCAACTACTAATCAATATGCTTTATATCCTTTGGAGTCTCACAAAATACAACTTATCTTATGACAAGAAACTTCTTCTCTTTCTCATTGTATGGTGTGTATGCCTTGGAGGATCCAAAATATCCCAAGTAGATTAATTTTCAACTCTTGTGGTCCAACTTATTTCTTTTCTACTTTATAATCAATGTGTAACAAGTGGATCTAAAATTTTGAATATGTCTCACTAAAAGAAGATGACTACACCACATCTCATATGGAGTCTTGTTAAATTCAAGAGCTATTGATGATGATTTGTTGTGAAGGTATACTATTATTTTAGCTAATTCAACACAAAAATGAAAATTTATCCCTTTTTAGTAAAACATAACATGAACCATATTCATCATATTTTTTTCCATTCTTTCCACAACTCCATTTTCTTACAGAGTGTAAAGAAATGTGATATGGTGTTTGATCCCATTTTGATCAAAATAGGATTCAAACTTATTTGAAGTGAATTCACCACCATTGTCACTCTTTAGTGTCTTGATATAGGTTTGATCTTCATTTTCAATCATGTTTCAAAAAAATTGGAAAGTCTCAAAGGCTTTTAATTTTTTCTTCAGAAAGTATATCCATATCATCTGACTATAGTGATCATTGAACAACATGAAGCACTTATGACCACTAGTAGAGAGGATTGGAAGAGAAAACAAGTCTGAGTGAACCAATTAGAATTTTCTATCAACTTTGTAGTTTGATTTCATAAATGGTTCTCTTACGTGTTTATTCAAGATGTAGGCTTCACATTTTTCACCTAATTTTACAAGAAATGTAGGCATGCCAACAACTCCATTCTTTTGCAATAAATGTATGTTAATATAGTGAGTATACCCAAATATAACATGCCACAACATGTTTTGAGACATTCCTTCCATGAGATGAGCATAATTCCTTGAATTTGATGGCTCACCCTTGAGTTTGAGTAGTTTCCCTTCCTCATATATAGTCAAGGCAACTACATTATCATTTTTTCTCTTGGTAGTGACATCACCATTATCTAATAGAGATGAATCACCTTGTTTCCTAATGAGTACTAGGGAAAACAAGGTTAAATTTCAATTGACGAAGATAAAGAACATTTTAGAATTTGAAATATGGAATCCCTAGACACTTGAATCTTATTGTACCTCTTCCTTGTGGTTGCAGGCTTTATCTATCTATGAGGTATACAACACCACAACTTTCATCATTGAACTCCTAAAATAAGTATCTTCAAAAATTCATATTTAGAGTGGCACCAATATAAATAACCCAAGAATCAAATCATGAAGAACTAACTAAGACATTGTTTTCTTCATCATCTATACTAAAAAATAAACATTCATGAGTGAATTGGGTAGAGTTTAATTATTTTATTTTCTTTGATTTTTCCTCTTTCTTCTTATGGTATGCTTCAATTTTATCCCATGGAGTTCTAAATTTATGAGTCTTATGGATTCCTTTTCTATCACCTTATTCATAGTAGAAGTTTTGTTTATCATTCTATTTTTTACCACCTTGATTTTCATTTTTACACCTTTTCCCTTGTACTTACTCTTATACTTATTATTTCCTTTATTTTTGGAAGACGTGGCCTTGTTGGATGTTTTGGAAGAATTTTATTTGACATAGAACACACTTTTTCCTATTGTGGACTCAATTTTTCTTCCAAAGGCTTTCTCTTTCTACCATATTTTCAACCAATTGATCAAATGTGAAAGTCTTCAATTGATTTCTTTCTTGTAGAGACTCTAGGTAAGTTGAATAGTTGGGAAGAAGATATTTTATGAATGCAGTCATATAGATGTCTATTTTGACACCTATTACTTCTACATCATGCTTGATGGCACATAACTCTGAATCTAATCTTATCACATCATCATATTTCAACTTTAAGGTTGAATAGCTTCAACTGCAACTAAATGAATTCTAACTTTGAGTGGAAATAATATAGCTCCTTTAGTTTTTGAAATGCTTCCCATGGAGCATTACACCCCTAAATATGATGAAACACATCTCCATTGACTGAGGCCCTCATCAAGGCTAGTGTTTTTTAGTTTTTCTACCTTCATGCTTAGATATCCTTTATATTCCCTATTGGCTCAACTGATTGTGTATCATTATCATAAATATCAAACCATAGATCATTGGATATGAGTGTGTTTTCCACTTGTTGAGACCAATCTAACCAGCTATCTTTGGCAGTCAATATTGTGTTAACAATAGATTTGATTGAATGCATGGTTTTGAGTTTTGAGTTTTTGTTTTTGAGTTTTAAATTTTTGTTAACTCCATTTAGTTACCTATCACTCCAAAGTGGTCTCCTTTGATAGATACCACTAGACTGATATACCAAACCGATTGATATACCTTCCCTTCCTATATACTTGCTAGTACATGAAATAGGACTTAAGGTATGTGAGAGTAGAGTAGTATGTGGTATTTAGGTGGCATGTGAAAAATATTTTCCCTATCATTAACACTAGTTTAATAAGAAAACCTCATGCATCACTATACTCAATTTTTCTTAATTTTTAGATTTACATATTTTGATAATGACGAATGGGTAAAAGAGTAACTCTTCTTATTTCTCCTTAAATTAATTTGTTTATTTTTTTCCAAATTCACTTATAGTAACATGCTCAAGGCAATTTCAAAAAAATTGCTTCAAAATTAAATGTTTTGAAATTTTCAAATTTAAATGCTTTTCAAAATTTTAAAAATGAGCCTTGATTTTAATTTTTTTTTAATTTTATTGAAAAAGATTGAAAATTTGTACCTCTTTCCTCCAATTTTGTCTTATATGTAATTTAAAATATTGGAAATATAAAATGTATGACCTTTTCTCTTTATTTGGAAATGACATATTTAAAACTGTCACACAAGTGTAGAAGGTTAGCTAGAATACCACACATCAACTCCACTTGGCTCACTACAACCCATATTAGATACTACATAGGTAGGACATAACTTAATCAACCTTCACATAATAAAAAAACCTCTAAATTAATGTTAATTACAACACAAAATTAGTGACACACATTCAATATGACCTTAAAATGCTTTTTTGATGATTGCACATTCCAATAATAGGTTGAATCAACTAAAATGTTTTATAGTTGTGAAAATCCCTTGTTAACAACTACTAATTCCTCCTTTGTAGGCTCTATCAAATTCAACTCACATTTCACCTATTTGTAGGGTTAGAAAATACTCTTTTACACAGTCAAAATAACAAATTCAAATAATGACTTAGTATAATAACATATTGAATGTAGTATTCTATCAAAAACTTAGCCAGAATGTAATAGATAATAGTGCCAAGGTCTAAATTTTATCAGCAAGAACACCTTCCACATAGTCGGTAGATAATAAGATAACCAAATCACTAATTTGATGTGTTAAAATCTAATTGAATGATCTTCAATTCCAACTAGTATGCCCCATAATAAAATTTTGCTTAGTTGAGAATAAATAGCAGGACATATGGTTGAAATAGAGGAGAAATAATGAAAAATGATAAATTAACTTCCCAGGTCTGATACCATTGATAGGGCAGATTCCGTTCAAAATGCACATGAAATTCTATTTCATGATTCAAGTTTTAATGAGAGCAAATGTTATAATATAAAATCCAAAATTATTGTTCATTCCACATTCCCAATGTGACTCTTCCTATTCCTACGGGAATGGAAAATTTATTGAATAAGACAAACACAAGATACCTATGCTAGACACTTAGGATTAATAAAAACTATATATAATATTATTATAAAATATTATAATGTGAAGTTTAGGTTTCACCCACATAGACGGGTGAGTTGATTAAGGTAATTTATTTAAAAGGAAAGAGGTTATAGGTTCAAATCTTGTTAGTTTATTTTCATATTTACCATTTAATATCTATAATGTAAGTAGTTGTTATATTTTGTTCCTTCCAAATGTTATGTTGTTTCATAGTGGAATTTGTAATTAGTATTTATGAAATACAATGAACATTAAGAGGTTAAGAGATAAAAATGCACAAATTTAAATTTATATATTTTTATCCTGTCATTGTGCATCAACCTCAATTTTATGATTTTTTTTCCTAAGCAATATTTTGCCCAAAGATAGTCATGTAATAAGTCATTTTTAACGTTTTAGAATATTTTAGACACATTGGATTGGTCATTTTTATGGTTTTGTCTCTAAATATATATTTTTGAGAAAATTTATTAAAATGAAAATATAAAGTTTTTAATTGTATAATGGGTGCATTTTCAGTAGAATATGACATCGTAATTTTGATAAAAGTTTGACAATACAAAGTATGTGCTTAAAAATCATGAATGTGACAATGTTTCCTATTGCTTGAGTGGCTGTAGATAACAAGGTTTCACTTTGAGGTCTACAAGTCCCTTAAGATTTGGAAAGCTAATAGAGCCACAAGATCCACCCATCTTAAATGCACTGATAAATCTGAGATTAGGTTGTGCATTACTAGTAATTTTGGATAGATAGATACATGTTTTTTTTACCTAATTTTGTTTTCTAGTTTCTTGAAATCAATGATGAGTAGCATACTAATTTATTTTGATTTATGTTTCACTACAATAAACTCTCACCTCTCACTTGATAGGACAAAGAGACTGTATTGACATTCAATCAATTGTTAGTGATTGTATGAGTTGATTGGGGGTTATTAGCACCATTAGTGTCAAGAAAAGTGATGTCAATGTTATTGAGAATCATAGTAGATGCTCCATACATAGTAATGGATAGTCATTGAATGGGTTTCGATGTGAAGCATTATGTGGATTAATGTAGTTGAGAAAACATTGATTGTGATTATACTGTAATAGAATACAAAATGGTCAAATGGGAGGAACATGCCCATTAGGATGTTCATCATTCATGCTATAACTTGTGGGGTAATGGATTCTATGTGAAGTTTCATTGGTTGATGAGTACCAAGATGTACATTGTACTAGATCAAATGCAACATAAACTAATGGATGAATTCATAGTCATTTGCTTAAATCATCTTCTATACCCCTTCATATCAAGAAGGTTTGTTAGGTCATTTGATCCAAATGAGTCTATTTTTTTATCACTATATAAGGGCATGTATATTTTTACAAGAAACCCCTTAGTAGTATATAAGTTATATTATTAGTAAATAATTTATTAATGTTAGTTATAATTAATGCTTACTATGTTATTAATTAATTGTATACATTGAGAAGTTGAACCATTAGGTTGAGCCATTAAGGAAGTTGAAATTATTGATCTTTCATGTTTGAATCTTTGTCAAAAATGATGGTTGAGATGAATGGTTTCAAAATTAGTTAACAATGAAAAACATTCATTGGCTTTGCCCCATTAAAATAAATGTAAAAATGTTATTATCAATTGGAAATAATGTGTAAAATGTGGGTTGACATTATTAGTGTGGAATTTAGGTTTGTAGGAACCTAAGGGATCCATCAATTAAGACCATATAATGTTTTTCATGCACATGGATGGAACCATGTCTGATTTACCCAAACCAAACTATGCCATTGGAGAAGTGTGTGTGATACATAGTGAAAATAAATTAGTAATCTTGGAAGAGACAAAAACCTATGGATGTCATGTTAGAGTACTGCAAACTATTGATAAAGAACCACATATACCACATGCTATGAGAATGGGATTGACAATATCACTGGAACTAATTTTGGAAAATCCTCCTGGATCAAATAGAAGGCATGAAGGAGGATAGGTGGCCAAATATAGTAATGAGATAATATTTGAATAAAATAAAGAGGACATGGATGAATCAAAACAAGCTATGGATGAATAAGTGAGACATCAACCTACATGTATGCCTAAGCACTAGTTAATATATTAAAAAATATGTGAGGGAAAATTTTAATCAACATGTAGATAAAATGACTTGGGGATAAAAATAATACTACATGACCAAGTTTAACCCTGCTTATGAGCATGACCAAAAAATATACATAGATAAAAAAATTAAATGGAAAATTAATATATATGCATAGACTAATTAAGGATCGATTAGATGCGAGACAGGTAGGGCAAGATCCCAAAAGAAAAGGATGAAGAGAGAATATCTCTTTTCTATTCCTTAGGTATAGTAGATACAAAATGACACTATATCATGGATTTCTCTCTATATAATTTTAGCTAGCTACCTAGACAACTTACATAGGGTTTTTATGTCTACTATCTTTAAAAACAAACAATTTTTTTGACAAAAGTAAGGAACTTGTGATAAAAATTTATAGTAGAAGAATGGATTTTTAAAAATAAAATAGAAAAAAAGATTTGAACTAGGGTTTATCACTCCTTTAAGTATACTTTTTATTTTGGGTCCCATTAAATGTTTTAATCTTGTGGACTATTTAAAAATCTAGACCAATTAATTTTTTGTTTAAGTTTTCTCTACTAGGGTTTCTCCTTAAAACACCACTGCTATCTTTTCTCCATCTAAAGCCTTCATTTTGTAGTCTTTTCTAGATCCTATGTGATAGTCACATTTATTTTCTCTTATAGAGCCTCACCTTAGGGTGAGCTTAGCCTATTTAATGGCATAATCTCCTTCATGTCGATCTATTAAAGTCATGATAGAGGAAGGTGCAGTTCCAAGAAATGGTGACCTTTATCAAATGAATGAGGAAATTTGTCCCCAAATTATACCATGAGGTATACATTTTCAACCCAATGTTATATTACATATTCCTAATTTTAACTTTGTTTGTCAATGAATGGAGCATTTTTTCTTAATAGGGTATTTTATGGGTCGTATTCCCTCAAAAATCATGCTTAAAACTTGGGTGAAAATGGCCTAGAATATTCATGGAAATAAGCTTGAAAGCATCCAAAACATGACCTAGGGTTTATTCCTATTGCATTTTGCAAACCCTACCCATTAATGTGTGATAATTAATAAATCCACAAATTCACATATCTATAACTCTTTGATGGTCATTTCACACTACACATGGGATTTTATTGTCTCAAAGCATATTACTATCAAAATTCTCATTTGGGTTACCTTTTCCTTGATGGAATTTCATATATCAAATTGTTGCTTCCATTGGATGTCTTGTTTTCCATGAACCTATGAGATTTTATTCAGCTCAACCCCCAAAAAGGGTTTGATTA
Organism: Torreya grandis; assembly: GCA_037957365.1. NCBI lineage: Eukaryota > Viridiplantae > Streptophyta > Pinopsida > Cupressales > Taxaceae > Torreya > Torreya grandis. The sequence goes on along the minus strand of JARHVA010000227.1, from coordinate 6,144,791 downwards.
AAAGAATATTTATCTAAGTATATCAAATAGTTGGTTGAGATACAAGTTGGATACTCTCGCCACTTGCAACAAGTTCTACACATTAACTTTCCCAACACTTCTATTTTCAAGCCACATACCACAAGATAAAATATTTCCCACTATACTTGATTTGTAATAGGCTAGATCCCAAGCCCACTTCTAATAACCCTAATAGTACTTATGAGGATGTGTAAATAACTACTAGGGGTCAAAAAATACCCATAATAAGGGCATTGCTAATCAGAACCCTATTAAAATTAATAATATGTTTTATAGTATTGTGCCTCATGTGGTGTTACCAAAAACTCAATCTAATAGGGAGCCTCCACTGAACCTCAACCTAAAAAGGATCATGTTCAAAATAAATTTGAAATGATAAAAACTAGATTCTAAAACATGCCCATGGTCACTAGTGTTCTAGCCAATTTGTAGGTGACTTCCCATTAGATTTTTTTAGATATGTCTCTCAATTAAATTTCTCACCCTCCACATTTTTACCATCTAGGATTAATCAAGAACTCATTTAATCCTTCCCAACATTATCCATCTCACTCTTTTATCCACCTATGAGAGAAACTACATAGGATTAGGAGTATGCGATAGAGTACGCAAATAGATAGTTGTTTCAACTTTAGGATTTCATGAATTCTAACAATACTCAATTTCAAAAAAATTAGTATGAAGCCCTAGAGGTATTAGATTCCAAGGATATGTCTCTCAACACCCATACTTCATGAATTATTATTCATGTAATGTTCAAGGTCTAATAAACTCAGCTTGTAAGTATGTTGTGAAAGATTAATGGAAAAAAATTATAGATATGGACACTCTCTACCTTCAAGAAGTTAAGGTGGGGGATCCCCTTTTGTGTGTCATTAGTAAAATGATTTGGCCCCATAGTATAGTTCAGTCAATAAATCATGACCCTAGTCATGGTGGTAATATCACATTTATTTATCCAAAATGGTGTTTTCATTATGTGGACTCTAGCTCTAACCCCTTACATTGTGTCATATGGGTACTTCTCAACATTAATAATCACTTCCTTTGTATCATTAATGTTTATGCCTCAAATTATTCCCATGAAATGATGGCTCTATGTAATTGGATTTCCAATGAGCTTTCGAATACACATTGGGATATTTATGGTGGAATAACCTTTTGATAAGATTAGCCATCTACCAATGTGTTGGTAAACTTAAAAAGGGAAACTTGGATTTTCATTTGAAATAATTATGGTTTTTATGACCCAAACACCGATCATCATTCCACATTTCAAGTATGGTACACATGGACCAATCTTTGAGGTGGATTTGATCACATGCTAAAATGAATTGATCATGATATGATCTCCATACAACTTCTCATTTGATTTTTTATTTACTAGTCAAAACTATGCCATATTTTACCCTTTTCAACCATTCACCCATCCTCTTTCACATCACTTGGTAGTTAAAAAGACCAAAAAATTTAAAAAAAAACTCAATTTTTTTAATATAGCTTTGTTATAACATGGTCAGACCATGGCTCACATTCACGGAGTTTGAAATCTCATCCACGAACCAACTCACTAACAGAGTTGGATATAGTGGTGGTCTAACACACTAACATTTTTATATTTATTTGAATTTATGGCTGTTATTTGGCCAAGATATAATGATGATATTATTTATCCACCTCATTATATTTGAGCCACATGGTGGTTGTGTTTGAAAAAACACCCTTACATGACATGCTACAACTAAAGGTGGAAGGATTAAGACAACATATCTAAATTACAAATACTTACAATGCTTGGGGAGTTAAAATCCAAGAATGCATGCATTAGATTAAAGTGGGTGATAGAGTTTACAATTTATTTTTCAAAATCTTAAATCCAAACAAACCTACCAATAGATTAAATTAATACAAGATGTTAGCTAGTGCCTAATTCAAGTGCCAAACATGATCCAAGCTTTTGTGAGGCACTATAATAAAGTGTTCATAGCTCATGAAACCTTCCCTAGAGTAATAAAAATCTCTTGACCAATGTATCTCAATTGTCCCCTACAAGCTAACTCCTTCTCAATGAGTTGTATATGTTAAGAAAATTTCCATTGAGGACCTACATGATGCAGTTAAGAAAATGGAAATGATAAATCTCCTATTTTTCATGGTTTCCCTTGTGAATTATAAAAAAAATGTGGGACATTGTTGGGACAAAATTATATCAATTCTATCTCAAAGCCTTACGTAATGAGTTATTAGGTTATAGTATTAACAATAGGGACATCAAATTCATCTTGAAGCAAGGAGATTATGAATTAATCTACAATTAATGACCCATTAATTTCCTCAATGTCTCTTATAATATCATTTCCAAAGCCTTAATTCTTCATATTCATAACCTTTTACCTTTGATTGTTCAACTCGAGAAAACTGACTTCATTCAAAATAGGTACATTATAGATAATGCCATTGTTGTGTGGGAAGGTAGGAAATGGACTCACCATTCCATTCAAAAAGGATACATGCATCAAATTTGACTTTGAAAAAGCCTATGATTGCATTGAGTGTCCATTTATTTCATATATGTTACAAACCTTATTTGGCCCAGCTTTATTGTAATTGGTTCAAATGCTTTTTGTCTGATGCCTCAACCTTTATTTCCATTAATTAAATCGACTCTAAGAAATTTTATCTTTTTAGATCCATTAAGCAAGGCTTCTTATTGGCACCTGCTCTATATGTTCTCACTACTAATTTTTTTGGATATCTACTAGTTAGTGCTAAATCTCAAGGACTTATTTGTGGTATCTCCTTACATGTTGAGGAACCCTTGAAACTTCTCAATGGACATCATGCTATCAAGAAAATAAAAATGGAATTTATGAAAAAGTTTTAAATAAAGAGGATGTATAAAACCAAAAAATTTCATCCAAAAATCTATGTTTCCAGGGTCTTAAAAACTTGCTTTTAGAGAATAGGAATTAATGTGTATACTAAATTTTAATTTATTTATTAAATGTTTGTAGGTAAACTGGGATTTTATCTAATAAGAGATTTGAGGCTTCCACCATCCCTAATAAAACAATATAATTTTTCTATATAAACTCAATTATTAAAAAATAATGGGTTAGTTTTGGGAGATTGTGCTTTTATAAACTAAAATATTCATGCAATGTTATCTTTTAGGGAGCATGAGCCACACTTAAGGGTAAGATCCTTTCATCTATTTTCTTGATTTATGTTTTCTTGTCTATTTATGTTTTCTAAATTTTAATTTCATATCACTTGATTTATGTTTTTTTTGGTCAATTGTATGTTATCTTTGGCATTTAGAAAGATTTTCTATGATTGAAAGTAGAAAATTGAAACATAAAAAGTGTGGCCTTGTAGAAAAAAATCAACTGATGATAGTTTATTTTACAAGGAAAATATTTTATTTAAACATTAAAAACTAATATTTGATGGAGGCATCCCAACTTATCTTATTTAATGATTTCATAATAGCTCATATAGATTAATAATTATTAATGTCCACAACATATCATGTTTTACATGGTCTGGTTATAAATTTTGTATCAATGGTTGATCAAATTAAATTATTTGGAAAATAAAAGAAATAAATCTAACAATTCATATTGTGTTTCATTGATGCAACATGTTTCCTTTATGTCCAGGCTAATCAAGAAAGATGTTTATTTCTAATTATTAAGGATGCATATCCCTGATCAAATATCCATGGTGCCCAATTCCTATCCCAATCTTCATTATAGACCTTTCTCACACTCAGAATGGAGATGTGATACTAAATGGTCCATACCTTGGGTCAAGGTGATCATTTGACTAATAATATGGTATGATTATCAACTACTAAATCTTCTTAAAGTGGTTATAACTCATGTATAATACATGTAATACCACTATGAAAAATCACACTACCTCATAAGATTAAATAAATCAAACTACATAAGTTATCAATAAAAGATCTACTACATGATTGTGATGATGAACTCCATTCATCATACCATCTAAAACAAAGGGCCATATTCAAAATACCATCTTTATAAAAGTTAGCTATAAACTACACAAGACCAAGACACACTTGATGTATCCATGACAATGGAGATCATTTGTTAATCTACCATTCAAAAGTAATCTTTAGACATGAAATGAAAATGTAAAATATATTAACCATAATTTTATAAACCATAATGAAATGAAGGGTTTTAGATCTAATATCCCACCATTCTAATTTTGACCACACACATAAGTGCATTCTCTGAGTGAACTTGGAATCCTACTTACTCCCATACATAGTCCTTTCCCAATCACTTCTAACTTTTCACCCTAAGATTTTCAATCTAGTGGATCATTTATTCCCTAGTGTGATTAGGAGGCTTTTAATTATAAGGTAATCCCAATTCAATGGACCCTTGGCCTATTAGTAACCTTGAAACCATAAGTAAACACTTCATCATTTCAATGTGCTTTAGTAATGATGGAGGAACATCCATAGGATTATGCAATCCTATATCACTCAAAATAGGGAATTATTTATTTTATATATTTTGTTTGTTGGAATTGATGCACATCTATCAAGATAATGAGTTTTAGGTGTTTATCCTCCTTAAATTAGAAAATTATTGTAATTGCCCCTAATTTATAGTTTATTTTTATTAAATTAAATGACAGTTTTTTTGTAGTATATTTTTGTATAAGTTTGGGGGAATTTGAGTTGTAGTATTGAATTTTTATTTTTGTTAGAAAGGTAGGGAAGGAGAGATACGAGATAGGAGTGTAACTCTTTGAAAAATAGATAATTAAAATAAAATTTATTGTGTATGGTTGTCTTGGATGTTGTTTACTATGAAGTCCATATTTAAATTGATTGCTATATTTATTTGATTCTTCTTTGCATAAAATATTTTTGTTATTGTATGAGACTATGATAGTATACAATTTCATTAATAAGATTAGATAAGTGCATGAATATTTATCTATTATAGAGAGTTTTATGTGTGTGTTAACTGCACCAATTTGTTAGTTACACCAATTTTGGTAACAGAGAAGGGTCAAATATTGTTGAGAGTTATTTTCCTCATTATTGTGGGTAGAAACAAAGAGAAGGAATCTTCCAACAAAGGAGAGGTGTTAGATAGAAGGTGTCAAGAGATACCTTACAGTTAAAGTGAAATTTGTTTTAGGTGTGAGAGACCTTGCAAGTGTAGAGATATTGTGGGAGAGATTCTATTTTGAGTTTATTTCAAGTTATGAAGATATGGCACACAAGAATGGAGGATCTCCAAAACTAGGAGAGTTGGAAAAGATGTTAAAGGAATTCCAATAAAAATAAAAAATGATGAAGGATATACAAAATGAAGATGTTTTATTTTTATATGAAGAAAAAGAGATGTTTGATATGTTGATTTCCTTATAATAAAATTTAGATTTCTTGGAGAGAGGACAAGCTACAAAGGATAAAAGACTAGAAAATGTCAATAAGGAAAGATGTAAGACTACTAGTAATATACTTTTAGTATGTGGTGAAGAGATCCAAAATGAGCTCATGCAATGGTGTAGTCATATAAAATGTGAAAATTGGTAACTTGAGCATGGCTAATGACACCCAACCTATAGGTCCCTCTTGCTTACTTTCATGACCCTCATAGACATCCTTTTCACTAATTCCCAATCATTTATAGACTTTTAGACCGAATCAAAGCTTATTCAGACTACTCTTTCCATGACTAATCCATTACCAGGCCCCATTATCTCAAGACAATAGTGCCATACTTGGACTATAGTGCTAATGCCACTCTTATCCACTTTCGACACTCATAACCAAGTGCATTTTTGGCCCCAATGGTCAATTTATTCTAATTTCCCATATTTATCCTTGTTATCATAATGCGAGCACATTCAAACCATGACCAATATATCCCTATAAAATCCCATTCAAATATCACTTAAAAAGGGTTGGTAATTATCACTAAGCAAGTAAGAATATAAGCAAGATTACTGAGGCAATCTTCCTTATTTTTTGCATACAACCAACAAATACCAGTCCACCAATACTAGTGCCACTCCTCCACCAGTCCCTAGCCACCTCAAGCACATCTATTTTAGGATTTTCATCTTCATACACACTATTTTACAAATGACATAAAGTGGGAGAACTAGATATGGCTTAATCCCTCTTCAGAGTATTAGTATGTAGGCAACGTGCCCACATAAGGGGTGTAGATACGTGCTCAATGAATCTTACACACACTAACCCCCCTTATTTTTCAAATTTAGTCAAAATACAAAGGATTCTAGGTTTTGAAGACAAAAATTCCTCTATAGGGAGTTTCATAGACATCCAATAGTCAAAACTTCATAGACAGGGTCACACAAACATAGAGAACAAAACCCCAAAAGCTTATATCTCCTGGAAAAAAAAGGTAGAGGTGGAATATAGCACTAGTACCAATCCTACCCACTTTTGGTGCTCTTATCCAATCATAAAACAAATATTAGATCTTGGTCTATGATAGTGTCCCTAGTCTGCATAGTGAATCTAAAACCCTATTTCAGCCATATTAGTCAATTTTTAGCCAAGTCTTATTTTCTCCCTCTTATTACTATTTTGAGAAATTTCAAAATTACAATATAATTTACAAAAATTAGTAGCTTAATTATTACATATTTATTTACTAATTTTACTACTCAAACCCTTTAACTAAATTAGGAATAATACACCAATATTCCCAAAAAATTGTTAAATTATTTGGTGAACTTGACTTACTTCGATTACACATAAAACCCCTAGAAACCCTAGGGTAAATTTTCCTACTAATTTTTCTTATATTTTTTTGATCTTTTACCTACATAATAAAATCATAAATTAGCATTAAATTTTAAATTTTCATAGTAATTTTAAAATAATTTTCTTTCAAACCCTAGTTGCCCATACTAGGTCCCAGTATTTTCCCAATATTTTTTTGATTTTTTAATAGCATTTTAAAATCAGAAATTCACTTCAAATTTCAAAATTCAATAGTAATTTTCATTTTCCAAAATATTTATTTTTAAAAACCCTAGTTGCATCTTCTAGGTCTCTTTAAATCACAAATTTTATAATAAATTTATGATTTTTTACTTGCATATCTAACTCAAAAATTGACTTTAAATTTCAAAATTCCATAGTAAATTTCAAAATAATCATCTTTCAAACCCTAAATTTCATATACTACGTCCCATTTATTCTTGAGGTAACACTTTACATCTAAACTCAAATTCCACATAGAAACAAAAATGTATCACACTTATTTACACAAACTTCTTGCATTTCTTGCAAACAATAAGGAGACCATACTCAAACCTATCATGTACATGAATGATGAAGTTTACCATATGTTAGTTCAAAGCTTCATTATTTGCATTTCATGCTTAATTTTATTAATATGGGATGATATTAATAAAGTTATTGTTAAACATAATAAGATCCCTCTCCTTCAAAGCAATGTTTACTTGTATTTAATACAAGGTTTCATTACTTACTTTCTATCTCTTATATGGAAAAAATTTCAAGTTTATCTTGCTAAAAACATTATAAATATCATAGCACATGTCAAAGTTTTTTATGCATTAGTGTAAAGTTTCATGCTTTCTATCTCTTGTTTTCTTTCTCTCATGTGGAATGTTATTTATAATCATATTGATATACAACTCATAACTCTAATTACATGCATGTAATTCCACATACATGGTTTCTACCTAGATGAATATAATTTTTTCACATGCTATCTCTATTTTGTGTAATTCAACTAAGAATAAAATCCTTACATACTTAGAGGATCCATTGCATATGCTAACAACCACATGTCAAGTTTCAATGTCATATCTTATGCACAGGAAAGAATTTCCTTCTCCTCCTCTCCCCCAAGAGGGTGATAGCTATTTTCTCTCTAACCAGGCCCATACTATCACCCCTCTAAAATTTGAGGTATCCCATACTATTTTTCCTAATGCATACATTTAGCCTACAACTTCTTCAAATCCTCTTCAACATATGTGATTACATGTTCAATTAAAAATAGCTAAGGTTTGCACTTGTAAAAATCTAAGGGATCAAGTAACCAATATGAACAAGTTAATTTCAGATTTACAAACATAAAATCAGCTATTACATGAAAAAATCAAAACATTGGAAAATTAGATTATACAAAAGCCTCAAAGGTACCCTAGTGTCAATCATGTATATACACATTCACCTAGTCAATTGGTTGCAAGTAGTATTACATATCAAAACAAGAAATCATAACAAAGTAACTCTACAACTAGTGATTCAAAAATCACTCAAAGATAAAATAAGAGTTCAAGTGAGGTACTAAGGTAAATGATTAAATCTAAATTGATAAAACTACCTCCTCTACATCCAGTAAGAAGATCCAGATATTATTGTGCATGTCATGTAATGCATGGGCACCACACAGATTCATGTTTGGCATTAAAATAACATACACAATAGATACATGCTAATGAAGACCTTATACAAGGTAAATCAGTCAAGAAATCCATAATGACATAGGAACACATTCACAAAGGGTCAAATTAAAAAAAAAATACAAAAGTGGTTATCAAAGCACAACTCAGAATAACAAAAGGATCACAAAGTAAAATTAGAATAATAAGCAATACCACAAGCATAAGTAAATCATTAAAAAGATGCAAATATATGTCTCCAAAATGAGGCTCAACTTTCAAAGCAATATGGGTTTGGTAAAAATATCTAAAATAATTTAATTATCAAGGTCAAAGGTTGGGCAGGCAAGCTCAAGGCATCACTACTATTCTAGCAGTTGATAATGTTTGTCACCAAGGTTTGGGATTTATTGAACATCCTAAGACAAATCATTCACAAACATAATTTATCAAGGGAAAAGATCTAGATACAACAAAAATTAACACTAGCATTCCATTGGTTCAAGATCAATATTATAATGAAGAATGGAATAATACAAATTATTATGATTTCAAATATAATGACATTGAATATGATTATTCAGAGTCATATTTGCAGCCATTCCCTCATGCTTCACAATCATTCATGATTCCTTTGTTTATTACAAGACACTATGATAAGGAGTCTCCCATGAGACTCATCAATTAATATCATTTATTCCCAACTTACTTGTACATAATTTCTTAATTTTTTGTACATAGTCTCTTTTCAAATTACTTATACATAGTTTATTTTGTTTACTTGTACATAGTTTCTCAATATTTGTTGTACATAGTATTCCTATGATTTATTGTACATAGTTAAAATATCTAAAAATCTAAAAACATTCAAATAATTTTAAAAAACCAAATTTATTTTGATTATATGTATCATCCATACTTTACATCTCTACCATTATACTAGACTTACATTTGATATTCTATGCTATTGTTTGTTTATTTATCTACATTACCATGCTTCACTTGATCTTCTTTGAGTGTGTGCAGTGACATCTAGATCCTTGATTGCTTCACTCTACCCATTGGGGGGGAATCCTATTTCTACATTCAAGACACACATTGATATACATACCCATTGGGGGCATCTTCTACATGGCTACACCATTCAGGTTATGTCATACCTACACCACACACTCTAGTTATTATGTTGATATACATTAATTATTATGATTACATAGATGAATCTATCGATAATCACTAGTCTATAACACTTGTGTATTTCTTAGCATATACCTAGTCTTGTACTAACATGTATTGCATACTTTCACTTCTTGATTTGATTAGTTAAGTGTGATTGTAATTCTAGTATTTACATGATTTCCTTCCTTACTTTGCATAGCTAGATGTGATTACATTTCTCAGTTCCTATTTATCTCCTATATGTGCCTTAGGACATTTGCCAATGTTCTTTGCTTCTATGTCTTATGTGTGCCTTAGGACATTTGTTAATGTCCTTTTATTCTATTCATGTGTGTGCCTTAAGATATTTGCTAATGTCCTTTGCTTGTACTCTTCTATGTGATTATGTCTTTCATGCCAATCTTACTTGTTTTAATTGTTTGTGTATGTGGCACTTGAACATGCCTTGTATGTTTTCCTTTTAGTTTGAGTGACATGTTCCCATGTCCCTTGTTTGCTTGGCCCCTTGGCCACCCTTTTATTCTTATTATTTCTTGCCTTGTGTGCTTATTGCTTGATTACTTTTTAATTTTTTGTAATGCTAGGATCTACATCATGTATTATCTTACTTTCTTGGATGCCATGATGGACATCATGCTCCACCCTCCTTGACAATTAACAAGTAACATCTAAAAACTAATCAAACTTCCAATTCTAGTTCAGTACATTTCATATGTTATTATATTATAATATATATCTAGGCATACCCCTATTGATCTAATAATCTCCATTACAAACACTATTATATCTAGATATATTTTATCAATTATGATTGTTATAGCATGTATCTTTATTGTATAGCACACTTGCAAGACTCTTTCTTATAAGGCTAATCATTAAAAGGTCTTAATTTTACCCTTAGATGAGGGGGAAATAAATAGGGGTTTTGTCATAGAGATCAGAGCTCTTGACAGTTAAAAAAGTAATTTTTAGAACACATAGAATAGTAATCAAGCATCAAACCAAGCAGAATAGACCAGGTAGATAGTTAAAATGTTAGAATAGTTACCAGATTTGGCCTAGGATAGTAGCACTAAGATTTGAAAATAGCACCAATGTTACTACTATCCATTTTCAGCACTCTTATCCAAATAGTAGGAAAACCAAACTTTCCAAAAGTAGGTAGAAAAGTAGATTTAGCTACAATTTTACATAGTTAAACTAGATCAAAATCAATAGTTTTTAGTAAACTTTTACTTAGAGAATCTAGATATAGGGAGAATTATGTGTGGCATGATGGCTCTCACTTCTAATTTTAGATATGGTTGTTAGTATAACTTCTAGATCAGAATTCATGTTCTAGACACTAGTGATTGGGGGCAATATGCGTGGTAAATTTGTTTTATTTTATTTTTGAGTTTAGTATTACCTAGGAATTCTTATTAATTTCATGCATTATTCTATTTGTATGTGGTTGGCATCATATAATCCTAGTACACTAGTTTTAGAGTGGATTTCATACAAGCCTAATCTCCACCTTTTTAAGTGGCCAAGAGTGGCCTAGTTTATAGCATACATTTTGCTATAGATGCCAACATTATCATATCACATTACATTTATGGGATTCAAGATCCATATTATACAACACACATTTTATACTACTATCAATTCATAGCTTCACTTTATGGGGCAATAGTAGAGCCAAAGGACTAGCTAGCCTTTGTATTCTTGAGCCACCTATTCAGAGGGATTAGACACACTGTCCAAACATTGATTAACACACACATGATCACTGAACTTCACTTAGTGGGGGATGATGGAGCCAAAGGGCCAGCCTTTACATTTTTGAGCCACTTCTAGGGAATTGAGCACTCATCTCCATTTATAATATTACTCTTGATACATCACACATCTAACATCACTTAGCATCACTCAATATCACAACAGATTTGCACTTCATAGTGTGATTTCTCTATGCACAACTAGCATCACATAGATTCATGAGCTTAACCCTTACAAGTAAGTTTAGGTATGCTTTCTATTTTTCCTTTATCCTAGTATTTCACTTTTCTACATCACTAGAATAAAGGGGGCAAATGTAGTCATATAAAATGTGAAAATTGGTAACTTGAGTGTGACTAATGACACCCTACCCATAGGTCCATCCTACTTCCTTTCATGACCCCCAGAGGCATCTTTTTCATTGATTCCCTATCATCTGTAGCCTCTTAGACCTAATCAAATCTCAACCAAACTAATATTTCCATGACTAATCCATCTCCTTAGGCCTCATCAAATTAGGATAATAGTGCCACACTTGGAATATAACACTGGTGTCACTCCTATCTACTTTTGATGCTCTTTTCCAAGTGCATTTTTGGCCTTAATGGTCAATTTATTCTAGTTCCCCATATTTATCCTTGTGGGCCTAATGAAATCACATTCAACCCATGACCAATAGATCCTTATAAAAGCCCATTCAAAGATAATTTGGAAAGGGTTAGAAATTATCACTAAGTAAGCAAGAATATAAGGAAGACTACTCAAACAATCTTCTCTATTCTCTACATACAGCTAACCAATACACTTACAAGCTTATTAAAATCTTTACAATAGTCCCTATCCACCTCAATCACATTTAGTTTAGCATTTTTCATCTCTATACACACTATTCCACAAAGCACATCAAGTGGGAGAACTACATATAGCTTTACCCCTCTTCAAAGTATTGGTATGTAGGTAGTGTGCCCACACAAAGGGTATGGATACACATTCAATTAATCTTACACACACTAACTCCCCTATCTTTCTTAAATTTGGTTATAATACAAAGGAGTCTAGGATTTAAAGACAAAGTCTACTCTATAGGGAGTTCCATGGACATTTGGTAGTCAAAAATTCATAGACAAGGTCACATAAGCATAACTAACAAAACCCAAAAAGCTCAAATCTCCTAAACAAAAATGGAAGAGGTAGATTATAGTCTTGGTGCCACTCCTATCTACTTTTGGTGCTCCTATCCAATCATGAAATGAAGGTTAGATCCTAGTCTATGATAGTGTCCCAGTCTTGTACAATGAATCTCAGAACCTGTTTCAACCATATCAATTAGTTTTTAGCTAAGTCTTATTTTCTCCCTCTTATTACTATTTTTAAAAATTTCAAAATTGCAATTTAATTTATAAAAATTAGTAGCTTAATTATTTCATATTTATTTATTGATTTCACTACTTAGACCTTTTAACTAAATTAGGAATAATACACCAATATTCCCAAATAAGTTAAATCAAATGGATAGTTGAGTGAGAGACTTCATTTGAATAAAATAATGTTGAAGACACCATGAGGATAAAAATTTCAAGTAAAATGCTATGTGGAGTTACAACTAGTTTATCCAAGAGAGGAGACAAAACAAAAGAAAGAAGTTGGAAACATATGGTCTCCAAGTTGATAAGTCATGTTTTTCACCCAAGAATGCAAACAGAGTGGATGAAGAAGCTTTATGTCTCGAGGCTTGAGAGAGAATAAAATAATATGGTTACCATGAAAGGCAATATGAAAGGGAATTTTTCATGTGAGCAACTCAAATATATTTTGAGAAGTAGCCAGAGAGTGAGGAGAAGAAGGTTGTCTTGAAGTATAATAAGAGAGTGAGGTTCTCATGTGAATAGCCCATATCTTATTTTTAAAAAAAACAAGAGGAAAAAAGTTGTAAATATACCATAAAGGAAGGAGTCCTTATGAAGGAGGAGGTAGGTGTGATATTTGTTGAATCAAAAAAAGGAGACCCATTATTTGATTATGTGTAGAAGTTTAAGGTATCCAATAAATGGGAATAGGAAGAATCATCCTTAATGAATGAAGGAAATGGATTTGTCTTTTCTCTTTTTAAGGGTAGAAGGGTTGAGGATAACTAAGGAAATACACATGTTTCCATGAAAGAAACAACAAAATTGGTTGAAGTACAAGTTAATAAACATGAGGAGCGCATGGTTTTAAACTATCCATGTGTGGAAGAAGAACATAGAAAGAAGAATTAGGATAAGAAAATCATGAATATTTTTGAGAATGGGCCTTTGGGAGTCCATCATGTGAGTGATAGACATGAAGATAATGCAAGAAATAAAATAGAGTTAAACAACATGTCCTTGAGGCATGATGAAGTGGTTGAAGGAGTGTTTTTGGGAGTTCTTGATTCCCTTAAAGTGTTTGTTCTATGTGTAAGTCTAGAAATGGAGAAGATGGTAAAGAAAATACATAAGTGTGGTTTATTCTAGCATGCTCATATGTATGAGAAGCAAATTGAAGAGGTGGAATAATAAGATAATATTGTTGTAGTAGTTATAGAGTTGGTTAGTATGGAAATGGAAGTAGTAAAGGAGTGTCTTCAAGTTAACATGAAGACAAGATATAGTGGTAAAATTATGGTACAAGAATTTTCTCAAGAATACATAATAGAGGGAGTTAATTTGCAACAACTGGAGGTGGGAGACAAGACTCTCACAAGGGTAAGTGAAAAATATTAGAAAAAATAATAAGTCCACCTCAATGGGATATCAATGGATAGAAAAAGATATGCATCAAATATCAATCTTAAGAGATGGATAGAGAGTGGAATGGTGGAAGACAAATTTCAAAAATTGGTGTTAAAATTTAGGTCAAATAGTAATTGGACAAGGAAAGATCAAGAATTGTGGCATAAAGGTAAGTAAGGAGATAGAGATGGTGGATATGTTTCTACCAAGATCACTAAAGGATACAAGTGATTTTGAACTATGGGAGCAACCCACATAGGTACTGGAGAAAATACTATTATGATTCAAGGTATGTTTTGTTCATATATGTACAAAAAGAGTGCAAGGTTCTTTACACATGGCATGGATGAAGTAAAAAAGAAGATAAGGATGAAATCAAGCAACTGAGTTTGTTATCAACCCAAGAAAGTGATGAAAAGTATAATGTTGAAAAAAATATAAAAAATAAGGATGATGGGATAAAGTATATGATTTTACAAGCATTAAAAACACATGGTAAATAAAATGAAGAGGAATGTTGAGAGGATAGTTGTGACAACATTTTGATTTAATAATTTTGAGAATATTGAAGTATTTTCCTAACTTAGTTAAGGATCTGAGTTAATTAAAATAGTAAATAATATGGTGATAATTAAGCTATTGATTTGTATAATTTGACTATAATTTGAATCTTTCTAAAAATAGTAATAAGGGAGAGAAAATAAGATTTAGCTAAAAACTAACTAAAATAACTATTACAGGGTCTAGAATTCACTGTGTAGGATTGGGATAGTGTCATAAATAAGGATTTAGTATTCATTTTATGATTGGATATGAGTGATAAAATATAACACCCTAGGGTTTGGTGCTATAGTCCTATTTTGTCACTATTTTCTAGGAGACCTGAGCTTTTTGAGATTTGTTTGTTGTGTCTTTGTGAGCCTACCTATGAAATTTTGACTATTGAATGTTCATAAAAATCTCTATAAAGATGATTTAGTCTTCAAACCATAGACTCCATTGTGCTTTGACCAACTTTAAGAAAAGAGTGGGGTTAGTGTGTGTAAGATGCACTAAACGTATATCCACACCCCTTATGTGGGCATGCTACCTACATACCAATACTCCAAAGAGGGATCAAGCCATTTATAGTTCTCCCACTTGATGTGTTTTGTTAAATAGTGTGTATAAAGATGTAAAATGCTTAAATTAGGTGTGCTTGAGGTGGTTAGGGACTGGTGTAAGTATTTGGATGTGCTTGTAATTGTATTGGATGGTTGTATGCAAAGAATAGGGAAGTTTTACTCAATGTTCTTGCTTGTATTCTTGATTTCTTTATGATATTTTCCAACACATAAATAAACTTTGAATGGACCTTTATAGGGATATGTTTGTAATGGGTTGAATGTATTCATGTTAGGTTGATAAGAAAGAGGATAGGAACTAAAAGAAACTAGTCATTGGAGGTTAAAATAAACTTGGATAAGAGTGATAAAACTAGACACCCTAGGGTTTGATGCTATAGTCTAAGTTGGGTGCTATAGTCCTGAAGGAACAGGACCCACAGGGATGGAATCATCATTAGAAATGTTACCTAGAGGAGGTGGAATCACTATCTAGAAGGCTATGAATGATTGAGAATCAATGAAAAGATGCCTATGAGGGTCATAAGATAAAGTAAGAGGGACCTATGGTTTGGGTGTCACAAACCACACTCAAGTTACCAATTTTCACATTTTATATGACTACATTTACCCCCCCTTTATTCTAGTGATGTAGCAAAGTGATATACTAGGATAAATAAAAATAGAAAGTGTACCTAAACTTACCTATAAGGGTGAATATCATGAAGTTATGTGATGTTGGGTGTGTATAGAGAGAGCATGCCCTAAAGTGTGAATCAAGTATATAGACCAATACAAAACCTATTGTGGTGTTAAGTGATGTTGAGTAATATTAGGTATGTGTTGTACTAAAAGTAATATCAAAAATGGAGTTGAGTGCTCAATTATTTGAAAGTGGTTCAATAATGCAAAGGTTAGCCCTTTGTTTCCATTGTCTCTCACTAAGTGAAGCTAGGTGATCATGCATGTGCTAATCGATGTTTGGACTGTGTTCAATCCCTCTGAGTAGGTGGCTCATGAATACAAAGGCTAGCTAATCCTTTATCTCCATCATTGCCTCATGAAGTGAATCTATAAAATAATATCAATATGAAATGTGTGTCATATGAGTTTACTTTTAAAACCCATGAATGCTTTATAATCTGGTGATGTGGTATGGATACCAAATGTATGCTAAAAACTAGGCCACTCTTGGCCACTCTGAAAAGTGGAGATTAGGATTGTATGAAAGCCACTCTAAAATTAGGCACTAGGATTACATGAAATCCACTTCAAAATGTGGAGGTTAGTATTGTATTAAATCCACTCCAAAATTATGTCAACCACCTACATATGAAATAAAATATGCAACTACTGAGAATGCCTAGGTAATATGCTAAACTCAAAAAGAAAAGAAGACAAATGTGCCACATACATTTCCCCAAATCACTAGTGTTTGTAACATGGATTCTAATCTGGAAGTTATACCAACTACCCTATCTAAAACTAGAAGTGAGAGCCATCATGCCACACATGATGCCCCCTATATCTAAATTCTTTAAAAAACATTGTACTGAAACTATTATTTCTGAACTAGTCTAGATGTACAAAATTGTAGCTAAACCTATTTTTATGCCTATTTTTAGAAAACATAATTTTTTTTATTTGGATAGGAGTTCCAAAAATGGACACCCTATTATCTAGTGTTTTAGTCCAATCTTGTCACTCTTGTCTTGGGCTAAATCTGATGACTATTCTAAAATTATCACTATCTACCTGGTTTGTTTTGCCTGGTTTGACATCTAGTTATTGTTCTAGATGTTTTGAAAATTAATTTCTTGACCATTAAGAGCTCTAATATCTATTAAAAAAACCCCTATTTATTGCTCTCTCTTCTAAGGATAAAAATGAAGACCTTGCAATGACTGCCCTCATAAGAAAGATCCTTGCAAGTGTGTTATATTACAAAAATACATGATATAGCAATGATAATCAACAATATATCTCAAGATATATCATGGTTTGTAATGAGAGACTATTAGATTAACAGGGCTATGCCTAGATAGATATAATAATGTAATAACATGTGCAATGTGCTTAATTGAAACTATAAGTCTAGTTAGTTGTTAATTGGCAAGGAGGGATGGAGCATGATGTCCATCATGACATCCGAGAAATCAAGATAATGCATGATGTGGATCATGGCATTGCAAACAATTGAAAAATAATCAAGCGACAAGCACCCAAATCAAGAATCAAGAATCATACAAGAGTGGCCAAGGGATCAATCAAACAAGGGACATGGGAATATGTCACTCAAACTAGAAAGCAAACATATAAGGCATGTTCAAATGCTACATACACATATAATTGAAAACAAGCAAGGTTGGTGTGAAATCCACAATGGCATAGAAGAGTACAGGCAAAGGACATTGGTAAATGTCCTAAGGCACACACAAGAATAGAAGTAAAGGATATTGGAAAATGTCTTAAGGCACATACAAGAGACAAATAGGAACTAAAAAATGCAATAACATCTAGCTACATAAATCAAGAAAAGAAAGCATGTAAATACTAGAAATATAATCACATCTAACTAATCAAGGTAAGAAGTAAAAGTATGCAAGACATGTAGTACAAGACTAGGTATATGCTAAGAAATACATAAGTTTTATATACTAGTGAAATGTTGATAGAGTAATCGATGTAAGCTAGTAATTAATGTACATCAACATGATAACTAGAGTGTGCAGTGAAGGAAAGACATAACCTAGATGGTGTAGTCATGTAGAAGATAACCCCAGTGGGTGAATATATCAATGTATGACTCAAATATAGAATTAGGATACCCCCTCAATGGGTAGAGTGAAGCAATCAAGGGTCTAAAAGTCACTACACACACTCAAAGAAGATCAAGTGAAGCATGGTAATGTAGATAAATTGACAAACAATAACATAGATTAAAAAATGTAATTCTAGCATTGTAGTAAGAATGTAAAGCATGGATGATGCATATAATTAAAATATTTTTGTGTTTTAAATTATTTGAATGTTTTTGGATTTAGAAATTTTGTATTGTTTTTGGTATTTTTGGAATATTTGAATGTTTTTGTATTTTTAAATATTTGAAACTATGTACAATCAATAAAAAAGAAGACTATGTATAAGAAATACTGAGAAGAAATGACACTAACTGATGAGTCTCATGGGAGACTCCTTATCATGGTGTCCTATATCAATGAGAAAGATTGTTCATGATCATGAAGCACACTGAAAATGCTGAGATTGTGGCTCTAAAATTTGTGTATGTTATAACTGCTCTAAAATCTCTATAGTGGAAACCAAATATGGGGTCCCCCTATATCTATGAGAAGTGGATGCAACTATAGGGATCTTAAGGACCCATATGGTAGTAGGAGAATCTCTGTAAACATGTGCTCTATGAGTAGAGGCATGAGACCTCAATGATACTACCTTGGGTGTGAATACTATTGCTGAAAGTTATCTAAAATTTTAAAACTGTGGTTGCTCTAAAAGGGACCTCTATGGACGTGTATGATCTCTCTGTGATAGCGATGGAGGCCTCAATTGTGTCTGAATCTAAACTAGAGGAAGAACTATAACTGGTGTAAAAACTAAAACTTATGGCAAAATTAAAATTGGTGACTGTAAAATAGTAGATGACTCTAAAGTGGGGAGTGGTAACTCATATGGAACTCCACCAACTATAACAACATGATTAGCATGAACTAATTTCATGCATCTGTGAACTATAAAAGGTACTTCTTAAATTTTTTGAATCCATGGTTGACCAAGTAACATAAAAAAAACTCTTACATTGAGAACAATAGTAAATGGTGTGGCCACATGTGTTGGACCAACCTATAGAGGAAGTATAATTTCACCCAATGAACTCTATACATGCCCACTAAATCTACTGATAACTATGTTCTTTGGGGTAATATCTTGCTCTAAATATCTTAAATGTTGTAGTAATGTCATAGTGCACATGTTCACACTAGACCCATTATCTATGAGAACACTATGAATAAGATGGTTATGAATGTAACCTATGATAAAGAGTGCATCATAATCTAAATCATCTTCGACTATATCCTACTCTAAGAAGGAGATGGAAGGTCTAGCTAAAACTCTAGAATTGTATACACCAATCATGTTGATCAAAGGATGTAACTCAACTGAAGGTGACCTATATGTATTTAGTGGGGGATGTGAATGATATGCATGGTGAAACCATGATGTGTCCCTTGTATCTTGTTTATAATGTTGCAAAAAATAATTTGAGAGGATTTTTAAAGCTTTATCCTATGTTTTCTTTGTTTGAGGAGGTTCAACTGAAGTGCCAAGATCAATGTTACCATCTATCAAGTCTTGTATCTTGTGTCTCAAACTAATGCATCTATTTATTGTATGGCTTGGTGAACTGTAAAATTTACAAAATACATGTTGATCATATCCCTATGGAAGAGGATTTATTAGATAAAATTCTTGAATAGGTGGGAGAGATATGATGTTACATTCCAAAAATTTGTGTATAACTCTGGCTAGAGGAACTAGTAGATTGGTAAAGGTTCACCAAGGAGGTGTTGATAAAACCATATGCTAAGGGGGCTCAAAATTTGCATTAACTGTTGGTTGATTTTGACTCTTGATATTATTGACCTTTACTTCATATGGGACTTTGTTGTTACTCTTATTTTTTATTTCTAATATGCTTATGTACTTGAGTTTTTCCATTGAAATTAGTTTGACTTCTATTTCCTTTAGTGTATGACACAATTTAGTGAAGGAAAAGAACCTTTTGAACATTACTGACTCATGTAAAGTTGGTAGAACACTCTATTTGACGAGATCTTGTAACCCTTAATAAACCATGGGGCTAGTCATCTTAGCTAAGATAGTCTTATATCAAAGAACATAATCTATGAGATGCTCATTTGACCTTTGTTTCTATTTTGAAACTTGGACATATGAAACCTTATCACCAATTTTGATTCTAAAATGAGATAAGAACATGTCAGCTAAAGGATTAAATGCTTTGACCAACTAATTTAGTAGACTATATAACCATTGTAAAGCATAATCCTTTAGACTTCATGGAAATAACTAGTCATTTGGCACATAAGCATGCTATGTGAAAATATCTCAAGTATGTCTCTAGATCACCCTTGCCATCATATAGAGTGAGCTTGGATTGAACAAAACCTTATGGCAAGGGTGTAGAAGCAATATGATGTCCCAATGATGTATGTAGTAGAGCAAAAGCATCTAAATCTTGCATAGGTCTAGAGGCACCTTGCTCAAGATGTAAAACCTTAGATTGAAGAGATCTTATCTCTTTCATAAGGGATACCACATCAAGAGACAAAGATGTAATAGTTATAGTTGGTGATGGCATAGAGGCAATTTAGGCTGCTATAGGCAATTGTTGAGACATAATTACCCCCATAGTTTCATGTGCAACTAGTTGCTCTGTGGTTTGCAAAGATTGACCATTGTTCACTTTTTTGTTCCTCTTGTAGTATTTTAAGCATGTCATCTTGCATATTAGGGTGTGTAGTTAAAAGGTATTGGAGTTCTTTTTTATCAATTTTATCAAAACTAGTGTATTGGGCCATTATTAAGGTAGGAAAACAATTTGAAAATTGATTGAATTTTTCATAATAATCTATAATAAAAAAAATTCTATGGAAGGAGAATAATAAATATAGGAAATGTAAAGTCCTAAAAATAGTAGACTATGAAGTGCATAAAAAGGATATAAAGCTCACAAATATGTAAGGTGATACCTCAAAAATCAAATAGGAGCTAGTATATGTAGCTAGAGTTTTGAATGAAATTATTTTTAAAATTTACTAAAGAATTTTAAAATTTAATGCAAATTTTTTATTTAAATATGTAAGTAAAAAATCAAAAAAATATAGGAAAAACATTGGGAAAATATTGGAACCTAGTATGGGCAACTAGGATTTGAGCAAAAATTGTTTTAAAATTACTACAAAATTTTAAAATTTAATGCTAATTTATGATTTATTATGTAGGTAAAAAATTATAAAAATATAAAAAAAATTAGTAAAAAATTTACCCTAGGGTTTTTAGGGTTTTTATGCATAAATGAAGTAAGTTAGGTTCACTAAATGATTTAACAATTTTAGAAATATTGGAGTATTATTATTAATTTAGTTAAGGGTTTGAGTTAATTAAACTAGTAAATAATATGGAAATAATTAATCTATTGATTTATATAATTTGACTATAATTTGAATCTTTCTAAAAATAGTAATCAGGGAGAGAAAATAAGACTTAACTAAAAATTGATTGAAATGACTTTTACAGGGTCTAAAATTTACTATCCAAGACTGGGATAGTATCACAAATTAGGATCTAGTCTTCATTTTATAATTAGATAGGAGCATCAAAATAGGACACCCTAGGGTCCAGTGCTATAGTCTTATTTTGTTTCTATTATCCTAAAGACTTGAGCTTTTTGGGTTTTGTTCATTATGTCTGTTTGAGCCTACCTATGAAATTTCAACAACTAGATGTCCATAGAACTCCTTGTAGAGTTAACTTAGTCTTCAAACCCTAGACTCCATTATACTTTGACTGAATTTCAAAAAAGGGCAGGGAGGGGGGGTGTGGGGGTTAGTGTGTGTAAGATGCACTGAACATGTATCCACACCCCTTGTATAGGCATGCTACCTACATACCAATATTTTGAAGAGGGATCAAGCCATATGTAGTTCTCCCACTTGATGTGCTTTGTACAATAGTGTGTATGAAGATGCAAAATGTTAAAACTAGGTGTTCTTGAGGTGGATAGAGATTGGTGTAATGATTTGAATGTGTTTGTAATTGTATTGGATGGTTGTATGTAGAGAATAGGGAAGTTTTCCTTAATGGTCTTACTTGTATTCTTGCTTACTTTATGATATTTGTCGACCCCTTCTAAATGAAATTTGAATGGGACTTTATAGGGATATTTTGGTGATGGGTCAAATGTATTTGTGTTAGGTTGATAAGAAGGAGGATAGGAACCAAAAGAAACTAACCATTAGAGGTAAAAATGCACTTAGATAGGAGCATAAAAAATGAACACCCTAGGGTCTGATGCTATAGTCCAAGTTGGGTGCTATAGTCTTAAAGGAATGGGATGTAGGGGGATGGAATCATCACTAGAAATGCTACCTAGAGGAGGTGGAATCACTATCTAGAAGGTTATGGATGACTGGGAATTAGTGAAAAGATACCTATGAGGGTCATGAGAGCAAGTAAGAGGGACCTATGGGTTGGGTGTCATAAGCCACACTCAAGTTACTAATTTTCACATTTTATATGATTACATATTCCAACAAGAGATGGAGGAGCTTTTTGAATACATATTGAAGGCTATAAATGGTGAATAAGATGGTGTTGAAGTAGAGGTAGTAGATTTTTTTGACATGGCAATGGGAGGATCAAGAGAATAAGATATGAGTATGATATTAGAGATAGTAGTGGAGAATATGGGAGATCATCATGATGCCAAAAATTATGTGTATTTTTTTACAAACAAAGTAAGAAGGAAGAGATGGCAGCCATGAGAAATGAGGAGATATAAGTAGAGATGTGGAAGGATCAAACAACAAGTTATATAGAAATTGAACAAAGCCTACAAGGATTTAGGAGAGGCGGTTGGATGGTAGTGGGTATAAATGCACAAGAGAATGTAAGAGACATGCAAGAGAATCTTGATAGAGGAGGTTAGATATATGTGGGTTTCATACCACAAATGAGAAAAAGAGGAGTAGAGGTAAGCAAAAGAGAATGGTGATCAGAGTTAGGTGGATGAGGATAGTCTATGATCGAGTAAGGAGCTATAAATGGAGAAGAAATAAAGACAATCAATAAAAGTATTTGGTGTGTTAAAAGGGGATGCCATACCATTATGCTTCATAGTAAAAAGAGTGGTTTTTCCACTTATTCCATCCATGTGAGAAGGATCTCACATTTTTAAACCTTGGGTCTTTGATACAAAAGTATCCATAGGATTGTGCAATCCTATATCACTCAAAAAAAGAAATTTAATTTTTATAGTTAGTTTCTTTGACTTGATGTACAAATGTCAATCTGAGAGGTTTTAGGAGTTTGTCCCCATTTAATTAGAAAACTATTTTAATTATCCCTAATTCATTGTTCATTTTTATTAAACTAAATGCTAGTTTTAGGAATAGACTACCATAGAATTTTGGGGAATTTGAGTTATAGTATTGAATTTTTATTTTGGTAATAAGGGTAGGGAAAGAGAGATATAAGAGAGGAGCACACCTCTTTGAAATAAAGTTAATAAAAAAAAATTATTGGGTATAGTTGTCTTGGCTATTGTTTAATTTGAAGTCCATATTTAAATATGATTGTTATATTTATTTGATTATGCTTTGCATAAAATATTTATGTTTTATTGTAGTAGACTGATAGTCTACAATTTTACTAAAAGGTTGGCTAAGTGCATGAACAATTATCTAGTATAGAGAGTTGTAGGTGTGTGTTGATTGCACTAATTTGTTGACTGCACCAATTTTGGCACCAATAAAAATATTATAGGATGTTTGAATCACCATCAAAATATTTGACCATCCTACTATCCATTGATCTTAGTATAAAAACTCTAGTTTAAAAATTAGGGGATAATGGATATTCACTTATAATACTTGAGAAGTGTTTACACCACCTAGTAATGGCCAATCGGTAGCATATATATATTTTTGAGAACTTTTGATATAAGGATATAGATGGATAATGATTTTTTTACTTTATGGGAGAGCCAAATGGTTTACTATGCCCCTCAAAATGATAGGTATCCCCAATATGTATCTTTGAGACTGGCATTATTCATGTGAACTGGTGGGAAAATCATATTTTCTTTCTGATACCCCCAAAAAATCTCAAGCAACACTTGGTGTTCCCATAACAAGATCCAAAATTAGATGATAATTCCACCCAGAACTATTTGGGGCTCCCTTTAGGCCATTGTAATTAAATGGAGTTGGTTTAGTATCTTCACCTTGTTAGAGCAATTAATGTTTAAGTGGTAATTATTAGCCCTTAGCTTACATTGGTAATTATTTAAATAAATAATATATTATTTTTTAACACAAGATGGAAACCTTGTAAAAATAAATAATATTATTATGGTTATTTAATACTTACCAAGTATTTTGATTAATTGTATTTATTAGGATAGATTAACCCATTATTTTTATAACAATCACCTCCCTTGGTATTTCACTATAAATAGGGTTTTACCCATATTGTGAAAATATATTCAAATATGAAATTATTTTATCATATTCAACATGTGAAACTTGTGAAGGCGTATGTGAAGAAGTGAGAAGGGAAGGCTTTGTATTGCAGTGCAAAGTTTCTCAATTAATTGAATATCATCTTTTGGTAGGTTTTTTTTTTAATCTCTTTGAGGTTTTCCCATAGTAACTTTGTGTCAACTCCATTGTGATTTAATTGTCATTTACACTTCTATATCTCATGTGTGAATCTTGAATGTGTGTGTGTGTGTGTGTGTGTGTGTAAATACATATATGTACATATACATACATACATGCATACATACATACATACATACATACATGCATGCATATTTTCATGGAATTATAACATGAGGGAGTGTAGAGAATTGGAAACACAATATTGAATTATTGATCTTGGATCATTCATTATTATCAATATTAATTATTATTTTTTCAAAATCATTCCTAGCTTTGTCTTGTACAACATGGAGGTAGAATTTTTTTTGATCGGTTGGGAGGCCGACTTTTTAGATTTTAAGCATTCAACTTCCTTTCCAGCAACTTAGACCTATTTCAAATCATTTAAATATTTTTTAAAATAAAAATTTCAATTTTGGGTGCCATTTTTATTGTCTTACAACACTTGTGAGTGAAAATATTTTTAAAAAAATCTCTTGATCACCTCAACCCTCATTATGGTGTTTTTAACATCTAGTTTTTCATTTTTTAGTGAATAAAAACCTTTTTAAGAAATTGAGATGGCATCCTGAAGTTTATGGTATTTTTTATCAGCCACTTGGATGCTATTATACAACACTGGGGAACAAAAAAATTAGTTTTTGAGTAATTTTTTTAGAAACTGTGATTGGCATCAACAAGGAATTTTAGGAAGATTACCAAACTTTTAAGAGATTTGGTGTCTTAAAAAAGCTATCATATTTTTTTCAAATCCTATAGAGGTTCCATTACCACATACAATACACTTCATAGGTTGGTAATGTTTTTTGAAATATTTAAAAAATATGCTATTTTTAATTCTAATAATTCATGCAAAAATCTAGGGGCTCCACTTTCCTATTTTTATAGATAAAAAGTAACAAATATTTTAAATTGTTTTTAAATAATAATAATAATACTTTATTATTATTATTATTATTATTATTATTATTATTATTATTATTATTATTATTATTATTATTATTATTATTATTATCAATTACTTAAGCTTTAAAATTAAAATATTGATGTTTTGTTTCAAAGCTTTAGCGTAGAGGAGTTGGTAACTATTATTTTTTGAACCCAAGTTAGTTTTTTAATCAAAAATATTTAAAACTAATTTATTTTTTTAAAATAATTTATATATATTTTTGTTTGTGTGTGAAGCTTCTCATGTGAAAACCCTTGATCAGTCGACCATTTTTTTAATTTAATCTAGTCAAAACCTAATCAGCTATAGTCATATAACCAATCACTATTTAGGTTTTGGCACCTTTAAAATGTACCTATATGGTCCATTTTGTGTTTTAAAAACTCCTATTATAATTTTTATAACTTTTTAAATAATAGTGTCTAGGTGGTTATTCTGAGTATGACTCTTTTGACACTTACTTTAGTGCAATTTTAAATCAGTTTTTAATATTATTTGACATCTAAATTGTATAATTAAATATAGTTACACTTTTGATTTACTTTATTTTACAAAAATAATATAAAAACTCATTAAAAAGGTTATTTTCTTAAAATTGTTCTTATATTAGTGTATTTTTATGACACTTGTGACACTCTATTTTGTCATAATATTTTACAATTTTTTTCTTTGTCTATCTTCAAATTGAATAATTATTGTGTGTTTACACTTTTAAATTTGTTTTATTATCAAATTAAGTTAAAATTCACACTAAAGGGTTTTGTTTTAATCATTTATTTATTATCCTATTTAAGGGGAAGTTATGGCTTTGCCTTATTTTTCCTTAGATAAATCTCAAATGCTTAATAAAAATAACTATATTATATGGAAAATTCATGTTAAAGCTAAATTAATGGTCTTAAAAGTTATAAAATATTATTTTTGATACTGAAAAAGGTCCTTCTAGATGACATGTGACCCTTGAGCTTGCCAATACATTTCAATAGAAATCATAGGAAGCTATATTCATTATCTTGAAGAGTGTTAAAGATGAATTTATTCTCCACATTAGTAATTAAGAGTCTTCTAGATATGCTTGAAAAATCTTTGAATCCATACATGAGGGCACTCATCTCTTGAGGAATATTAAGTTAATCCTTGAATAGCTAACTATACCTATGAAAGGTGATGAGAAAGTTGTGAATTTTCTTATTAAAATTAAAAACATTAAACCTCAATTAGATAGATGTAATTGTAATTTGATTCATGAACAATTGATTTATTTTATCATTGAGTTAAATATTAATAAAAAGTTTAGAAATTTCATTTCAATTTTGAATTTTAAGTATCAAATTGAGCTTGATTTCTTTGACCATACCACCTTGTCTATTCTCCTGATTTAAAAAGGGCATGTTATGACAAATTTTGATTCTAAAGAGAATGCCACTCAGGAACTTCTCACCTTAAATAATATTTATAATAACACTAAAAACCAAAAATCTAACCCTAATATTGCTAAAGGTAAATACGGTAATAATAAATCTAGTAATAAGAATCATAAACCTAAGTTTAATGATAATTGTAATCTATGTGGTAAATCTAGTCATATAATCAAAATCTATTATAAAAATAAGGATCGAAATAAAAATCGATCTTATAAAAATAAAAAAGGGAATAAATCTAATCAAAACAAGTAGAAGAATCAAAACCCTAACAATCAGGATCATAATTTTATTACTTTATATATTGCTTTATTTGCTTCAAATAAAAATGAGTAGATTTTAGATAGTGGTGCATGACATCATACGACTTGATTATCTAATATTTTATGTGATTCTAGAGATATATATGAAAGAATTTACTTAGGAGATAATTCATTTTTAGAAGCAACCAAATAGGGAAAAACATAGTTTTTAAATGTTATTATAAATGAAGTTTTCTATGAACCTAAGCTTAAAAAAATTGTTATCTTGTTCTTAACTTATAAATGATAATTTTATTGCAATATTACTTAAAGATAGCTGGTCTATTAGAAATAAAACTAGTTCCTTAATTTTTGAAGGTGTTCAAAATAATGATTTATATATTTTCTCTCCTTTTACATGTTTTCTTTCATCACATAGTAAGAATGAATCTCAATTATGGCATGAAAGATTAGTAAATGTTAATTTTAAAAGTTTACATGATATGTCTATAAATAATCTTATTTTTTTACTTCTTTCTATCCCCTCTCATCATTAAACTTGTGAGGTTTTCTTAAATGGTAAGAAACATACTAACTCCTTTCATAAAAATCATGATGTGAATTCCTCAAATCCTTTAGAATTGATTCATAGTGATGTTGTAAGACTTCTCAAAGTTGTATCTCTTAATGGTTATTTATATATTGTTAATTTTATTGATGAATGCACTATAATAATCTGGTCTTTCTTATTAAAAATAAATTTGATGTGTTGTTTATATTTAAGAAATTTAAAACTAGTGTTGAAAATGCATTTGATTTTTCTATTAAGAGATTAAGAATTGATAATGGTGGTGAATATTTTTGTAAAGATTTTGATTATTTTTGCATTAGTTGCAGTATTCAAAAATAATTAACAACTCCTTATTCCCCTCAAAAAAATGGTATTGTTGAAATCAAAAATCACACCATCATAGAAATGGATAGAACAATATTTTAATATACAAATATTTCTAAATTTTTATGGGTCAAAGACATAAATAATGTTGTGCATATTATGAATAGAGTCCTTACCAAATATTTACAGCTTTTTACTCATTTATAAATATGGACTAAAATGAAACCTAGTTTAGCTCATCTCAAGATCTTTAGTAGTGTTGTTTATATCTTTATTCCTAAATTTAAAAGAAAGAAGATTAATCCCACTTCCTATTGTTGCATTTTTTAGGTTATGGAAGTAAGACAAAATGTTTAAGATTGTATGATCCTTATAAATGTTAGATCATTGAGAATAGGAATGATATTATTCTCAAAAAACTTTTTGTGAGCCCTCTATAGAACCTTCTTAGTGTTCTTTTATTGATGAACCTAAATGTCTTATTTCTCCTTGTGGTGAAAGGGATGCCCTTGAGGAAGTTGTTCTAGTTTCGGATAACTTGGATTTTGAGGAACCCTTGAGTTTCATGTTTTATCTAAAAGATCTAAATGGGTAGAATCCCTAATCCAATCTTTTAATGTTGATATCCTTAAATAAATTATCTATAAATAAACATTCTTATCATACATTAATGACTATGTATGAATGTGAACCTCAATAATTTGAAGAATCCACTCAAGATGATAGATGAAATGTTGTTATACACGCTAAATATAATGTCTTAATTAAAAATTAGACTTGATATCTTATCCCTCCTCTATGTAAAAAGAATATTTTCAATTTTACGTGGTTTTATATGATCAAATATAATTCAATTGGTAAAATTAATTAGTTTAAAGTTAAGTTAATTGCTTGCAAGTTTACTCAAAAACTTAGGATTACCTATGTTGAAAATTTTGCTCCTTTAACAAAAATAAGTACTATTAGACTTCATATTGCTCTTGTAGCTTAAAATGATTAGGTTATCTATCAAATATATGTTAATAATTCATTTCTAAATGGTGATTTAGAAGAGAAAATCTACATGACTCAACCTAAAGGTTTTACCAACCTTAATAGAGAATATTATGTATTCAAGTTAAATAAATTTGTGTATGCTTTAAAACAAGCTCATTGATCTTGGTATTCTAAAATTACTTCTTTTTTCAAAAAATTAGATTTCTCTAACTGTGACTCTAATAATGATCTCTTTGTTAAAGTTGAAAATAGTGATTTAATTTTAATTATATTATATGTCGATGATTTGTTGATTATTGGTGATCTATCTAGTTTAATTCATGAATATAAAGATAAACCAAGTCAAATATTTGAAATGACTGATTTAAGCATTTGCATCATTTTTTAGGAATTGTTATATTTCAGTATAAACATTATATTATTATATCACAATCTCAGTATGCTCGTAACCTTCTTGTTAAGTTTATCATGCTTGATTGTAAATATTCTTTTACTCCTATTGAAGTTGGTGTTAAACTTGATCCAAAACCTACATGTGAAAAAGCTAACCCTACTTTATATAGATAAATTATTTGTATTTTGATTTATCTAACCATTCATGGGCCAAATATTTCATATGATCTTAGTGTTGCTTCTAAATTTATGAAGGATCCATATTTGGATGATTAAAAATTAGCTAAATGAATTATTCAATATATCAAAGGAATAATTAATTTTGATTTATTTTATTCTTCCATTGATAATGATAAATTATATTGATATTATAATTTTGACCATGTTGATGACACTATAGATCAAACATATAATTTTGGATATATGTCTATGTTTGGTGTAACTACTATCATTTGAAGTAGTAACAAGAAACAACCTATTGTCTCTATTTCTTCTATTGAAGTAGAGTACATAAGTGATATGGAAGTTGCCAAAGAAATCATGTGGCTATGAAGGTTATTGGGATAACTTTATTTGAATGTTTTTCACATTAACATTCTTCATTATGATAACCATATTTGTATAACTCTGGAAAAAATTAGTGTAACACCAAATAACTAAGCATACTCAAGTTTATGTGCATTTTATCTAAGAGAAAATGGTGACATTGATATACAGTTCTATCTTGTGGATGAATAAGTGGTATATATCTTCACAAAACCACTTTGTGCTACCAAATTTTATCAGTTTTATGCAATGCTAAGCCTCTCAGAATTTCTATTGAGGGAAGTGTGCATGACAATGCCACTTCCTAATGGCCATGTGTTTCTTCTCTTTCTCTATGTTGGCAGAGTATTGTCATTTATTTCAATATGATGTCATTAATTTAAAAGTGGGTTTTCATTGATGTCTAAAATCAATTTTTGAATATGTATGGTGAGTGGTCTTTGAGGTATGCATGAGTGAAGGTAGATGTATAGGTAAGTAAGGATAGTTGAGGTATCAGCATGAGGTTGTAAAAGGTGATCAATGGTCAAGATTATTTCTCAATATTGTCTTTGTTTTTGGAAGGCTTGTGTGAATTTTGATGTTACTCTAGTGAAGGATTATCAAGGTTAGTTGTCATGTTTTTATCAAATAAGAGTGTTATGATGAAGTTTTTATTCATTAAAGAAAGTCTTACAGTGGATAGTTGAGTGTTGTGATTATATAATTTCTTAAAATATATATCCTTATGTCAAGTATCACGAGACTAAGGAGTATTTTCATGGCCTATTCATGTCATGAAGAGATCTTGTATGAAGGCATGAGCTTATGTGATTGATTAGATAAGGAATCCATGTGACAAGAGAGAATTTAAAGGCAACCTAATGTCTCTTCTATTGAGAGATAATTTGAAGGAAACCTAATTATTAATCTATTATTTGTTGTCAATTTTTTTTTAGTTTTGTGAGATTACTATCTGATGAATGTTCTTATTTGAAAACATCATTGCAGTAAACATGTTTGAGTACTAATCCTTGATTACAAGGTGTCTTGAGAAGCCTAGTCATAAGAAGCATAGTCATATCATGAGAATGTACATAGTAATCATGAAGAGGTATGACATTGTTTGAGGAGCATGTAAATATTGTGTGTAATATTTATAAGCATCAAAGAGTGTTTCAAGATCAGTTGTCAACTTTTAAATGCTTGAGAAGCCTAGTCATGGCATCTAAAGTCCTAATGAGAAGGGTTGAGCATGGTGGATTGTTGAAATGGATGTATACAAGCATAATAGGTTGTATGGTGTTGCTTTATAATTTATGTGAAGTATTGGATCATTTATAAAATTATCAAGGTGAGCCTCTATGGGTAGGACCTAGAGATCAAGTTTGCAACTAGACTATTTCTAGATTCTGCCTAGCCTAATAAGGCATCAAGATCTATTGTCAAGGAATATGACGTATGGAACTATATAAGAATTAAATAGTTTTCTTGAGTATGTAACTAAAGTGGAGAGCACATGGAAAGAGGCATGAAGCCAATTTCAAGGCCTCATGTGATTTACAGGTCAAGGTATAAGAAAAGAAACAGAGAGAGTATGGTCTAATGGGGTATGAGGTTCTATTTATAAGGAAAATATGGATATATTAGTGTTATCAGAGGTATTATATTCTTTTTCAATCATGTTCACAAATTTTAAAGTCATGTTTTTCAATAAAAGGCATGAAAAGTGGTTTTAAGGTCTCTCAAGTGCACAAGATGAAGAGTTGTCTATCTAAGAAGGTTTTTCAAGTGTTCGTTGGCACATGAAGCATATATATGAGGACATAAGATATTGATGGTATATTTTGAATGGTCTTAGCTCAAATTTATAGGCATTATGTTTTGGAATTAGGGGTTAAGCTTATGAATGATTACTGACAGTAGAAGTGGTTTAAACCCTCAAAAAACCCTAATAGTGACCCAATATAAAAAAAGTTATAAAGTGATTAGAATGGATTTTTATGGATGTTTTATTGATTATATGTTTTATTAAACTCTCCCAAGAATCTATAGGTGTGATTGAGTCTTTAGGTGAGTGAGTGTACCCTACAAGAAAGGCCTTATTTCTCATAGATTTGTTATAGCAGTAAGAGTTGACCAAGTCAAAGTTGTTAAATAAATGGTGGAAAAAATTTGATACTTTTATTTTGTGTCTATAATTTTTTATAGACAATTTATATCCCTCAGGTATGAAAAATTGGTTATATAATTTGGTTAGTTTCTAGTAGGACTAATGAATAAAAATAGTGCAAAACCTAGGTAGTATGAAAAGGTGGATTTTGGTGTGATTTCATGAAAGAGTGATGGATATAAGTGCATGGATTTTTTTTTTTGGAAATTTTATTTGATATTAATGGTTTTTACATGGTTTTTTAGTTAGTGAAATTAGTGAAAATTTTGAAGCCAAAATGGCTTATCTAGCTAAGTGAGATCTGTGAGAGAGAAGGTCAATAAATTAGTCTATAAGACCAATAGTTTCCATTAGATATTATAATATTTTTGTTTGAGGTTATTATTAGGATGTTTTGGGATAATTTATATGCATTTTAATTCTTTTATTGTGTTCTTTCATGTGTCAAAATTTCAAGTTTCCATGACTGTGTTTTGAGGCTAGTTGGCAGTTTAGAGTGAACATTTTACAGAGAAGAGTTTGAGCCTGTATACCCTTAATTGAAGTATATGATGAGTTTTTTGATGATAATAAGGTAATGATATTTTTTAATATATTATTTATTTTTATTCTTATTTTTAAATTTTTTTATGTTTCAGTTGTTCAAGACAGACGTTTTGTGTGTATGAAGGCCTATTATGAATAGTGATTTGAAAAGGAGTTCAAGTGGTGTTTGGAACTAAAAGGTGTTGTGTACTTAAAGTGAAGTTGGATAAGGTATATTTTATTTATTTTTTAAATTATATTTTTAATAATTTAAGTGTATTTTATTTCAAGGGGTCATGAGGTAATGTGTTGCCAAAGTAGGCCTAATTAATTTAGGTCTCCTTAAAGCCTAAAAGAGGATTTGGTCTATTAAGTTATGGTCAACTTAATGTATTATTTGATTCATGTTTGAAAAAATTTATAATTCATATTTTAAGGGTAATAAAAATGTGTAAGTGTTTATGGATGACCAAGGTGTGTGGGATCAAGTGACTTGTATAAGAGCAAGACTAATTAGGCCTAATTGAGGGAGTTAGACAATTGGGTGAATGAGCGAATGAAGTAGAAGATTTAAAATATAAATGAGGAATTATATACCATAATATAGGTGTTAATAAACTTTAATTAAGATATGATAGAG
Organism: Torreya grandis; assembly: GCA_037957365.1. Taxonomy (NCBI): domain Eukaryota; kingdom Viridiplantae; phylum Streptophyta; class Pinopsida; order Cupressales; family Taxaceae; genus Torreya; species Torreya grandis. The sequence continues at coordinate 6,111,282 of JARHVA010000227.1, read as the reverse complement.
GTAATTCAGATGAATATCAAGGTCATATGACCTAATCTATCTTGAAGAGATCTAGTAGAGCAAAGAAGCCTAGAGGGAGTTTTAAGAGGGATAAAAGTGTGTGAAGAGTTGAAGAAGGTGATCATCATCTATTGTATAATAAATTAGGTCTTATTACAATGTTCAAGTGTTTTAGGTGATTGACTTTGAGTTGAGTCATTTAGGGGGTTGATGCTTCCTTACAATTTGGTTCTTGCTAAAGCTCTGTTGGGTTAGTGCCTAGCTAGTTGGGGTTGGTGCTCCATGTGAATTTGGTGATTCACTAAAATTGATATTTTGACTTATAGGAATATATTAAATTTATAGGGATCAGTGAGTTTTTCTTCCCTTTGAGGTATTCCCACATATATGATGTGTTATCTTGTGTAATCTTGTTTTATGCTTATATGGGTGATTGTTTGATCTATATGTTGATGTGATGATTCATGAATGTTAAGGAGGAATCAAAAGAAATATTTAAAACACTTATTCACCCCCCTCAATGATTTTGATTCCAACATTTTCTATTAGAGCAGGTCTTTTGAGATAGGCCTAATAGCCTAAAGGTGATCCTAAGAAGCACAAGCATAGATTATGATGATGATAGTATTTATCCTGATAACAATGGGGATCTATTCATAGAAATGGATAATGGATGTTATCCAAAAGGGAAGATTATTATGTAATAATAATCCAAGATTAGAAGAGAAGTGGATTCTTTGAAGGTAGAGTTAGAGCAAGAATCAAGAAATTTTAAGACCTATCAAAAATTTAAGAAGAGTTTAGGTGTCCTAGATGACATCTTGAGTAGTTAAAAATAAAAAAATGTCAAGTCAGGTCTTGGATTTAAAGAATAAAACAAGGAGAAATATCAAGCCAAGAAGACTCAAACCTCAAAGGTAAATGGTCTACCAAATAATTATGGTGTTGGTAGAATGAAGACAAGTCCTATTAGACAACCTAATGCCATAAGGTAGGAAAGTTATTTTAATGGTTATTATTTATATTGTAGTTAGTTTGGTCATAGAGCAAGAGACTATAGAAGGAGAGACTATACAATATCATTCAAGAATTTGTATTCATGGATCTATGGAAGGAATCATGGTATGAGATATGTTGTGTTAAAACTATGATCAAAGAGGACACATTACAAGATATTGCAAGATGAGGCATATGAAGAAAACCATTCAAGACAAGAAGGTTCATAGTCATACCACTAAGAAATATATCAATAATTTAGACTCTATGGATAAGGTGAATAAAGAGAATAATATTGAAGAATAACCTATACTAGAGATCAAGAAGATAAACCCTATAGATAAAGGAAAGGTGGACCAAAAGACTAAAGTAAAAGAAGCTATTCTATAGGTCAAGAAGTCAGCCCCTATGGATAAGATGGAGGATTAGAAGACTAAAGAAATAAATTCTATGAAATCTTAGAGTATCGATAGTGGTTGCTCAATCCACATGTCAAGAGACAAGAGAGGTGTTATTTCTCATGTGGTTTATCAAAGTAGTAATGATGAAGATTTGACTAAGAATAAAAAAGATGGTAAGGTGGATGAGTCAAATACTTTAGCCCAAGCCAAGGAAAATTCTAGTGAAATCAAGAAGTTTGAATCTTCTAGAGTGAAGGATAAAAAGTAAATCAAATATGAAATCTAAAGATAGTCAAGGTGAGTCATGATCAAATCATAAACCAAGATGGTCTATTTATTAATATAGAGCATAATTCAGATTTGAAAGAATGTTAAAAGTATTCTTTATCAACTCAAAAGGATGATGAAGAGGCCAAGTCAAAGGTCAAGCCTAAGTTGACAGTCAAGACTAGAAGGATGATTAAGAATATTCAATCTTGTGAGAGTATGGAGATCTAAGAATCTCCTAAATTTGCATTGTTTTAGTGCCCTAGGGAATGGGTGACTCCATTATAATTAATGGATACACTCATCGGTAAGTGGAAGCATGGTGGATGCTTGTTGAGCTTTGACAGGTATTGTATGTCAATAAGGTATGAAGACATGCTAAATATTATTGAGTCTAAGATGGAAGTGTGGTCTTTTAGCATGTTGAGAGGTAAGTTTTTAATTTTTTTTTTTTTTTATGATGAATAATTGATCTTGATCTATGCTGAGATTTGGTATTGGTACCAATGTGCTTAATCTATGTCAGAGATGGTCTGTGTATACTTTTGATTCATATGGTGAGTGAGTTGTGATGACAAAGAGGGAGCATGGTTTTGTAGTTATGTATGATATTTCTTTTTTGAGTTGTTTCATTGATTGATATATGCTTGGTCTAAGGGGAAGCTTGGTAGCTTTGAGTTATTTCTCAAGAGAGTGGTTGCCTTTATAATATAAATAGAAGTAAGCATGGATTTAGGGGGGCATAATTTTTGAGATGTTTCATGATTCTATTTGTTGAGCTAGTTCTGAAAGAGAAAGTTTAGTGATTGGGGGGAAAATTTTGAGTGGTTGCCATATTTTTTGAAGAATTTATGTCATCTAATGTATTTGAGAGATAACATCAGCATAGGGTGAGAAAGTAAGTTTCCATAAGTTATATATAATAAATAGTATGAGCCTAAGGTGAGTGTTTTATCAACATTTCATTGTGTGGTTTCTTGAAGTTTAGGTCTAAGGAAAGATAGTTGTTTTTGGAGGACCCTTTGTCATTAATGTCAAAGGGGGATAAAGACTAGTTTGAGGGAGAAGAGATTGATCAAACTATAGTGTGGTTTGCCATCAATGACAAAAGGGGAGTTTATTGGAAAAGTATTGTTATTGATGTCATTAATGTCAAAGTTTATTTTCATTTATGTCTAGATGAATCTGGTGAAGATACATGGTGAGTGGTCTTTAAGGTATGCATTAGTGAAGGCATATGTTTAGGTAAACAAGGATAGTTGAGGTATCAACATGAAGCTTTAAAAGTTGATCAATGGTCAAGGTTGTTGCTCAGTGTTTTCTTTGTTATTGGAAGGATTTTTTCAAGTTTGATGTTACTCTAATGAAGGATGATCAAGGTTAGTTATCAAGTTCTTATCAAATAAGAGTGTTGTGATGAGGTTTATATGAGTTCATTGAAGAAAGTGTTGTAGTGGATAGTTGAGTGTTGTTGTGATGAGATAAGTGATTAAGAATCAGATCAATGTGTCAAGTATCAAGATATTAAGGAGTCTTATCATGGCCTAGTCATGGCATGAAGATACCTTGTGTGAAGGCATGAGCTTATGTGCTTGATGGGACAAGGAAGCCATGTGACAAGAGAAAATTTGAAGGCAACCTAATAATTCTTCTATTGTTTGTTGTCAAGGTTTTTATAGTAGTGTGAGAGTTCTATTAGATTAATGTTCTTGTTTGATAGCATCATTGAGTTAATCATGTTTGAGTACTAGTCATTGAGTACAAGGTGTCTTGAGAAGCCTAGTCATAACAAGAATAGTCATATCATGAGCATGTGCATGGTGAGCATGAAGAGGTATGTGTATAGGTATGACATTGTTTAAGGAACATGTAAGGAATGTGTGTAAGATGTATAATAATTAAAGAGTATTTCAAGATTATTTGTCAAGTTTTAAATGCTTGAGAAGTCGAGTCATGGCATTAGTCATGGCATGTAAATTTTAGTGAGAAGCTTTGAGCATGGTGGCTTAGTGAAATGGATGCATAGAGGCATAATAGAATGTTTGAGGTTGATTGATAATTTATGTGAAGTATTAGAGCATTCATAAGAGTCTCAAGGTGATCTTACAGGGGTAGAACCTACAACTCAAGTTTATAACTAGACCATTTATAGACTCTATTTGGCCTAATGAGGCATCATGATCTATTGTCAAGGCATATGAAGGATGAAAGTCACTATCTTAGCATGAGAGAAGTTTATTTAGTATGTAATTTAATTTTAGAGCACATGGAAAGAGGCATGAAGGTCAGTTTCAAGGTCTCATATGATTTGTAGGTCAAGGCCTAAGTAAGCAAATAGAGAAAGTATGGCCTACTGGGGTATGAGGTTATATTTATAAGGTAAGTATGGATAATGAGTGTTCTCATAGGTATTATATAATTTTTCAATCATGTTCAAAAAAATTTAATTCATAGTTTGCAATAAAATTCATGAAATATAAGGTCTCTTGAGTGCACCAAGATAAAGAGTTGTCTACCCAAAAAGGTTTTTCAAGTGTTCATTTCCATGAGCATCATTTGCATTAAGACCTAATTTATTCATGGTATATATAGAATGCTTATATCTCAAATCTCTAGGAATTATTTTTCAAATTGAGGGGCTAAGCTTTATGAATAATTGCTAATAGTGAATGATGGTTTAAACCCTCAAAGAACCTTAATATTGACCCGATATGAAAGAAGTTGTTATAAAGTGATCATAATGGATTGGTGTGGATATTTTAGTGATTTTATGTTGTATTAAACTCTCCCAATAATCTAGGTGTGATTAAGTCTTTAGGTGAGTGGGTGGACCCTATAGGAAAGGTCTTGTTTCTTGGAGATTTGTTATAGTAGTTAGGGTTGACGAAGTCAAAGTTGCTAAATGAATGGAGGAAATTTTTTTAGTCTTTTATTTTTTGTACATGAATGTTTTTGGACAATTTATATCCCTCATATTTTCAAATTTTGTGATCCAAATTGGTTAGTTGCTAGCAGGCCTAATGAATAAAAATAATGTAAAATCTAGGCAGTATGAAAAGGTATATTTTGGTGTGATTTCATGAAAGAGTGATGGATATAATGGCATGGATATGTTTTTTGGAAATTTTATTTCCTATTAATTCTTTTAATAAGGTCTGGTATTTATTTTAAGTAGTGAAAATGTTGAATCCAAAATGGCTTGTTTGGCTGAGTGAAGTATGTGAGAGAGAAGGTCAACAAATTGGTATTCAAGACTAGTAATTACCATTAGAGATTATGATATTTTTATTGTAGATTATTAAAAGGATGTTTTAGGATCATATTAATTAATTTTAATTCCTTTATTTTGTTTTTTTAGGTGTCAAAATTTCAATTTTCCATGATTGTATTTTGAGGCTAGTTGGCAATTCAGAGTGAGCATTTTGCAGACAAGAGTTTGAACCTGTATACCATGAGTTGAAGTATATAATTAATTTTTTTATGACCCTTAGTTCATGATTTTTTTTAATATATGATTTATTATTATGTTTATTTATAAAAATTGTGTATATGCTTTAGTTGTTCAAGACAAACATTTTGTGTGTATGAAGACCTATTATGAATAGTGTTTTGAGAAGGGGTTCAAGTCGTGGTTAGACCTAAAAGGTGTTTTGTAATTAAAGTAAAATTTTATAAGGTATATTTTATTTATTTATTAAATTATGTTTTTTTCCAATAAATTGTATTTTTTTTAGGGATCATGAGGTAACATGTTGCCAAAGTAGGCCTAATTGAATTAGGTCTCCTTAAGGCCTAAAATAGGATTTGGTCTATTAAGTTGTGTTAGACCTAATGTATTGTTTGATTCATGGTTTAAATTTTTTATAAGTCATATTTTTATTTTAATCCAAATGTGAAAGTGTGTATGTCTGACCAAGGTGTGTGAGAGCAAGTGACTTGTATAAGAGTAAGACTAATTAGGCCTAATTGAGGTAGTTAGACAATTGGGTGAATGAGCAAATGAAATAAAATATTTAAGATATTAAGGATGTATTTTAGACCATCATATAAGTGTGAATAAAATGTAATAAATATATAATAAAGGTACTATATAAGAATATCAAGGTCATATGATCTAATCTATCTTGAAGAGATCTAGTAGAGCGAAGAAGCCTAGAGGTAATTTTGAGAGGGATAGAAGTGTGTGAAGAGATAAAGAAGGTGATCATCATATATTATATGAGAAACAAGATTTTATAAATTTTATCAAGTTTTTAAAGTGATTTATTTAGTGCTGAGTCATTTAGGGGGTTGATTCCTCCTTACAAATCAGTGCTTGTTAAAGCCTAGCTAGGTTGGTTCCTAGCTAGTTAGGGTTGGTGCTCCATGTGAAGTTGGTGCTTCACTAAAATTGATATTTTGAATTATATTACTATATTCCATTTTTAGGTATTAGTGATTTTCTTCCTTTTGATGGTTTCCCACATATATGATGTGTTTTCTTGCATAATCTTGTTTTATGCTTGTATGGGTGATTGCTTATTCATTGCTTGATCTATATGTTGATATGATGATTCATGAATGTTAAGGAGGAATTGAGATAAATTTTTGTTAAGGTGTGGAGCCTAAAAGCTTCACATATGAGTGCATTACCAAAGTTGCAGGTTTACACAGTCACCGACGTCGGTCAAGAGTGACCGACATCGGTCCGGTGCAGTTGAAGAGACGCCAGCGTCGGCAGAGGATCGGCCGATGTCGATCAAAGGCAAGTAGGCAGGAACCGGCATCAGTTACCTGTGTGTCTAGAATGCTATTTTTGAGGATAGAAGCGAGTGTTTGCATGATGAGTTTAAGTCTTAGTCTTAAGTTCGCGTTTCTATTATTAGTAAGATTGTTTTTAGAGCCCTTGTTCAAGAGGCTTAAATGTTGGTTGTAAGTGCATGCTCAAGTTTCCTAATTCTATATGTAGAATTAGATATTCTTAGCTTAGTGTGATTTATTATAGCAGTTCATTGTATGTGAATGTTGAAGAAAAGTATAGAGTTGTATCAATCCAGGTTGTTGGAGTTGATTGTACTTGAGAGAGAGAGCTCTTAAGGGATAGAGATCTAGAAAGAGATCTTGTGCACCTGAGAGAGGTGTGGAAGAAAGAAGTTTCTTCAATTGTATTCCTTTTGTAAAGAGTTTAATACAAGTTTTCAGGGTGGTTTCTTGTATCTCTTGTTCTTTGCTATTATCTAATTCTAGTTACTTATCTATCTGATTTAATTCCGTGGTTTATTGCTTTCATAAGTGTAATCATATTGTTGGTTGATCCCCAACAAGTGGTATCAGAGCCTTGGTTGTAGGTTTAGAGTTTGATATCTAATAATTGGTATCAAAGCTCAGGTTCACTAACAGGTGGTTCAGATCTGTGTAGTGTGTATTAATTACAGGTTGCTCACAGGAGTTTCTACAAGGATTTCTGTTTGAGTGGGAGAAGCAATGGCAGATGAAAGTAAACTGAGAATGGAGAAGTTCAATGGAAAAAACTATCAACATTAGAGAATGCAGATAGAGGACTATCTGTATTAGAAGGATCTATACTTACCATTAGGTGGGATTGCAAAGAAGCCCACAGACATGGAGGATGAAGAATGGGAAGTTCTTGACAAAAAGGCTCTGGGGTCTATAAGACTGAGTCTAGCATCTACTGTGATATCTAATTTATCACAAGCAAAAACAATGGTAAAGTTGATGACTACTCTAGCAAATTTGTACGAAAAATCATCAGCTTCTAATAAGGTATATCTTATGAAGCATCTATTCAATTTGCATATGTAGGAAGGTGGATCTGTATCTAATCACCTGAATGATTTCCATGGTATTGTAAATCAATTAAGTTTAGTCAAAATTGTATTTGATGATGAAATAAAAGCTCTTTTAATATTATGTTCTTTGCCTAAAAGCTAGCATAGCTTAGTAATGGCAGTTAGCAATACTGCATTTGCATCAAATATTTTAAAAGTAGAGGATGTTGTTAGTGTTATCTTGAATGAGGAAATTCGTAGGAAAAGCACAGAAGAGACATCTAGGAACGCTTTAAGTTTTGAGAGCAGGGGAAGGCAAAAAGAGAAGAGCAAGAAAGGGAGATCAAGATCCAAGTCTAAGGGGAAAGGCAGATCCAAATCCAGAAATGGCAGAAGGCCACAATGCTGGAATTGTGGAAAGATGGGGCACATAAGCAGAGATTGCTGGTCAAAGCCTAAGGAGGACAATCAGCATGAAGGAAAAGAAGCAAAGGTTGTAGGTATTGCACAAGATGCTTTAATATTCTCTTTGCATAATAATATAGAATCTTGGGTGTTATATTTTGGTGCATCTTTTCATGCTACCCCTAATAGGGAATATTTCTGTGACTATATCCATGGAGATTTTGGAATAGTACATCTAGGGGATGATGAACCCTGTAAAATTATTGGCAAAGGTAAAGTGCAGCTGAAAATGCAGAATGGCAACACATGGGTGTTGAGAGAAGTTATGCATGTTCCTAGCTTGAAGAGAAATTTGATTTCTGTAGGAAAGTTAGGGGATGAGGTTTGTACAGTAACTCTCACAGCAGAATCTTGGAAGGTGACCAAGGGTGCACTTGTTATGGCCAGAGGTAAGAGAGTAGGTACTCTCTATTTGTGTAATTGTGTTACTAACAATTCTCCTTCTGTATTATCTACTTCAGATGTGGATGTAAAATTGTGGCACTCAAGGCTTGGCCACATGAGCGAGAAGGGGATGTCAATTCTTAAGTCTAAAGGTAAGCTTTCAGATTTGAAAAGCATGGATCTAGAATTTTGTGAGCACTGTGTATTTGAAAAATAGAAAAGGGTTAGTTTTCTCAAGACTGAGTCTATAAAGAAGAAGCATAAGTTGCAGCTTGTTCACACAGACGTGTGGGGACTGGCTCAGGTAGCTTCTATTGGAGGATCACAGTACTATGTCTCGTTCATAGATGATGCTATAAGAAATGTATGTATCTACTGTATTAAGAAGAAATCTGATGTATTTGAGACTTTTAAGATTTGGAAAGCTATGGTTGAGAATGAAATAGGGAAAAGATTAAAGTGCCTGAGATCTGACAATGGTGGAGAGTTCTACAGTTATAAGTTCAACTGGTATTGTTACATGCATGGAATCCATAGGCAAAGGATGGTTCCAAGGACACCTCAGTAGAATGGAATTGCTGAAAGGATGAACAGAACAATCATGGAGCGTGCAAGATGCATGAGATTGCAAGCTGGTTTGCCTTTAGAGTTTTGGGCAGAAGCTATTGACACTGCAGTGTACCTGATTAATAGAGGACCCTCTACAGCTCTAGATGGTGGAATTCTAGAAGAGGCTTGGACAGGTAAAAAGGTAGATCTCTCTTTTCTCAAAGTTTTTGGTTGTGAAGCCTTTGTGCACGTAGATAAGGAAAATAGAAAGAAGCTCGATGCTAAATCCATGAAGTGCACATTTATTGGCTATGGGTCAGATGATTTTGGTTTCAGATTTTAGAATCTAGGAACTAACAAGATAATTAGGAGCCATGATGTTGTTTTCAATGAAAAAGTGATGTATAGTGATCATCTAAAGAAGCTAAATCAATCTGGGTAGAGCAATAGTGAATTAGACGAGGTGACGGTCCAAAATGAGCTTGAAAGAAAAAGAAATAATCACTTGTAGGAAAACACAGAGACCGACGTCGGCAGGATAGGAACTGGCGTCAGCAGAATAGAAACTGATGTCGATCATACAGAGACCGATATCAGTAGTACAGGCACCAGCGTCGGTCAGGCAGAACCGATGTCAGCTAGTAACAGGTCTGGAGGTGACTGAGGTCGGTCACTGTCAGAGAATTTGGGTGGACAACGTGTTGTAAACCAGTCTCAGACACCCATCAGGAGGTCTGAAAGGGTAAGTAAGCCTCCAATTAGATATTCTCCTTCATTATTCTATTTATTGTTAACTGATGGTGGAGAACCAGAAAGTTTTGAAGAAGCAATACAGGTGGAGTCTAAGAGTCAGTGGGAGCGTGGCATGGTTGAGGAGATGGAGTCCTTAAGAGAGAACCAAACATGGGATTTGGTTGAATTGCCAGCTGGTAAGAGGACACTGAAGAATAGATGGACCTACAGGTTGAAAGAAGGTGAGAATGGACAGATGAGATATAAGGCCAGATTGGTAGTGAAAGGATTTGCACAAAAGCCAGGTATTGATTTTGGTGAAATTTTTTCTCCTGTTGTTAAAATGACTTCTATATGAATTGTACTGTCTTTGGTTGTTGTTGAGGATTTGCATCTTGAGCAGCTAGATGTTAAGACAACGTTTCTTCATGGAGATTTGGATGAGGAAATTTATATGTAATAGCCGGAAGGATTTGAGGTCAAGGGTAAGAGAAGTTAGTGTGCAGATTGAAGAAAAGCTTGTATGGCCTCAAGCAAGCTCCTAGACAGTGGTATTTGAAATTTGACAGGTTTATGACTGAGCATGGCTACAGTAGGTGTCAATCTGACCATTGTGTGTATTTTAAGAGATTGGATAACAGTAGATATATTATTCTATTGTTGTATGTAGATGATATGCTAGTTGCAGGATCACACATGCAGGATATCTCTGAGCTTAAGGTGAAATTAGCTCAAACGTTTGCTATGAAGGATTTGGGAGTAGCAAAGAAAATCCTTGGCATGAGCATTAAGAGAGACAATAAAAATCACAGGTTGATATTGTCTCAAGAGGATTATGTGGACAAGGTGTTGAAACGGTTCAATATGCAAGATGCTAAACCAGTAAGCACACCTTTGGCTAGACATTTTTAATTGAGTAAAGAACAATGTCCTAATTCACATGATGAGGTAGAGTACATGAGTAAGGTTCCATATTCTTCCACAGTAGGGAGTTTGATGTATGCAATGGTGTGTACTAGACTGGATATTGCCCAAGCAGTGGGAGTTGTAAGTAAGTATATGGCCAATCTAGGTAAGGAACATTGGAAAGCAGTTCAGTGGATCCTTAGATATCTGAGAGGAACCAGCAGTAGGCACTTGTGCTATGGAGGTTCAGATACTTCTCTACATGGTTATGTAGATTCAGATATGGTAGGTGACTTGGATGGTAGGAGGAGCACTACAGGTTATGTTTTCACTGTAGGTGGAACGGCGGTTAGCTAGATATCTAAGTTACAGAATGTTGTTGCCTTGTCAACTACAGAAGCAGAGTATATTGCAGCCACAAAAGCTAGCAAAGAGATGATATGGATGACACGGTTCATGGAAGAGCTTGGAAGGGAGCATGGGAGTTGCAGATTGTATACTGATAGTCAGAGTGCAATCCATCTGGCTAAGAATTCAGCTTTTCATTCAAGAACAAAGCACATACAGCTAAGGTACCATTTCATACGACAGGTATTGGAAGATGGTGATTTGAAGATGGAGAAGATCCATACAGATAGGAATCCTACTGATATGTTAACCAAGCCGATTACAAAGGAGAAGTTGAATCTTCATTCAACTTCTGTTGGTCTTCATGATTGAGTTGAAGATGGAGGAGCTAGAAGATGTTGCTGTATAGGTACTGGTGCAGCTATTTATCTCCAAGTGGGAGATTTTTAAGGTGTGGAGCCTAAAAGCTTCACATATGAGTGCATTGCCAAAGTTGCAGGTTTACACAGTCACCAGCGTCGATCAGGAACGACCGACGTTGGTCTGGTGTAGTTGAAGAGACGCTGGCATCAGCAGAGGATCGGCTGACGTCGGTCAAAGGCAAGCAGACAGGAACCGGCATCGGTTACCTGTGCGTCCAGAATGCTATTTCTGAGGATAAAAGTGAGTGTTTGCATGATGAGTTTAAGTCTTAGTCTTAAGTTCGCGTTTCTATTATTAGTAAGATTATTTTTAGAGCCCTTGTTCAAGAGGCTTAACTGTTGGTTGTAAGTGCATGCTCAAGTTTCCTAATTCTATATGTAGAATTAGATCTTCTTAGCTTAGTGTGATTTATTGTAGCAGTTCATTGTATGTGAATGTTGAAGAACAGTACAGAGTTGTATCAATCTAGGTTGTTGGAGTTGATTGTACTTGAGAGAGAGAGCTCTTAAGGGATAGAGATCTAGAGAGAGATCTTGTGCATCTGAGAGAGGTGTGGAAGAAAGAAGTTTATTCAATTGTATTCCTTTTGTAAAGAGTTTAATATAAGTTTTCAGGGTGGTTTCTTGTATCTCTTGTTCTTTGCTATTATCTGATTCTAGTTACTTATCTATCTGATTTAATTCCGTGGTTTATTGCTTTCATAAGTGTAATCATATTGTTGGTTGATCCCCAACAATTTTTAAAACATTGATTCAACCCCCATCTCAATGATTTTGATTCCAACACTCTATACGTATTCTCATTGTAAAGCACTGTAAACTTTGTGTGGAAGTCTTACGTTTGTACCCCAATATATTAAAATCATATTTTGTAATGGAGGTCTTTACATTATAAAATGCTCTAAATATGCTTAGATGATTATTCATGAGAAAATATAAAATGTAATCTCACAATCATGCTAGCTTAAACTTATTTTTGATTATTTTATAGAATATAATTCCTTTTATTTTAAAAGGTGGTGTTTGTCATGATGAAGATTTTTAAATCCTTCAATTGTGTATATAGTATAATTCATTTTTTTGAGGTGAATATGACATTTATCCTCACTTAGCATTAAGGGGAGTGTTAGAGTAATTAATGTCTAAGTGGTAATTATTAATCCTTAGCTTACATTGGTAATTAATTAATTAATAATATATTTTTTATTAACATGAGGTGGAAATCTCATGAAAATAAATAATAATATTTTGGTTATTTAATACTTACCAAGTGTTTTAATCAATTAGTTGTATCAGGATGGATGGACCTATTATTTTTGCAATGGTCACCTCCCTTGGTATGTCACTATAGATAGAGTTTTACCCATATTATGAAAACATATTTGAATATGAAATTATTTTATCATATTCAACCTGAAAAACTTGTGAAGGCTTATGTGAATAAGTGAGAAGGGAAGGCTTTGTATTATAGTGTGGATTTTCTCAATTAGTTGAATATCATATTTTGGTGGATTTTTTTTACCTCTTTGATGTTTTTAGAAGGTAACTCTATGTCAATTTCATTGTGATTTTATATTCATTTACAATTCTAGATCTCTTATGTAATCTTGTGTGTGTGTGTGTGTGTGTGTGTGTGTGTGTGTGTGTGTGTGTGTGTGTGTGTGTGTAAGATCTTTTCACACCTATTTTTTCTAGACAAATGGAATAAGATGAAGCCAATATGTATATCTCACTATTAAGGAGAAAATAATAATCTAAACAAGTGTTGATACATATCATAATAGTTTTAATGTTAAACTAATTCTATTTCTAGGTTACTTATAACCCATATCAGTATAGGGTTGGAGGAACACATGTTTCTAGCTACAGTGGGATATACTCATCCCATCAACTAACACATTCAAGTTCATAACTAGATCAATCATATATTCAATGCATAGAAAAAATACAATTCACCAGCAAGATTCCAATTGTCATTCACACTCAAAGGGAGTAGAAGTAAAATTTAAGAGTCTAACTTCCTCTAGCCCAAGTGCAACCATTTAACAAGTTTATACAACCATATGGAAATCAAAATCTACCAAAATAATTGGTTGTTGGTAGAAGTAATTTATTGAAACCTAAAATGGCACAACACCTTCCTTATGGATTGAAAGTGTTTCATAACAAATATTATGCTACATTATGAACAATACATGTCAAACTCCATAAAAATGTTTCCCCTATAACTATTGTACAATCATCATACTACTTATAAATATAATAACAATAATATACAATATGATACCATATATAATATGAATTTTACTCATCAAGGATCTTGAAAGGAGGTTGTTTCAAGCCTAAAACCATGTTAAAAAATTGATACTATTACATATAAGCTATAAAGTGTAACATTAATCACATAGTATCCCTAAATGGCTATTGAAAAAATGAATTTTTACATCCTCCATAAATATAATAAGCTACTTCTAGGCTACCATCAAGGTTCTCCCACTTTTTCATCAACAATGTGATCTCTTCAATGATCACATCAAGTTCATAATTAACAAATTTATATGCAACAATAACATAATAAATCCATTTACTCAATGCATGATTAAGGTACTCTTTCCTACCAAAGTTTTTTTTTTTAATATTGTGTAAAACATCTCAAGAGAGATGCCATATTTGGGTAAGACCCAAGAAGGCAGGGGTATCTCTCCTTTAAAAATTACCTAGGGATCACACATTTCCTATCCCCTTCCACATGTTCAGGAAACATACCTAACCAAAAGATAAATAGTTACCGAGTCATGCATGCATTCACCAATAAAACCAACAAGATTAAAACCTCTTGGCTCATGAAAAAACTAGGGAAGAAAAGAATGCCCAATATAATTCTAATTAAGACCATAATTGGAATCATGCCCCACAACTATAAAAAGCAATAGAGAGGAAGCCAATGACTGACCAAAGAGAACCAAAAACAATAATAGACAACTGAGAAGGAAAGAATAGCCTTTAAAAAATTATAACAATTAGTTTGATTATTATCTAGGGCTAACATGTATAATAAATCATTCCTTAGTTTTACTAGCCAACATAAGAGAGGATGACCAAAGCCTTTCACTTTTGATTGGTCAAGATCCCAGTTAACAAGATCATCTATAACTTTTTTAAAATCCTAAATAATATGTGACCTTATCAAATTTTTCTTGAAGAAATTTAATTTTGGAGATAATTCTATAAATTCTCCAATCCTTGGAACTATTATAACTAGGATAAAAAATTAGCTTAATCCAAAACTTAGAGTCAACAACCAACTGGATGTTCTTCCACCCAACTTGCTAGGTAGTTTTAAGACCTTCCATAATAGCTTTCCCTTCAATTGAATTTTTATTATTAATATCAACTTTGATAGAAAAATAAAGTAATCAAGTTATCCAAATCCCTACATATGCCTCCAATACTAGCATATGTCTAGGATTTCTCCTTGAAGTGCCATCTGTATGGATTATATTGAATCCTAAGATTGGAATAAAAGAATGATCCTTGCCACTAAAGTCTTCCTGAGAGTGAGGGGGAGAAGGAACAATGTGAATATCCTAAATAATGAGTATCCCATGCTAGGAAGGTGATGCAAGGTGTTTCATTAAGGGCATGCTCAATTATCTAATACTATTAAGAGTTTGATACCAAATATATACACTATTAGTAACCCTCTTCTTGAAAATTATAGCATTTCACTCCTTCCACATGTTTCATATGATGAAAGAAACCCTAGCCTAAAGAATATGATTAGAAAAGACATCAAAAGGGAAAATATGGATCTAATTTTGAAGGGTTTGCATCAAGGATGAAATACAAGTCTAGGGGATGCCCAAAAGGCTCACCAAGAATTGCCATTACTTAGTAATGAAGGGACAAAAAAATAATAGGTGAGATAAAGTTTCATCATGATCCCTACATAGGACACATCTAAAGGGTCCATTAAATCCACTTTTCATAAGTTGATTTCCTATAAGAGCTCTATTGTGAAGGAGAATCCAGATGAAAAAACTAACTTTAGGCCATAGATTATGACTCCAAAGATGTTTAATTTTTTTTTGACTAGCTGAATTGAAGGATGACAAACATAATGATAGTCATCTGCCACCATGTAGATTCGATTACATTATCCTCACCAAGATAATAAGTCTTCTTCATATAAGAAAGAAAGATATTTATCTTTAAGAATATAAAGTAGTTGGATTTTAGAGTTCAATAACATTTGACTTGGCTAGTATTCATGGGAAATCCACTTCCTTTCAATTTGTTAAGCACAAGCTTATACTGAGAGGGGGGGTGAATCAGTATAAGATATTTTTTGACTTTTGACTATTAATCTTAAATTCAAAACCTCAAATTACTCCACAATTAATATATTCAAAGCAATCAAAGAATACAATGCAAATAGACACAGATTTGCATGGAAACCCTTTCGGGAGAAAACCACAAAGAAATTCTCTTAATATAAATATTCGTAGGCACCAACCTACTGGAGCACCAACCCCAAAAACAATTTTTTAGGCACCAACCTATAGGAGCATTGACCCCTTTCACAGAGCACTAACTTAGCAAGAGACACCAATCTCTTCAAAACGAAGGCACTAACCTTCTCAAAAAAATCACTCTTCTATCTCAAATTTGTTGTCAAAACAATAGATGATATAACACTTGCTTTATCTCCTTTAGATTCGATCTACACTTGAGTGTTTTCGCTGCTATACTCTTCCTTATACTTGCTGATTTTTTCTTTTCAATATTCTCACAAAAATTTTCCTTTAAAAATTCTATTCTTCTTTTATATATCTTCTACTTTCGAATCTACTCTTTTGCCATTCGTTATGAACTTATTTATAACCAATGGAAAGCCACAAATTAAGGTCATGACTCTTCAAGTGAAAAGGTCCTTTCAAACAATCACAACTCCTCCCAATAGGTTGGCCAAGGTTGACAATTCTATCGACATTTCTATCAACAATTTTGTTCACTTCCATCGACATTTCCATCAACAATTCCATTCACTTCCGTCGACATTTCTGTCGACAATTCCATTCACTTCCATCAACATTTTCATTCAATTTTGGCAACAATTCCATTCACTTCTATCAACAATTTTGTTCACTTCCGTTGACATTTCCATTCACTTACGGCCATCAATTCTGTTCACTTCCAGCAATCAATTCCATTCACTTTTAGCAATAGTTCATTTGACATCAATGATAATATTCCAACAATCTTCCCCTTTGTCATTAATGGAAACCACATACTGAAACTGCTCCCCCTTATTGCACTGTCTCTTCTATCTGAATCCCTTTTTTTGTTGTAGTTCCCCCTTTCTGTGACATCCTCTTTCTGTACTTCTTCCCCTTTGACATAAATGGCAAAGGGCCTATCCAAGAGCTAGTACTTAGTTCCCCCTTAGCTGATGCTTCCCTTCAGTGGAAAGACACAAAAGAAATTACTCCCAACTTCTGTCATAGGTACTCAAATGTTTCCTTTGAAAGTGGCTTAGTGAAGATATCTACCATCTATTTGGATGTGAAAACATATTTCAATTTTACTTGTTGTTATGCCACCTGTTCTCTCAAGTAATGATACCTATAGGGATATGCTTAGTTTTGGAATGCATAATTGGATTCTTTGAAATACTTATCACACTAGTATTATCATAGAATATGGAGATTGGATGATTATACTCTACTTTGATATCTTTCAAGGTTTGTTTCATCCATATAACTTGTGTACAACATAGCATTGCCGCTATGTACTCTACTTCTGCTATGGATAGAGATACAGAATTATGATTCTTACTCAACCAAGATATTAGGCTATCTCCAAGAAATAATGCTCCTCCACTTGTACTTTTTCTATCATCTACACAACCTTCCCAATCTAAATCCATGTACACTACCAATGTGAAGTCTTTACCTCTTGGGTACCACAACCCATAAATATCTAAATATACATTTCATGGCTTGCACATGTGTTTCTTTTGGAGCTGCTTGAAATCATGCAACCATACCTACTGCTTGCATGATATCTAGCCTAGATGTCATCACATATAGTAAACTTCCAATCATTGATCTGTAAGGAGTTTGATCAGTATTTAGAGATTTATCATCTTTGCTCAACTTCAAACCTGTAGCCATAGGTGTGCTAACAGGGGCACACTCCTCCATATGGAATTTCTTCAACATCTCCTTCACATACTTGCTTTGGGATATGAATATTCCTTTGTTAGATTGAGAGATTTGTAAACCAATGAAAAATGACAACTCACCTAACATGGACATCTCAAATTCCTTTTGCATATCTTCGACAAATATCTTAGACATTTCCTTATTGTCTCCTCCAAAGATTATATCATCTACATACACCACAACAATTAAGTGGTGATCTCCTTCAATTTTAATTTAAAGATTACTATCAGCATATCCTCTCTTGAATCCTTGGTCTTGTAGGTATTTATCAAGTCTAGCATACCATGCTCTAGGAGCTTGTTTCAATATGTATAAAGCCTTCTTCAACTTACACACATAATCCTTGTTTTCTGATAAGAGAAATCCTTCTAGCTATTCTATGTAAACTTCTTCTTCTAGATTTCCATATAGAAATGTTGATTTAACATCCATTTGATAAACTTTGAAATTTTTGAATACTAAAAATGCAAGAAATATTTGAATTGCTTCTAATCTAGCAACAAGAGCAAAAGTCTCTTCAAAATCTATGCCTTCTACTTGAGCATAACCCTTACATACCAACCTTGCTTTGTTTTGAGTGACTTGGCCATTTTCATTTAATTTGTTTTGAAAAACCCAATTAGTGCTAATTACATTCTGATCCATTGGCCTGGGCATAAGTTCCCAAGTCTCATTCTTCTCAATTTGATCTAACTCTTCTTCCATTGCTTTTACCCAATGTTTATCATGACTAGCTTCAGAAAAATTATTAGGCTCTACCTTGGATAACAAATAAAAATTTACATGCTCAGGGATACTTACAATTCTTCTTTTGGTTTGCACCCTAGCATCAATGTTGCCAATGATCTGAATTTTAGCATGATTCTTTTAAACAAAGAGAGATGGTGCTTTGGTGTCCTGCCTTTTAGATTCACTCAATTTTTCTACATTTTCTTCCTCCCCTTCTTCTTTTACAAGATTGGGTATTTCTAGAGGCTCTTCTAAAGGTTCTTTTGCCTTTTGATTCATGATCTCATCTATTCTAACACTAACACTTTCTATAATAGTTTTTAGCCTTTTGTTATAACATCTATAGGCTTTGCTTTTGATGGAGTAACCAAGAAAAATTCCTTCGTCAGCTCTTGAATCAAAATTTTCCAAGTTTTCTTCATTCCTGTTGATAAAACATTTACTTCCAAAAACTTTGAAATGTTTGACCAAAGTTGGTCTTCCTTTCCACAATTCGTAAGGAGTTTTGTCATTATTAACTCTGATTTGCCCTCTATTCAAGATATGTACTGTTGTATTAACTGTTTCTCTCCAAAATCTATCTATTAGCTTTTATTCATTCAACATAGTTCTAGCCATCTCTTGAATGGTTTGATTTTTAATTTCCACCACTCCATTTTGTTGTGGAGTCCTTGCAACTGAGTATTGTCTCTTAATTCCATGATCTTCACAAAACTCAATGAATTCATTTGAAATAAACTCACCTCCTCGATCTAACCTTAGACATTTTATTTTCATCTCTTTTTCATTTTTTACTAATGCCTTGAAAGTTTTAAACTTTTCAAATGCTTCTAATTTTTCTTTTAGAAAGGCTACCCATGTCATTCTAGTATAATCATCAATGAGAAACATAAAGTAGCTCTCACCTTACATGCTTTCAGTTCTGGTAGGACCACAAATATTTGTATGAATCAGCTCTAGTGGTTTGGTGGTCGAATATTCCTTCATTTTGAACCTTGTTCTGGTTTGCTTCCCATGTTGGCATTGTTTGCATAGAGTGCTTGAAGGTTTTGTTATCTTGGGCATATCTCGCATAGCCTGTTTGTTGCTGATTTTCACAAGATTATCAAAATTTATGTGCCCTAACCTTCTATGCCATAGCCAACTTTATTCAACTTGACTCAGACAACATTTCTCTCCTCTTATTTCTCCAAGCATGTATAGGTTGTTTGTGGTTCTATGAGCATCTGCAATTAGTTCTCCCATGTCTCTTTTTCTAATCTCACAACCTTTAGAAAAGAACTTGAGTGTGTGTCCTTGATCACACATTTGGCTAACACTTCGAAGATTATGCTTTAACCCTTCCACATATAACACATTTTTTTTTGGTTTTTCCATTATCGAGACTAAGTGTACCTTTTCCTATTATTCTAGCTATAGTGTTTTCTCTAAACTTCACCATGCCTTCATTGACCTTTTTTAATGAGATGAATTTGCTTTTATCTCCATTCATGTGTCTCGAACATCCACTATCAATGAACCATTGTTTTCCTTCATCTCTAACATGGAATGTTGTTTGAACAATCATAGATTCTTCTTACTTCTTCCAAATATTTGATGGTTCTCTTTTCTTTATCACTGGAGCTTTGAATTTTTGATCTTGTCTTACAGATTCAAAAATGCTTCTATAATAGCATGTTATATGTCCATAGTTGTTGCACTCATAACAAACTATAGATTCATCAAAGTTTGATAAGGGAGCAAATGAATTGTAGTTTCTGTTCGAAGCTCCATAGGTTCCTTTGTTTCTGCTCCTGACTTCAATATCCTTGGCTCTCTTTCTACAACCTAATTTCTTATGACCAAAATGATTGCAATAATAAAAATATCCATCAAAATAATTACCAAACCTAGTTTTATTTGTATATCTTGGAGTAAATGGTCTTCTGAAGTTTTGTTCTCCTTTGCTTTCTTTGTTGATAGAGTTGGTTTTTGTATTCTTGGCTTCTTCCTTCTTGGTATCCTTTTTCATTGGTTCCTTAAGAGTTTCAACATAGCTCTTAGCTTTCTCTTTTTCTTTCTCATACCCAATGCCTGACTTGTTAGATGGTAATCTTTGACTCTCTAGAATCTTATTCAAAACTTGAGTGCTTTTCTCAGATTTCAATTCACTTGTTATTTTAGAATTTGCCTTTTCTAGATCCCTTTTTAAAACATCTATTTCAAATTCATACCTTTCATAGTCTTCTCCTTTCTTCTTTAGCTGATCCATTATATATTCTTCAATTTTCTTTGCTTCTTCGATTTGGACTTTTAGATCAACAATTACCTTGTTTGATTCCTCAAAGACTTGTGATGTCTTCATTTTGAAGTCTCAATTATCTTCTTCATATTTTCAGAGTTGTAACTTTAGTTTTTAATTCTTCTTCTTAAATGCTTTTATTTCTTCCAATGCACAAATAAGTTCTTCTTCAAGGTTCACTTCACCTTCTTCTTCTATGTCTTCATCTTCCTCCAAATTATCTTTACTGGTGGTGGCATTTTCTTCTGTAGCCATGAAGGAAATCTCTTCATTATCACTCTCAACATCACTTTCTTTGTTTTCTTCGGATGAGCTGCTATACCTCTTAGAGTATAGGCTTTTATTTTGTTTCTCAAATCTTTGCTTGTCTTTGCTTAGCTTGAATTCCTTTTTGTACTTTGATTTATTTCTCTCATCATCGCTATTTCCTTTATTATGACATTTGGCTGCAAAATGACCAATTTTACCACAATTAAAGCATTTAAATGGTAACTTTCCTTTATATTTTCCCAATCCTTTCTTTAGCTTTTGAATGAATAGAGCTTCATTTTCATCTTCTTCACTACTTGAATTTTCACTTGATTCTGGTTCTTTGATCTTCTCTTTCTTCGAGACCTTGAATGATGCTTCCTTCTTTGACTGTCTCTCAAATTTGGTTCTCATTTTGTAGGCTATAAGAATTCCATGGAGCTCATCCATTTTCATCATGTCTAAATCCTTCATTTCTTCAATGGCAGAGACCTTCACATCAAATCTCAATGGTAGGGATCTCAGGACTTTCTGAACGATCATGGTTTTTTCAATTTTCTCTCCGAGTCCTCAAATGACATTAACAATCTCATCGACACAAAGAAGATACCCAACAATGTTTTCATCATTCTTCATTTTTAAAATTTCAAATTGCCTTCAGTGGGTTTGGAGTTTTTCTTTTCTAACCTTACTATCACCTTCATAAATAGTGTTGAGTTTATCCCAAATCTCTTTTGTAGATTCATAATGCATAACCTTAACAAACTCATTTTCTAAAACCCTGCATAATATTGCATTCATAGCTTTTGCATTGTTCTCGATGGCCTTTTTTTTGGTGGCATCCATTGGTGCAATTCATGGCATTGTGTATCGTATTACCACTACTTGCCAAATATCGAAACCTAGGGCCATCAAGTAAGTCTTCATTCTTATGCTCCAAAATGTGTAATTCATTCCATTGAACAAAGGAGCCTTGTTAGTGGAGAAACCATCTAACACTTGAGATCCTACTATATGTGCTTTCTAATATCTACCTTCTAGCATTTTTGCTAACACCGAAGGAATCGGCTCTGATACCAATTATTAAGCACAAGCTTATACTGAGAGAGGGGTGAATCAATATAAGATATTTTTTGACTTTTGACTATTAATCTTAAATTCAAGACCTCAAATTACTCTGCAATTAATATATTCAAAGCAATCAAAGAATACAATACAAAACCACACAATGCAAATAGACACAGATTTGCATGGAAACCCTTTCGGGAGAAAACCATGGAGAAATTCTCTTAATATAAATATTCATAGGCACCAACCTACTGGAGTACCAACCCCAAAAAAAAATTTGTATGCGCCAACCTATAGGAGCACCGACCCCTTTCACTAAGCACCAACTCAGCAAGAGACACCAATCTCTTCAAAATGAAGGCACCAACCTTCTAAAAAAAAATCACTCTTCTATCTCAAATTTGTTTTCAAAACAACAGATGATAGAACACTTTCTTTATCTCCTTTAGATTCGATATACACTTGAGTGTTTTTGCTGCTATACTCTTCCTTATACTTGCTGATTTTTTCTTTTCAATATTATCACAAAAATTTGCCTTTAAAAATTCTACTCTTCTTTTATATATCTTCTACTTTCAAATCTACTCTTTTGCCATTCATTATGCACTTATTTATAACCCACAGAAAGCCAAAAATTAAGGTCGTGACTCTTCAAGTGAAAAGGTCCTTTTGAATGGTCACAACTTCCCAATAGGTCAGCCAAGGTTGAAAATTCTATCGACATTTCCATCGATAAATTTGTTCACTTCCATCGACATTTCTGTCAACAATTCCATTCACTTCCATCAACATTTTCGTCAACAATTCCATTCACTTCCATCAACATTTTCGTTCAATTCTGGAAATAATTCCGTTCACTTCTGTCAACAATTCTGTTCACTTCCATCGACATTTTTGTTCACTTATGGCCATCAATTCTATTCACTTCTAGCAATCAATTCCATTCACTTTCGGCAATAGTTCATTTGACATCAATGACAATATTCCAACACAATTCTCCTTTCTTTGATAGGGATATTTGAGTATTTGTAAACTGTAATCCTATCTTCCTAATGCATCTATTCCATGAGCCCATGAAAATGGGGATATTATTTAATGAGATATGAATAACCATCCCATTAATCTATCTAGAAGTGGGCCTTTTGAACATTCTTGATAATCAAAAAAAATCTGAATTAAAGACTCACCAATTTTGAGAACAACCAGCATAACATAACATAACATAATGAAACTACTTATTCAATACATGATTAATATATTCTTCCCTTTCAAATGAAAATAGCCAAAATATATATCATTAAGGAAATGAGTAGAAGAAACATGATATTGATGTTGTAGAAGTTTGAGTGAGCTCGTCTAAGGCATACTTGGAGTCAATTGGGCCCCAACTTATATTTGACACTCCAAAACTAAATAAGACATAAAATCCCTCCTCTTCTTCATATCTACATTCTTCTCTTCATGGATTTGTTTTCATCATTTCCCATTTTATTCCTCATTAAGAATGTAAAAAAGTTAAATGTTTAAAAAAAAGAGGGAAATAATTGGCATCTCATATATTTCCAAATCAATATGTCACACCATAAGATAAATGCACTCACTAAAATAGAAACTAACAGTCATCCATGGTAGGGAAATTGCCATCTTTTGATATTAGACTTCCATCTACATAGTGTGATTTATAAATCAGTCCCTAAGAATTTTCCATAAAAATTAATTTGGAAGAGTGATTTAGGGTACATATCCTATGGTGGATGTGTTAGCACCTCCTTCTCTAATATTAACATCTCTTTCCTATGCATATGTGCTTTATGGTCTTGCGATGATTTCCAATGTGAGTGTTTGAACAAATACAATTTTCATTAATATACAGTGGCACATCTCTTATTGAGGATTTATTTCCACATTAATATTTATATATATTTACAACTCCAATAAGGAAAGGACATAGTACTCTTTCCTTAAGGTTGCATAAGGGCATACTCAAGGATTCAAGCTTGCATTACACAAAGGGTGAAATCATCTACCAAATGAAGGATTGAACATGTTGACCAAATTTGACTTTTAGGTCAAATTGGGGCACCCCTAGGTAAAACCCTAACTTTTAGGTGTTTTAGGGGCATAATACATATATCACAAGGTGTTTTATAGGTTAATTAATGTCATTTAATATTATACTAGCCTTGGTCCTTAGTCATTTTAGTCCCTTTAGCCATTTTGAGTCATTTTGAGGTCAAAAAGGGGCATTTAATGAGTTTTATGGACTTATTAGGAAGTGTAAAGGTACAAAAATATGATGTCACGCCCCATCTATCACAATAGGTCTTAATCAATTGACATAACTAAAAGGTGGTATGTTCTTCAGAAGAAAGGTAGTTTTCTTGAGGAAAAAGGTGAGTTTGTCACTTGTATAGATCATGGGGAATTGTGTCATATGGGATAAGATCATGGTATGTATATTTATCTTCTCCAAGCTCAAATAAACTTTTAAAATGCTTTGGAAGTTCTATTTTTGGCCCAAAACCATTCTACTCCTTTTTCACCCTTCTTGGCAAGTAAAAGAAGTCTTCAGGTTTGTACTTGGTATGACCAATAGAAGAGGTTTTAGATAAAAAAATTAAAGGAGGTGGAAGTACACTTAAAAAAATTCATTTCCATATAATTATTTTTAATAATTGTGCTTATACTTCATGAACCATCCTTATGAAGTTGACTGTATTTTTCTACTTGTTATTTCATGTACCTTATAGTTTTTGCTTTAGTTTGAGAATTTTTTATCAATCCAATTGGTAATATTGATTATAGA
Source organism: Torreya grandis (assembly GCA_037957365.1). Classification (NCBI taxonomy): domain Eukaryota; kingdom Viridiplantae; phylum Streptophyta; class Pinopsida; order Cupressales; family Taxaceae; genus Torreya; species Torreya grandis. The sequence continues at coordinate 6,086,684 of JARHVA010000227.1, read as the reverse complement.
TGAGGTTTGATTCATCCTCATCTAATATCCATTCTTGGTTCAAAGTTTCATGATGTTTGTATGAGTCAAGTATCTCAAAGTTGTAAGAAGATACACCTTTCTAAGTTATAGGTAGTTTTCACCATTTTCAGGAACTTCATGTTTTATCATGGCTTTATATGGTTGTGATAAAACCTTTCACATGTTTTCAATGTTCTAAACTTTCCATTTCAATTTCAAACTCCATTATTCAAATCAATCTCCATGAGTATAGAAGTCATGTATAACATTTACAGTCAGGCAACCTTTAATGTCCATCTACAAGATCTTTTTTAGATGAGTTCAAGTTGGAATAGGAATTTTTGTGGTGTTTTCAATTTATTTTATGTGTTAGGAATGCATTTGAATTTTTTGATATGGATATACAACCCATCGAATGCTAATTACAATGCTCATTGTCCATAATTGCACTTTATTACCTACACACTAGAATATTCACATTTAGGTAATCTAATAGAGAGCAAAGGAACCATTTTGAAGTATTAAGATTGATGATGGAACTCTCTTTGAGGTCATAATTTTCAAGCCACTCCATGGAAGACCTATTTTCAAGGTTAAATCATCAATTGAGGTTACAAACCATGCTAAAGGTTCAAATGACTATCTTCAAGCCATAAGTCCCTAAAGGAACAAAACAAAGATCCTTAGTGTTTTGATGTTATCTCATGGCAAAGTTGCAAAGAAATTTTAAGAAACGTGATGACCAAGACTTATATTCTCTATCATGAATAATTAATTGTTAAGGTTTTAATGGTAGAGAAGGAATGGAGATTAGTTTCTTTAAGGTCTAAAGTTGCCAATTTATGACTATTCCCATGTAGTGTTATCTACAGTTGTGAGTCTCAATATGACCTTCTTCCCCCAAAGTTGCAGCTTGACCTTGCCACCATGTTTGAATAATTCCAAATGGTTCAAATTGAAATTTATGGCCTAAAGGATCATTAATAGGAGATGATAGGTGGTTTTTGTTCCTCATTCACACCTTTAGTTTATACAAAAAACCTTAATATTCACCTCCAGTTGGGTACAAAAATAGTGGTCTAAACATGGTATTTTGATGATGTTTTAGCAATTTCAAGGTGAATAAAATCATGAGTTTGATGTTAGTTGACTCTAAAACATAAAAAATGATATCTACACATCACGATCAAAGTCCTAGTGGATAAATTCACATCTATAACCACTTTAGATAATTGTCTCAGGTAGAAAGCAAAAGGTTTGAATTCTTGAGGATAATATAACACAAAGAGGATTTTAAATGGATCTAACAAGAATAAAATGAATCCAAATAATATAAGTATGTTACTAATGGATTTTTATCATGGGTTAAGAGGATATAATCCACCTATAGGATCCCTTACAGTCACCTATATAGACAGTCAATTGAGAAATGTGTTTAAGAGGTGGTTTAGGTTAAGTCCAAGCATGAATGCAAGTCCAAGAAACATAAAATGAATCTAGGGGAGGTAGAGGATGTTTTTTAATTTGTTTTTAAATTAAACCATGTACTAATACCCATAGGTGCCTTTTCAAAAATAAGACAGTTAAAAGTGCTAACACAGGCCTATTTTAGGGGCTATTTTGGAGAGTTTGAGGGGCTTGAAGATCAATCCAAGGAGTTAGACCTTACTTTATAATACATAGATTACATGGGATAAAATTAATATATAAAGTAACTCATATATTCCTAAGATATATTGGAATACCCCTCTGTTCTATCTAAGAGGAAGAACACTCTTGAGGAACAACGTGCCTATCCAAAGAGTATATAGATGGAAAAGTTAAATGAATGAGTTAAGGGATGATAGATAATTGAGGAAAGGTTATGAGATTAAATTATTAATTTTAAAGTGTGTTCAAGAATATATAAAGTGATTTATATAGGTATTATTTAGTCAAAATCCCAACCCTATCTACAGTCTATCATTGCAGGGGTCTATCTAGGGTTTTTAAGGATTTGAAAGGTCTAGAGAACTAATCAAAGAGCCAAAATTTTCATAAAACATCATAATAAAATAGATAATCCTATATAATACCTTTATTTCCCATTAAAATAGGTTAATTATCCTCTATTTTGTCTCAGATAGAGGGTACTTCCCCTTGTGCATGAACCTATAGTTTTGGGAATTAGAGATGAAAATGGGGATATGAAGTTATTTGAACCTTTCAAGAGGGTTTAAAAATATGAAACACATAAATTTAAACATTATAAATAAATAAAAAGAGGGAAATGAAAAAAAGTGGCCTAGGTAGCTAAATTTGCAGACATACTCATGAGGCAAGGGTATGCCTAGAGGCCAAACAAGAGGTCACTTTCAACTATAGATATAAGTGAACTTTATGATGGATTTTAAAATGTATATGGTGGAATTATAGATGTGTAGGATATATTTTAAAGTATGTAATCCATCAATAAAGTCATTTTTATCCTTAGGTTACAGTTAGGCCTAGTGGGTAGGTTTAGGCCTATAATCCAATGAGTGGTCAACTTCCTTTTCTAACCTTGGTAGAGCATTAAAATTAATTTGTGAATTTTAATAGGGTTTTAATATAGTTTTTAAGGATTTTTTTGTATACAAATCACAATAATTCATTTTTTGATCCCAAAACCAACTCAGACATGTAGGAAATAAGGAAACAAGCTCGATGGGGTGACTTCAAGTGTTCATATCTCCTCTAAGAATTTTCATGGAAACCAAAGGAGTTTGTAGGGGTTATTAGGGTAATTTACCATAATTTTTGTGTAATTATTTGGAAAATATAACATCATGACATTATGAATGATGATTAAGAATGAAAACATGCCTAAAACCCTTATAAACCCTCAGTCAAGACTAGTTTAGAGAAATGGAGTTGGATAGCTAATAAAATGGAATAGTTTATATATAATAGTGATTGGAACTTATAGAGGAATATTATATGATCCATTTCATACTTTTGAGTTGTATGGAATTGTATGGATGGGGTATAAAAAAGTATTTTCTTGATAGTTTTGTACATTTTTTAGGTTCTAAGATGAGTCTGAAGATGAAAAAACTTTGAGAGAAGGATTAAGACTTGTGATAACCCCTCATTTACATTTAATTCTTTATAGAAACTCTTAGGTGTCAAAATAAATAGCTTCATCTTAGCCAATCAAAATTAGTATATTGGACAAGCTAGTGAAAAGGATGGAAAACTTCAAGTGGGGTAATTTTAAGGTGTGAATTATGCTTATAAGGCCATAGAAGTTCTTTAAAATTTTCATCCACTCCTTCCTATATATTTTCATGAGTAACTAAAACCAAATTTGAGGACAAGTGTGCAGGGTACATTAAAGAGGAGTTTTTTAGACTATAGATGTTGATGGCTCATTCCCAAATGATTTTAGATGACCAAGCCTACAACCAATTCATGAAAAGGCATGCCTAATACTATTAACCTTATTTAAAATCATCATACCTATCCATAATCATTTTTTGGATGTTCAAATAGGTCTAAATCATGAAGGAAGTTTTTTGAGCTAGAATGAGGAGTTTCATGCAACATTTCATGAGTTTTATGACTTAGATGGACACTTGTATCTTATAAACATACATGGTTCATCACATATCTTCTTCTCAAGAATATTCAACTGATCTTCTCATCTTGAAAAGTTTCCTTGTGACCCTTGGACTTCTCTCTTATTTTTTTCTCTTTCAAGTTCTATAAGAACTAGCCAGTTTGGCCATTGTAACTTATACTCCACCTGAGTATGGCAAATCCCTACTCATTTACATACCATTTGATCAATAATAATACTAATATTTTACCTCTTCATGAATATTCTTAGTTTTTTTACTTGAATGTTGGATCTTTCATAGTGAAGACTATGGATTCCTTAACATATTGTCTCATTCTTCTATCTTATTTGTAGTTGGAAAGCTTCTTCTTATAGGACATATTAAGTGTTCTAGGAAATGCCAATGATTGAGTGAGTTATTATATTTATTAGTCCCATTAAATTCCTCTTTTATAGTCTTCCTAGCCTTACACATTCATCCATAACCTCATAATGTAACATTGATGTGAGAAGATGCAGATTGGAGAAGTGTATGTTTAGTTTGTCCCTTGATTTCATATGTAACATGTTTTTGGTTGGAAGTCATCATCTTATTTTGTGTATAACCTCCCTTATAATATTTTTCTTTTATTTATCTCTCTCCCTTCCCCCCCCTCCAAATTTGAGGTGTAGTTGCAATCCAAAGTGGTACATCAAGGGAGCTAGCCCTATCTATAGATTCACCTCATCCTTAGGCTACCCACAAGCCTAAAGGTGTTTCCATTATGCCACTTAGATGAGGAGAGATTAGGAATCTCCTCAAAGTGTTAAAATCTAAGTGGAAATTGTTTTTTGCATGCTTGATGGGACTCTTAGTACAAGAAGTTGAGACATTTTGGTGTTGTCTCTCAATAATCAGCCTTTGGAGGCATCTACCAAAGCATCAATGGTGACTCAAAAGATACATCAACTAGTCAAGTAGCCCAAGTTTCCTTTTAAATATTGTTGGTAATATATTTGTTTTTGTTTTTTATTTCAATGAGGTTTCATGGCTAATTTTGGTTTTGAAATTTTTATTACACAAGTTGGTGAGATATTTCAAGATTGTACCATTCCCTATCAACAAGAGCAAGTTCTTAATCAGCCCTATCATAAAGTGTACCAGATTCAACATAAAGTGTATCATCCCATTCATGAAGTATATCAATATTATATCCCGCCTTCTCAATATCTTGCTTCTCCTAGTCAACCTAGCCACTTCTTAAGTCAATCCATTTCTACCTTCAAAAAAACACTCTTGGGCTATGAGAGGTATATGTTGGATCTTGACACACAAAGAGGATGTGGTCAAGAGGTTCCTAGTCATATTATTCATAAGGTAAGAGATGCATTAGATCTGATAAAAAGAGATAAGGCACCTATTGAGAGAGCCAATTGGCAAAGGCTCACAAGTGAGATGCTTGATGTGAGTGCCCTAGTTTCTTCCTTAAAGGATAGGCTAAGAGTTCATGAAAGGCAACCTCACCAAACATATCATCCTTCATATAAAAATTACCAAGTTTCCTATTATCCATATTTTATTTGTACTCATGATCCCAATCAAGGATATCAAATTCATATTTTTCCCAATCAGTTGAAAGAGAGAGTTTAAAAGAGAAACCTTACTTTTGAAGCTAATCTTGATAGGCAGATTGAGTTGGCTAATATGAATATGAATTAGTCCATGTTATCAACAAAGGAAGTGGAATTAAATCCCTTATTTCCCTCTCACATTTAATCCCCACCACTTGAAAAAGAGACTTATAATCCTAATAGTCTAAGTTGGAATAATATAGTGGAGTCATGGGGAAAGAAAGAGGAGAAAAGTCTTGTTAAGGAGTGTGAAGTTGATAATGAAGTTATTCATTTGCAAGTCCCTCCCACCCTTCCTAAAGAGACCTATTTTATTCCATATCAACCCTCTTGTACTCCTAATTCTCATGAATACTCCTACTAACTTCAATAAATAGTTTTCCAAGAGAACCTAGCCAAGCAAATTGAAGAGTTAGAGGCAAAGATGAAATTGCTAAGTCAAGGTGTGATAGAAGGTTTAGACCTAAAAGAAGATATTATTCCTAAACACACACAATCCACACTTCATTAAGAGATTAATAAAGCTAAATCAGATGTGAATGGAGTGATTTTAAAGTGGAAAGAATAAAATCAAGTTGTTTTAGCCCAAGGTCTGCCTCCCCTTCCTCAAGAGCTTCCAAAAGAAGCCCCTGCATTTCACACTCAATCTAATTTTGAGTTCTATGTGCCACCTCCACCAACTAGTTAATCTTGTCCTCACCCCATCACCCTTTTCCTTGATATAAATATGATATGGTAACATAAATAGGAGTAGTTTTTTGAAAAAAAATTAGAACTCTTACTTGAAGAAATCCTAGTTTCTTGGTAGCCTCATTGGACGATGTTACATGACTTCAAAATGGCTAGTCTTGAAATCACAAAGAAGGAGATGGAAGATATTTAAGCCCTAAGAACCAAAGTCATATTATAAAGATTTAGATGAAACTTGAGATCCATAAATAGGTCCTAAATTATGAATAAGAGGTGGTTTCTTGTGTTGAAGTTTTTAATTGGGTTGATGAGGAAGAATGTTCTCCTTTTGCCAAAGAGGAAGAAATGATCATTAGCCCTTCCATCACCTTTCAAGATATCATGGATGGACAAGAAAAATCTCCACACTAGAATTTGGATGACTTGATTGCAATCATTAGATCAGGATATACTCTTCTTCAAGGAGGCTATGATCTAGTCAAAGATGGAGAAGGCAACCTTGGTACTCAAGTAAGTATGCAAACGAAAGGCAATATTTCAAAGCTATCTTTCTAAGAGGCATATACATCTCATGATGACATGTTTGAAATCATAAATATGGGATATCATCATTTAAATTAGTTGAGAGAAACATATCAGCTCTTGAAGGATGGAGCAAACTCCTATTGGCCCCAATCCTCTAAGGAACAAGAAACCAATCCTCTTGAAGCCATGCCTACCAAGAAGATACTAATTGATCATGAGATGAAGAATGGGAAGAAATATTAAGTTTGTGGACAAGGCCAATAATAATATATCTATATTGGAGACCTATTTAAATATGAACTACTTGAGGGAAGATCAAGTGAAGTGCCAAGGAATAGGTCTAATCTACAAAGCATCCAATCCAAGGAGAAACATGCTTGACACTATGATTCCTCCCATCATGAAGATGATTCAAGAAATTTTCCTTTTGATCCTAGAAATGATGTATGCTTAATTTCTAGTCATTCATAATATTTTAGTCTCTATTTCCCTTAAGTTCCTTGAGCACATGTGTGTGTGTCTTATTAGTGTGTTTGTTTTGCTTGTGTGTGTCCCTTATTTTATATGGTTGAGGTAATTAGTTGTATTTTCTTTATAAAATCCTATGGTAAAATTCCTCTTGTTGTTTTTCAGACTTAAAATGACTCCCTAATCCCAATGGAGTGATAAGGTTGTTGGTCTAGTTAGTATAATAGGCATACTACCCTTATGAGTCACTAATTTGTTGACTAAATTTGACTTTTAGGTCAAATTGGGGCACCTCTAGATAAAAACTTGACTTTGAAGTGTTTTATGGGTCTAATACATATATAAAAAGGCATTTTATAGGTTAATTAATGTCATTTAATGTTATACTAGCCTTGGTCCTTAGTCATTTTAGTCCCTTTAGTCATTTTGAATCATTTTGAGGTCAAAAAGGGGCATTTAATGAGTTGTACAAATTTATTTGGAAGTGTCAAGGTGCCAAAAGATTATGTCACATCATATGTGTCTAAAAAGGTATTAATTAATTGACATAACTGAAAGGTGGTAGGTTCTTTAAAAGAAAGGGCATTTTTCATGAGGAAAAAAGTGAGTTTGGTACTTATATGACTCATGGGGAAGTGTGCCACATGGGAGAAGATCTTGGTATGCCTATTAATATTCTCAAAGATAAAATACATGTTTTAATTTCTCTGTAAGTGCCATGTTTGGTCCAAAACTGATCTTCTCCTTTTCACCCTTCTTGGCAAGAAAAAGTAGTCTTTAGGTTTGTACTTGGTACGTCCAAAAGAAGAGGTTTCAGATCAAACACTTTGAGGAGGTAAAATTAAACTCATATACATTCATTTTCATATAAAATTTTTTAACAATGTTTTCCTATGATTCATGAACCATCCTCGTGAAGTTGACTATACTTTTTTGCTTATTATTTCATGTACCCTATAAGTTTTGCTTTAGTTTGGGAATTTCTGTATAATCCAATTGGTAATATTGGTTCTAGATGATTTTGGATTCATATTAAGCCTATCTCTATGCTTTTTTCCAAGTTTTATGATGTTTGTATGAGTCAAGTATCTAAAAGCTGAAAGAAGACACACCTTTTTGAGTTACAGGTAGTTTTCACCATTTTAAAGAACTTCATGCTTGATCATGGCTTCAAATGGCTGTGATAAAAATTTTAACATGTTTTAAATGGGATATAGTTTCCATTTCATTTTTAAACTCCATTATTAAAATAAATCTTCACGAGTATAGTAGTCATGTACAACATTTATAGTCAGACAGCCAATAATTTGCATCTATAGGAGCTTCTTAAGATGATTTCATGCTAGAACATGAGTTTTAGTGGTTTCAAGTTATTTGATGTGTGAAGAATGAATTTAAATGTTTTAAGATGGATATAAAACACATTCAAGGCCAATTACAATTCTCATTGTCCATAATTACACTTTGATGCCTGCACACTAGAATATGCACATTTAGGTTATCTAATAGAGAGCATATGAACCATTTTGAAGTGTTAATATTGATGATGGAACTCTCTTTTAGGTCCTAGTGTTAAAGACACTCCATGGAAGACCTAGTTTCAAGGTTAAATCATCAATGGAGGTTACAAACCATGCTAAAGGTTTAAATGACTATGTTCAGGCCATAAGTCCCTAAAGGAATAAAATATAGATCCTTAGTGTTTTTATGTTATCTCATAGCAAGGTTAAAAAGACATTTTAAGCAAATTGATGACCAAGACTTATATTATCTATCATGAACAAGGACCTTGCAAGGTTTGAAGGGCAAAGGAGGAATGGAGATTAGTTTCTTGAAGGTCTAAAGTTACTAATTTATGACTATTCTTAGGTAGTGTTATCTACAGTTATGAGTCTTAATATGACATTTTCCCCCCAAAGTCATAAATTGACATTTCCACCATGTTTAAATGATTACAAATGGTTAAAAGTGACATCTAGGGCCTAAAGGATCATCAATTAGATATGATATGTGGTTTTTGTTCCTCATTCACACCTTTAGTCTGTACAAATAACCTTAATATTCACCTATAGTTGGGTATGGAAACAATTATCTAAACATTATATTTTGATGATGTTTTAGAACTTTCAAGGTGAATAAAATCATGAATGTGATGCTAGTTGACTCTAAAAAATCAAAAATTATCTCTACACATCATGATCAAGGTTTTGGTGGAGAAATTCACACCTACAGCCACTATAGATAACTGTCTCAGGCAGAAAGCAAAAGGTTTGAATTATTGAGGAGAATATAACATAAAGATGATTTAAAATGGGTATAAAAAACATAAAATGACTCAAAATAATCTTACGAGGTTCCTAATGGATTTTTAACATGGGTGAAGAGGATATAAGCCACCTATAGGATCCCCTATAGTCACATGAAGGTGACTGTAGGTAGACAGTCAATTGAGAAATGTGTTTAAGGGGTGGTTTAGGTTAAGTCCAAGAAACATAAAATGAATCTATGGGAGGTAGAGGAGATTTTGGACTTTTTTTTGAAATAAAACCATGCACTAATACCTAGAGGTGACTTTACAATAACAAGACACAATCAAAAGTGCTAACATATGCCTCTTTTAGGGGCTATTTAAGAGAGTTTGAGGTGCTTGAAGATCAATCCAAGGATTAAAACCTTAATTTATAGTAAAAATAATACTTGGGACAAAAGGAAACTATAAATTCACTCATTTATTCCTAAGATAGAGTGAAATACCCCTCTATTCTATCTCAGAGGTAAAACACTCTTGAGGAACAATAGGCCTGTCCAAAGAATATGAAGAAGGAGAAGTTAAATGGATGAGTTAAGGGATTATATATCACTATGGAAATGTTGTGACATTAAATTATGACTTTTACAGTCTATAAAGTGTGTTCAATCATCTATAAAGGGCTCTAGATAGGTATTATTCATTCCAAAATGACAACCCTACATACAGTCTATCACAGCAGGGGTAGGTCTAGGGTTTTTAATGATTTGAAAGGTCTAGAGACCTGATAAAAGAGACAAAATATTCATATAACATAATAATTACCTATATAATCCTCTCCAATACCTTTTTGTCCTAGACAAAAAGGGGAAATATTTTGTCTTAGACAGAGGGTTCTTCCCCTTGTGCATGAACCTTCAGTTTTGGGAATTAGAGATGAAAATGGGGACCTAAAGTTGTTTGAACCTTTTAATAGGGTGTAAAAATATGAAAAACATCTAGGTAAAAATTATAAATGAAGCATAAAATAGTAAAATGCAACAAAGTTACCTAGGTAGCTAAAGTTGCAAATAGGCTCATGAGGCAAGGGTATGCCTAGAGGCCAAACAAGAGGTCACTTTCAATTATAGATCTAAGTGAAATTTATGATGTATTGTAACATGTCTATGGGGTAATTATATATATGTAGGATATATTTTAAATCAGGGAAGCCATAAATAAATTCATTTTGATCCTTAGATTACAGGCAGGCCTAGTGGGTAGATTTAGGCCTATATTCTAATGAGGGGCTAACTTCCTTTTCTAACCTTGAAAAATAATTAAAATGAATTTGAAAATTTTAATAGGGTATTAGTAGAGGTTTAAAGTCTTTTGGTTTGTAGACAAAGCACAAGAAGTCATTTTTAATCCCAAAACCAACTCAAACTTGAAAGGAACACAAAAACAAACTCGATGGGGTGGCTTCAAGTGTTCATATCTCCTCTAAGAGTTTGCATGGGAACCAAAGGATTTTGGAGGGGTTAGTAGGGTCCCTTAACATTATGTTTGTGGAATTTTTTGTAAAATACAATGTAATGAATTTGTGAATGAATATTAAGAATGAAAATAGGCCTAAAACCCTTGCAAACCCTCAATCAAGACTAGTTTGGAGAAATGGAGTTATATAGTTGATAAAATGGCATAGTTTGTATATAATAGTGATTGAACCTTGAATAGGAATCTTCCAATATCCATACCATACTTTTTATTTTATGGATTTGTATAGATGGGGTAAAAAATAGGATTTTCTTGACTGTTTGTGCATTGTGTAGGTTTGAGGAGGAGTTTGAAAATAAAAATAACTTTGGGAGAAGGATTATGACTTGGGATAACCCATAGTATCCATTTAATTATTTTGAGAAACCCCTACATTTTCAAATAAAAAACTTCATCTTAGTCAGTCAAAAATGGCATATTGGACAAGCTAGTGAGAAGGGTGTAAAACTTCAAGTGGGGTGATTTTAAGGTGTTCATAATGATTCTAGGGTCATATAGGGTCCTTAAACTTGTCATCCAATCCATCCCATGGATTTTTATGAGAAACTAAATCCAAATTTGAGGAAAAGTGTGCAGGGTGCATGAGAGAGGAGTTTTTTGGACTATGAATGATGATGGCTCATTCCCAGATGATTTTAGATGACCAATCCTACAACCAATGCATGGAGAAGAATGATTGAGACCCTTACCCTTATTTATAATCATCATAACTATTCCTAATCAGTTTTAGGATGTTTAAATAGGTCCAAATCATGAAAGAAATTTTTTGAGCTAGAATGAGGAGTTTCATGTCACTTTTCTTGAGTTTTATAACTTGGATGGACACTTGTATCTCCTAACCTTACATGGTTCATCCCATATTATCTTCTCATGTATAATAAACTAATTCTCTTAGCTTGAAAAGTGTCCTTGTGACCCTTGGACTTATCTCTTCTTCTTTCTCTCTCAAGTTCTATAAGAACTAGCCATTTTGGCCATTATAGGTTATGCTCCACTTGAGTATGGAAAAACCATACTCATTTAAAAACACTTGATAAATAATAATACTAATGTTTTACCTCTTCATAAATTTTCTTAGTGTGTTTTACTTGAATGTTAGAACTTGTTGTTAGGTTGTGGAGCTAAAAGCTTCACCAGGATGCAAACAAGAGAAGTTACGGAGGATGTAGAGTTGCAGAATCAGTTGCAGGAGAAATGGCGTCAGTCTGATCAGCCGACGTCGGTCAAATAGAAAGAGGAAGCAACCGACGTCGGTTACCAGTCGGCCGACATCGGTCATGGAGGTGCCGACGTCGGCAGCCTATACGAGAACAGGTAGTTTGCATGATGAATCCGGGAGAGTCTATTTTAAGACTATTAATTTGCATGTTGAAGGCTAGTCGTAGTCTTGAGTTGTGAGTCTAATTATTGTAATTAGGTTAGTCTAATATTGTAATCATGAGATCTATATATGGACTCATGGGCTGTATTGTAAATGTGTGCTAGAAAGCCATAGAGCTTTTAGAGAGAGCTAGTGTAGCTCCTCCTAGTTCCAAAGGGGTGCTGAGTGTGTATGATCAGGGAGAGTTGCAAGGTCTGCAAGGTCAAGGAGCTGATCCACTAGAGTACTAGTTGAAGAATCATAAGGACTTGGTGAGGCAAGGACAAGGGTTCTTCAGGGGTGTAGAGATGTCTACATGGTGAGTAAGGTCTAGTGATTTGCAAGTAGCAGAGAGCAGGGGATCTACTTGGAGTACGGATGTGTACTTGGTGAACTGGCAGCGTGTTACTGACTAGTTGGAGAGGTGAACATCAATTCTATATTGGAGTTGATTGTTGGGACCGAGAGAGAGAGGGAAGAAGGTCTTGAGGTGTGGCGAACCTTTGAGGTGGAGGAAGAAGTGGCATTTTCCTTATTGTATATTCTTCCATGTATATAATACAATTGTGTATTGTCTCTTAATTCCTGTGTTGTTTCATATTTCTAGTTACTTATTGATTCTGGTATAATTTTGTGTTTAGTTACTAATACAAGAAGTAATCACATGTGTTCTAATTGGTAGAGCAAGATCCTGACTCAGTAGGGATTGGAGCATGTTTATTGTTCTGGGGGTTTCCCTGACACGTGGTATCAGAGCCAGGTTGGGTTACTAACAGGTGGTTTCAGATCTGGTAGTGTTTGTTGATTACAGGTTGCTCATAGGGGTTTCTGATTGAGTGGGAGTATAGCAATGGCAGAAGGAAGTAAGCTATGAATGGAGAAACTGAATAGCACGAATGGTCTGATTGATGGAAAGAAAGAGCAGAGAAAAAGATATTGTTGGTTGGTAGCAGATCAACATGAAGGAACTAAAGATGCAGATGTTGTAGCCCCAGGTTTAGGAGCTGGAGAGCCTTGTCAAATGATTGGCAAAGGGGAAGTGAAGCTGAAATTGCAGATGGATGACACACAGTGGTTAAAGGAAGTCATGCAGGTACCAGTCTTGGAGATGAGTCTAATTTTTTTAGGAAATTTAGGTGATGGGAGATATTCTGTAACTCTCACAGCAGATACACTTGAATTAGATGGTGGTAAGAAAGTAGGTATCCTTTATCTATCTACTTATATTGCTGATTCACCTTCTGTTGCAGAGATGTGGCTTCATAGGCTTAGTCACATATGTAGAAGGAGAATGCAGGTTCTGAAGCGGAAGACAGATGTTTTTGACAAGCTAAAGAACTGGAAAGCCTTGGTGTTCATGGAGGAGATGATGGACAGAGATCAGGTGAGAGAACTAAATTATTCTGAGCAGAGCAGGGTTGATTTGATTAGGATTTTGATCCATGGAGAGCTCACGGGTAAAAAGTTATCACTCACAGGCGAACACAGGTATCAGCATCGGTCACACAGTAACCGATGTTGGCAACAGGAAGACCGACGTCGGTCATGAGGGAACCAACGTCGGCAAAAAGGATATCGGCGTCGGCTAGGGAAACGACATTGGCAGTCAGGGTCAGTGTAGGGAACCGACATCGGTCGGGAGCAGACTGGGAGATGGCCGAGATCGGTCACTGGAATGGATATTGGGCAGACAACAAGTCTCAAACGCTCATATGGAGGTCAAGAAAGGGTAAGTGAACCTCATATTCGTTGTTCGCCTTCTTTATATTGCTTATTGATGGTCAAGAACCAGGAAGATGGAAGAAGCAATGCAGGTAGAGTCCAGATACAGTGGGAGCTTGGCATGGATGAGGAGTGTGAATCCTTGGAGAAAAACCAAACAGGTATTTGTTGGTAGAGTTTTCAGCTGGAAGAAAGCACTGAGAGATGGATTCTCATTTTAGAGAAGAGAGTGGATGGATACAAGAGATAGAAGACCAAGGCATATGGTCTTGAGGAAGCTGCAGGACAGTGGTACAGGGTTTGACAGGTGGATGACTAAGCATGGCTTCAGTCAATGTCAGTGTGACTATTGTGTTTATCTTACCAGGTGGATGATGAGTCATGACATCATCTTGTTACTGTATGTGGTGATTTACTAGTAGGTTTGTACATACAGGTATTTGCTGAGCTAAGGGTAAGGTTAGTTCAGAGGTGTGTCATGAAGAATTTGGAGCAGCGAAATTCTTTGGCATAAGAGACATGGAGATTTTATCTTCAGTGGGAGCTAATGTGAAGACGATGTTAGCGAGGTTCATTACGCAGGATGCAGAATCGGTAAGCACACCAAGGGCTGGACAGTTCAAGCTTAGCTTGAAGTAGGGTTCGAAATCACATGAGGTCTATTGTAGATCTGAGTTTTCCCAAAGTAGTGGGGGTTGTCAGAAAGTATGGAGCCAATTTGGGGAAGGAGTATCGGAGGGCAGTTCAGTGGGACTAGCAGCAGGGGTTCTTGTTTTGCAGGGTCAAGTTCTTCACTACATGGATGTGTAGGTTCGGATGTGGCAGGTTACTTGAATGACAGGTATAGCATCACAGTTGCGTGGTGGTTGGTCTTCAGGATGGATCTTGAAGAGGGATACAAGCCAGGGAATAATTTAGATGGTGTACAGGTATAGGTACAGGTGCAGCTATTTATCTCCAAGTGGGAGATTGTTAGGTTGTGGAGCTAAAAGCTTCACCAGGATGCAAACAGGAGAAGTTACGGAGGATGCAGAGTTGCAAAATTAGTTGTAGGAGAAATGGCGTCGGTCTGATCAGCCGACGTCGGTCAGATAGCAAGAGGAAGCAATCGACGTCGATTACCAGTCGGCCGACATCGGTCATGGAGGTGCCGACGTCGGCAGCCTGTGCGAGAACAGGCAGTTTGCATGACGAATCCGAGAGAGTCTATTTTGAGACTGTTAGTTTGCATGTTGAAGGCTAGTCGTAGTCTTGAATTGCGAATCTAATTATTGTAATTAGGTTAGTCTAATATTGTAAGCATGAGATCTATATATGGACTCATGGGCTATATTGTAAATGTGTGCTAGAAAGCCATAGAGCTTTTAGAGAGAGCTAGTGTAGTTCCTCCTAGTTCCAAAGGGGTGTTGAGTGTGTATGATCAGGGAGAGTTGCAAGGTCTGCAAGGTCAAGGAGCTGATCCACTGGAGTACTGGTTGAAGAATCATAAGGACTTGGTGAGGCAAGGACAAGGGTTCTTCAGGGGTGTAGAGATGTCTACATGGTGAGTAAGGTCTAGTGATTTGCAGGTAGCAGAGAGCAGGGGATCTACTTGGAGTACGGATGTGTACTTGGTGAACTGGCAGCGTGTTACTAACTGGTTGGAGAGGTGAACATCAATTCTGTATTGGAGTTGATTGTTGGGACCGAGAGAGAGAGGGAAGAAGGTCTTGAGGTGTGGCGAACCTTTGAGGTGGAGGAAGAAGTGGCATCTTCCTTATTGTATATTCTTCCATGTATATAATACAATTGTGTATTGTCTCTTAATTCATGTGTTGTTTCATATTTCTAGTTACTTATTGATTCTGGTATAATTCCGTGTTTAGTTGCTAATACAAGAAGTAATCACATGTGTTCTAATTGGTAGAGCAAGATCCTGACTCAGTAGGGATTGGAGCATGTTTATTGTTCTGGGGGTTTCCCTGACACTTGCTTAGTGAAAACTATGGATTCCTTAGCATGTTGTTCCATTCTTACATCTTATTTGTAGTTGGAAAGTTTCATTTTGTAGGGCATATGAAGTTTTATGAGAAATTTCAACGATTGAGTGAGTTATTATATTCATTAGTGCCATTTAAGGCCTCTTTTCTAATCTTCTTAACCTTGAAAATTCATCTATAACCTCATAATGTAACATTGATGTGAGAAGATGTAAATTAGAGGAGTGTATGTTCAGTTTGTCATTTGATTTCATGCGTAACATGTTGGTAGTTGGAAGTCATCATCTTATTTGGTGTATCACCTCCCTTAGAATAGTTTTCTTTCAGTTATTTATCTCCTTTTTCCCCCCCAATGTTGAGGTGTAGTTTCAATCTAAAGTGGTACATCAAGGGAGCTAGCCCTATCTAGAGATTCACCTCATCCTTAAGCTACCCACAAGCCTAGAGGTGTTTCTATTGTGCCACTTGGATGATGAGAGCTTAGGCATCTCCTCAAAAGGTGCAAATCCAAATGACAATAGAACCCATAAAATTACACATACTATGCAAAAAAGGTAAAATAATAGGAGATCCTATTTAAGTAGTCTATGCAATAAGGTTGCCTTCTCTCATTATCTCTTCCTCTCTTGGCCAATCCCATGGCTTCTCTATTCCAAGAGAAGAGGGGAGAATTATCCCACCACTGCATATAGTTGGGAATGATGCTTAAATTTGCACTTGAGGTTTAATAAAAGGGAGATGAACTTAAATTTTATTCTTTATCCTATTACTCATGGGATATCTTCACATGCCCATTCTACTAGACAAACATTCATAGAACATAATAATAAAAATGGGATTACATTCACAAAAATGTTTTATGCCACAATAAGTGGTCCTATAGAAGTCTCTCAAATAATTGGGGAAATCCCTTCCAATAAAGAATAAAGATGCTTACTTTTAAAATAATGAAAGGAACATAGGGACAAGGTCATTCTATCAACTAAAAAAATCTTCAATTTTATCCATAGAAAACCTCCCTTCACTTAAATAAGGCTATAAGTAAATTTTAATGCTACCTCTCAAGTTTATGATGTAAGTGTTCCACCAATAAGATGAAAAAAAAAAAAAAGGCAAGGATGGGAAAATGAAAATTATATTATTAAAGAACATTAAAGGAAAGGTGTTTCTCTCAAATGCATCTTATTTCATCTTCTTACATCCAATTTCATCCATCAAGCATTTTTAAACACCCATACCAAAGAGAGAGAAAAATAGGATTTGTATTTCATAAATATCTTTCACAGTCTGATCATAAATTTCTCCCATTCCATGCATATACATATGAATCTTAAAATACTTTCTTCTTGCCTTTTTGTCCACTTTCCATCATATATAAGACAAGTAATAAGATAGGTAGGTAAGAGTAGGGAATTTTTGTACAAACAAAAACCAATTTAAATGAATCTATATTGAAAAAGAATAAATAATTTCAAATGAAAGGCACTTGTCCATCAAGACAAAAAAATCCCTTGAACTTTATATTCATATAAAACATCATGGAAGTTGCCTACACCCAATAAATGGAAAGTGAGGAAGATTATAAGTTTAATTCTACTATTTAGAGTATAAATGGGCTTATCTATCCAATAAATAGATATAGTAAAAAGACAAGTATATGATCCAAAAATCTAAATTTTAAAAATTTTTACAGTCTATTTGAATCAGATTTAAATTAAAACATAATATTTTAATTTTTAATTTCTCTTTTTAATAAATATAAAAATTAAATTATAAAACTTGTAATTTTAATAAATGGAATTGAAAGGATATCTGATTATAGAGAGGAAATTAAAAACAAAACATAACATAAAATATTTGTTTATAGGGTTCACCAAATAGCTACGTCTCCGAGTTCACTCTATGAGTGTTTTGATCTTATTAAAATTCTTTGAGATTGATTACAAAAAAATCTTTTTGAGTAAATAATTATTTTTGCACCAGATATCTATCTATGCAATAAAATAAACCTCTCTGAGATTTTGCTACCTCTGTATTCAGATATCTCTATCTACAATTTCCTCTATGCAAATCCACTGCTTCTCTGCCAAAATCCTATTACCACCTTTGTAAAATAACCCATCGTTATATATTTTTTAATAGGAAATAACAAATTTCCCCAAGGTACTAACAATTTCTCCAAATTAAGATTTTTTCTATTTCGATAGCATGGTGTTGGCTCTCTGGGTTTCCTTCTACCTGTATTCGGTTTTGCTCTGTAATTGATCAAAACCAAAAATCTCAAAATGGAATTCAACATTGTTGTTGGCGTATAGCTGAACATGGAAAATGGCATAGAATTAGTGCCAAAACTGATCCATGCTATCATAAATAGAAAATAATTAAACTTCCCTATATAATCTATTGAATAAATCTTTACCAACTATAATCCCTTTGTCGTTAATATTTTCACATACAACATCTGTCAAAAATCTTCAAAAAACTTGAAAAAGTAAATTACCACATATTCTCCAATATATTAATTATAATAATTATTCCCAAAAACAATATGTTACAATCAATATACAATGCTATATTACCTTGCCATCAAGATTTTAAAAAAACAAGATTTTCATTTCTTAATTAATTCAATATTACCCCAAAAAAAATAAAAAAATAAAATAAAAATAAAAAAAAATCAAGATTGCACTTCTTGATAATTAAAGATTACCATACTACTCCAAGATTTTAGTTTAATAAACATGTAATGTTTTAAAAAAATTGCCACGTTTATCCTTTATAAATTCAACACCATCCAAAAAATTTAACAAAGGAAAACTTGCTTGGGTTTGGCGCTAAGATAAAGATCCACGCCATATAACAAGACTTTAACTCCCGTGGACATGCATGTAGATAATTTTATTTACCATGCATTTTTTTAACTTTGTTGTTAAACTGAAACTCCATGCTAATATAATGACAAGTGTCATCATCAAGATTCTTTAAAACAAAACTTGATATGCATTAAGTTTTAATACGATATGTACGGATTTTTTTTAAAAAATAAAGATTTAAATATGTATCTTTTAATAAAGATTTTCACCTTTTCTTTCAAAGATAATCTTTATGGTACGGATTTTTTAAATTTCTTTCTTTTTTAAAAGGGAATAAATATTTAATTAAAAAATATATTTATTAATTTTTAATAAACATATTAAAATATATAAATATTTTAATAATAATAATAATAATATATTTATTAGTAAATAATAAATATATTAAAATATATTTTATTGGTAACAATTTATTAAAATTGATTATAAACGTTATGTGTGGAGGTGTGGTATTATTGATCAGATAAGGCCCTACCTACATTCACAACAATAATTAAATATTGTCATTATTGATCAAAATCATGGGGTAGAAATTCCCTAGATCACTATCATTTCTTCTCGACATTCAAAACTCGAGAAAACATCAAATCCTCAAGTTACTGTGATTACATGTTTTGTCATTCCTTCACTAAATTTGTAAAAATTGAGTCTACTCATTTTGTTCAAGGACAAGGAAAAAATAATTATTTGTCCAAACTACAACCACAAATGGACATAAAACTCGAGAGATTCTATAATTTCCATCCATCTAGTTTGTCATTAAATAAAGTTTTTGAGTGTTTATCATGTGCAAAAACTTGATATTTTTTATGGCCTCTAAATCCCCTTCTTTTCAATCCCACAAATTTTAACCCCATGCAAAATGGAGTCAATGGGAAAATGTGAGAGGATTTTTATTTTTCCGCCGGTTGCTATTTTCATAAATCTCCCAACCAATGATCAACTTTGAAGTGTTGGTTTTAATTTTTTTTTAATTGGAAATGCTTCTAATATTACTAAAAAAATAATACAATAATCATAAGCTTAGAGAGAGATCAAAACACTATGGTCCCCAAATTTGAAACAAGCCAACTGAAGTAAATACATAAAGTTAAAATATCCATCATAACAAGATATATAATCATCTTATTCCATTGAGATTCAGAGGTCCTAAACCTATGAAAAGAAAGACATGTTTTTACAGTAGTTTGAGGTGTTCCTTAATCTTATCAAGCACAACATGTAACACTTGGTTTTGAGTGTTGATTTAATCTAACTACAAATAGATATATCCTGAACCTATGGAGAGAAAGACATCTTTTTACAACAATTTGAGATGTTCCTTAATCTTATCAAGCACAACATGTAGCACTTGGTTTCGAGTGTTGATTTAATCTAACTGAAAATAGATAGAAGACAAAATATGAGCTTGTTCAATAGTTAAAATGGAACCATTATTAAAGTAAAGTTGTTGGCAACTATTTTTTCAAATATGAAATAGGATGACCAGTGGAAAAGTGTTACAAATGACTAAGAGAGTAGAGGGAAAGAGAAAGCCAAGGAAGGTGGTTTTGTTATTAAAATTGATGGGAAAAGAGGTATGGAAGAGAGGAGAGAAGGGAAGAATAGAACTCAGAAGAGGATGGGCAATGTGGTCTTGACCTAGGAGAGGGTTGGTGGTTGGGAAATTTTGGTAGATGGTTTAGATTAGGTTGGTTTAGCTATGATCGGGTTAATGGTACATGGTTTCAAAGTAAAGGATGGTGGGTTGATAATAGGTGGAAAAGTAGAAGGGGATAAATTAGCTAAGAATGATGAAGAAGTCAATGGTGTAGGTGGTAGAGGGGTAGGAATAGAAAAGGGCATTGGTTTAATTGAAGCAGAATAAGTGACTAGGATGGTAAAAGGGTGGGGTCCCAAAATAGATGGCAAATGAGAAGGAGGTGGCATAGGTCTAGCTTGAGGATGAGGTTTAAGTAACTTTACCCTTCGATCCATCTTGGTTGGTGGTTTGTTAGGTGACCTAGAGGGGGTTAGGCCTAATTTGATGGGGGGATGGGTGATGCTAGGTGTGGGAAGGATACCTAAATTCTTGGTTGGTTTAGATAGAAGATTATGAGATGATCTAGGTGGAGGTGGGTGATATGGTTCCCTCACGTCTTGAGGAAAAGAAATGTTTGATGATGGGGTGGTAATAGGTTGGAAAGTGGATGCTAATGAAGTTAAGGGTTTGGTTTTGTTTTGGTATGGGAGCCCCAAATGATGGCAGGAAGTGGTTTTATCCAAGTTGAGTTGTGAGGCAAATTCCAAACTTTGCACTAACTAAGAAAAGGGATTATAAATGGGTTTTATTCCTTGATATATTTTTTCAAATGTCAATCCCTTGGATGAAGAAGAGGGGATTGTTCCTTCATCTCTAGTTGAGCTAGAAGGTTCCAAAACAATGGTTGCTTGTGGGGTGATTAAGAAAGGGGATGTTTATTTGATCGAGGATGTAGGTATGATCTTGGCTCCTTCCTTTGCTAGGGTATCCAAAGGAGAAGATAGGATTTATACCATTTCATTTGGTGGGGTAGAGGAAGGGGTGGTTAGATCAATAGCCAATTTTATGAAAGGAGAGGTGGGCATGGATATGGTTTGATCAATCAAAGAAGTGGGGTCTATATATCCTTCTACTTGGGTCTATAAAGGGGTAAGACGTGAATTTACTTCTTTCATAGGTGAGGTTGGTGAAGAGGAAATGGGAATATGAGACTCATCCTCCATGGGCTAATTTATGATGATGTTGATTATGTGTGCCTTATGAGATGAAGATGGTTCAAATTGATTGACATAGATTTGGGTAGGTGGAGGATGGTTAGGGAATGGTTTACAAAAAATATCAAGAGAATGGTTGGAGGGTGTATTAGGGTTATCAAATTTCAATTCACCATTGTCAACCAAGTTTGGACAAGACTTTTAAAAGTGTTACACTAGTTTATGTCATGTCTGATGACCCGATGGAAAACACAATGGTCAATTTCATTGTAACACCTAGACACAGGGTGAGAGGGGTCAAATTGTTGAGGTGGCTTGATTAGTGGAAGTTAAATAACATTAGATTTTAGAAATTTATCCAACATAGAGGCATAATATTCCCCTATAGGGTGATTTTTTAAGGGTAACCTAGCTTTGATTTTGATTTGGTGGGTAAAAAGGATTGGAAGGTGTGTTTTGACGTGGTTGGTTAATGGATGGAGGTGGGCCAGTTTTCAAGACAACCACATTTGTAGATTTTTTGTATTTAGAATTGGGTTGGTTAGTTATTTTGGAGGAAGAGGGGTCATTGGGTTTAAAAGTGGAATTCTTGTTTCAAAATTTCAATTTACCCTCATCTATGGCTTGGTTCTTGAGTTTGCATGCCATTGTGAATGCTTCATCAAAGGTTCTAAATGTTTGCACCTAAAGTGTGGGAGAAATGTGTTTTGTGCATCCCTAAGAGAAAAGTTCAATGATTTTTATTTGGGGTAGTGAAAAAGATAATTGATTAATGAGGTCTCGCCATCATGCAACAAAATCAACAATTGATTCATCATCAAACTACCTAATAGAATAGAGGTCAATAATGGAGACCTTCTTGGATATATTGACAAAAAAAAATTCTAATAAAATTTGGGTGAGTTGGGAAAATGAGAAGATAGAAAGTCTAGGAAGGGCACTGTACCAATCTAAGGTGGGCCTTGATAAAGACATAGGGAAGGTTCAGAGAAGGAGGGCATCATCATAGGCAATCGAGTAACAAGAATGGTGAAATGCCTTCAAATGTTGTTAAGGATCCTCCTTCCCCTAAAACTTATAGAATTTGGGAAGCTCCCACTAAGGAGGATAAGCATGAGTTGAGACAAAAGGGTTAATAGGTTCATTGTAGATTTGGTCATAGGATAAAATATTATGGAACCCAAAGATAGATGATTAGAGTTAGTTCATCTTATCTACAAGCATCTTGATCAGTTTGGGTTGGGGTTGGGTAGCTGCATAATTTGGTGAAATTTTTTTTTGAGGTTGGGTTGTAGCTATGAATTGGTATGTGTTAGGAGGTATGGAAGTGGGCACATATTGGTATGTGGTAATTTGAGATTGGGATAGTTCCCCTACAAGACTGATAGGCATTAAGGGTTGGGTGGAAGGTGTAATATATCCCAATAGGTTGGGGATATAATGATAGGAGGCCATGAGGGCTTGTAGAGGAACTAATAATTATTGGTTTAGGGGTACATTTGGGTTGGTTGATGGGGGCATGGTTTAGGTTGGTAATGATAAAGTGTTTATGGGTTTTTGAGGGATAATGATCCTAGTGCTAATAGGGGGAAGTGTTTATGGTATGGAGAGTACCATGTTATAAAAGGGGGTTGAGGTTGGTATATTGGTTTAGCTGAAGGGAATGGTAGAAATGGGTGTGGAAAACACTGCACCATCAAAAGGGGTAGAAGTTACAAGGGGTAAAGTTGAGCTAATGTTAGAGGTATTGGTTGGGGTAATAGGTGTTTGGATGGTGATGGTATATGAACCAATGGTATAAGATGAAGCTTGGATAATAGAAGGGTAGGATGATGCAATACCAACCATGAGGTGGTGTGACATACCATAGGGTGGATCTATGGGACGAACTAAAGCCATAAAAGGAAGGTAGGCTATGGTATTAAGATAGTGTTGTAAAGCAATTGGATTATTTTATAGAAAGGTGGAAAACTTTGAATCACCTTCATGGATTATTGAAGGCACCGTAGGTGGAGGAGAATGGTGTGATGAAGCATGGGGTGATCTATTAGTATCTGAGGTATAATCCATGGATGAGGATGAAGAAGAAGATGGTGGTGGGTTATTTTGGTTTTTCACTTATTGTCTGGTTAAGACCATATGAGAAATTTAGAAATGGATAATGAACCTCTCACCTCATACAATGAGCAAACAAAAAAAAATCCAAAGAAAACAAAGCACACACTAAAAGCGTAATTAATCCTAGAATTTATTTTAAATTGCTTTTGGCTTATGCCTTAAAGAGTGTAAAAGGGAAAATTGGCTTGTAAATTAGGTAATATAAAATCCATCTAAAGATGGTTTTGGGTTTAATTTTAGTACTCAAATAATCTACACTAGACTAGGTACATGGCCTGGTACTGGGAGCTTGCTCCCCTCACTTCACGATCTCATATCTAGTGCATGGACTCAGCCAATATATACCATTTGTCTAGAGTTAATACTCTACCAAAGAATAGAGTGGGTCCTCCCCTTGGTGATGAAATCCAAGTGCGATCACTAGATAGGGTAAGGTGATCCAAAGGGTGATGAAATCCCAATAGGCCTTGTCTCAAATAATTTTTGATGTTTAATTTGTGTGTGTGTTTTGGTAGTGTAGCATATGTGTCGTATGATTAATTCATAATGCATTTAACTAATCTAGGTGAGATAACCATTAAGTAGGAAATATAATGAATACACTCAATTTTAACCCAAAAGAAGAGTTTTGTGTCTTTTCATGCGAACAAGGAATAGCTAAAATGCACTTAAATGAATGATGTAAAATGCAACCTATCCCTAGAATGAAAACTTTTTTTTTTAGATTTTTAGAAAAGAATAAAGGAAAGAATTTTTTCTTTTTTGGAATTTATAAATAATAGAAATGCAAGATCATTAAACTTTCACTAAATTCAACTATATGCCTAAAAAACTATGAATGCATAAGGGGTCCCACCGGGCGTGCCAAAATGTTTCTCTTTATTTTCTACTTTTTCTAAGTATGAATAGAAGAAACTATCAATAAGGGTAATAGTTATGAGAACCTGGTATAAAATGTGCACATGATCTAGACAATGGTGGATACTCCTCTTTGGCTAGGAAGGAATAACCTACAATAAGAAAACACTAAGAAAACCTGTTTGTTAGACAAGTAGCAAAGTGGATTACCTAGTGTGAGCTAGGTCCTAGAAGCGAAAGCTTCCTAGGAGGTTGTCAATCTACATTATTTAGATAATTATATTGAAATGTTAAACTGAAATATAATTTCATTAAATGACAACAAATATAAAATTAAATACAATTAAGATGGATGATTTGCTAATAAAATGACTAAAAAAAGTAAATGCTAAAAGGCTAGTTGAGGCAAGGTTGTGGTTTTGGTTTGGTAAATGGTCAAATGGGAAATATGGTTTGGTTGAGGTTGACAAATGATAAAAATGATCAATAAGGTGATGGTCAAAATGATCAAGAAGATATAAGGTAAAAGGGATAAATGGTCAAGTTGGTAAATATGGCCAAGAGGCAAAAGGGGTCAAGTGGGTGAATTATGGCAAAGAGGTAAAAAGGGTCAAGTGGGTAAATATGGCAAAGGAAATAAATGAAGTGAAAAATGGTAAAAAGAAGATGTGAAAGGTATGGAGGTCAAGAGAGAAGAGGCCAAAGGAGATAATAAGTTTAAATGAAATAAACAAACAAGGTTACCTTTGAGATGGTTGTTGATGATGGTGTTGTTGATGATATTGTTGATGAAATCCTAGAGTGAATCTAGTAGAGTTTTGATGATTTGAATATTTTTTAATCCAATATGAGTATGACCTCATTCTCAATTGGATAACCTCCTCCAAAATTAGAAAACCTGTAACAAAAGTGCTTTAACCAAAACTAGCTTCCAACCTCTAACTTAACCTTGGGTGAAGGAGGGGGGCGGGGGGAGGGGGGGGAGGGGGGGGGGGTGGTATTTATAGCATATGTTGTGAAGAGTCATGCCAAAAGAGGAATATTATAATTATGGAAACATTTTATAGGTGGTGGATGAATTAGTAAAAATTAGGTGGGTGGGGATTCCCATTTGGGTTGGTAAGTGTCCCATTTGGGTTGGTGAAGGTAAAATACATGTTGACTAATGGTCCCTTGAGGGTAAATTTTCCATATTTCAAGGGGGCACCTTGTGATACTTAAATGAGGTCATCAAGTACTTTGGGAAGGGTCCCAAGTAGGGTATGATATCCCACATCAAGCCACATCACTTCTAAGCCATGTTTCTTTCATATCACCTTACCATGTCACTTTTCATGTCACATGCCATATCACTTTCCATGTCACATGCCATGTCACTTGCCATGCCATGTCACTTGCCATGCCATGTGCCATGTCATCATGAATAGTGATAGTGGGTTCCATAGTGAATAGTGACAATGAATAGTACTTTCAACTAGTGATTTTTAATAATATTATGTGACTAGAATAATAGTGATTTGGTTAGGTTAAGAGGGGTTTTTTAAGGTTTAATAAAGTTTATGGGGTCTTTAGGGGGTCTCGAGGCATTCAGTCATCAAAAAGTGTGTAGTTTTCTAGTGTCTACACCTATAATAAGTGATAATTCCAAGGAAAATGATAACACAAAATTTATTAAGAAGATTTATAATTATAGAAATAAATTTTAGAATAAAAATAGATCTAATTCACATTCTTTTATAAATAAGGATGCTGGAAACAACAAACAACAAAACTTCCATGGACTAGCCATATGAACAAACACCATTTTGATTCCAACTAAGACTTTTTTAACTTACTAGGAATGTTGTAAAAAACATTATTTTATATATTTTCCTAAGTTGAAGGACAATCACAAGGTATATGCAATTATAGACAGTAGAGATGTGTAATTTCAATTAACACCTATTGAAACAAGAGGTATAATTTATGGATTTTATTTCTCTATTTCGATTGATTTAAGAGCAATAGATAGCTTTATTTCTCCTGGTAATTCTTATAAATGTAAAATCAAACTAAATAGACATAGATAAGGATGGAAAGTAGAGTTTTTCACTAAGAAGAAAGTGGCTATTAATGAATGTTTGAAGAAATATGAGTTGAACCTAGGCAATTTTAAGACTTGTGTAAACCTATTCCTTTCTATTTTAGGATCTTATGACATTATCTTAGGCATGGATTGGTTACAAGTACATCAAGCCAAGTTAGACTAATTAAATAGAATAGTTCAATGTTTGGATGATGAAAAAAAATTTGTAGTTATTCAAGGAATTATCAACCCCTCAACGTCATCAATCCTTTTAGCCATACAACTTAGAAAAGTTGTTATAAAGGGTATCAAATGTATACTCTCTATTTGAATGAAATAGCCAAGGAAACAATCACCATAATCCAAGATTACCTAAATCTAAAATAATTTGTTGATGTTTTAATGGAAGGGTTACCTTTAAAAAGGATGTTTGATTTTGATATAAATGTAATACCTAAAACAACACCTATATTTAAGGCAACTTACTGGATAAACGTGGTTGATTTAAGAGAACTTAAGGTTCAAATTCAAGATTTTATGGATAAGGAATTGATACGTCCTAGTGTGTCACCATGGGGAGATCTATTAGTGTTTGTTAATAATAAGGATGGAACACTCAGATTGTGCATTGACTACAAAATGATCAACAAAGTCACAATCAAGAAAAAGTATCATATTCCTCGCATAGATGACCTTTTTGATCAAATAAAAGGAGTAATTATATTTTTTAAGATATATATTCAACTGTGTATCATCATCTTTGCATCAAAAATGATTATGTACATAGAATTTAGATCTAGATATTGACACTATGAATTTGTAGTCATGCCCTTTGGACTAACAAATGTTCTTGCAGTGTTAATGAACTTAATAAATAGTTTATTTCAATATTTTCTTGATAATTTGATGTTGGTATTTTTATATGGCATTCTAATATATTCCAAGAATGAACAAGAGCATGAAAAACACTTAAGACTGGTGATATAATGTTTGAGGCAACATAAATTGTATGAAAATTTATCCACATGCTCTTTTCTTTCAATCTAAAATTCACTACTTAGAACATGTGATTTACAAAGGAGGACTTAATTTTAATCCTATAAATATTGTATCCATTAATGAGTGGCTAGCTCCCAATAATATGCATGAGATGAGAATTTTCATGGGGATTTTTTTGTATTATTGGAGGGTTGTACAAGAATTTTCAAGGATTTCTCACCCCATAAATTTATTACAAAAGAAGGGGAAGAAATTTGATTGGTCTTATAAGTGTGAAGTAACTTTTCAAGATCTAAAACATCTATTAAGTTCAAATCCTATTTTGACTATGCCAGATCCAAATGGAAAATTTGAAATATGGGTTGATGCTTGTAAGGTGAGAATTAGAGCTATTTTGACTCAAGATGGTAAGTTAGTTGCCTATTGGTCTAGAAAACTCAAAACCCATGAGCAAAATTACCCCACTCATGGTTTGGAACTAGTTACTGTTATTCCTGCCTTAAAGAAATGGAAACATTTTATATTATGAAATAAATTTAAGATTAAATTAGACCATCATAGCCTTGTGCACTTGTTTAATCAAGATTATTTGAATGCAAAAAAGATGGCTAGAATTTATCTTTAAATTTGAAATTGATATTGATTATGTAAAAGGAAAATAAAATAGAGTGGTTGATGCTTTAAGCAGGTAGAGTTACATTACTTCCCTCTCTATTTTGTATTCATATTTTAAATTTTTTATGATTACACAAAAAAAAATTGACTCTAAGTACCTTAAAATATATGATAAAATTATAAAAAAAAATTGATTCTAATTTTTTAGTTGATTCAAATAGTCTGCTAAGACATAAAGGTATAATTTTGGTCCCAAACTCAAGGAATCTGAGAGATGAATTACTAAATGAAGTGCATGTTTCACCTCATTACACACATATGGGTGTAAATAAAATGACATAGGATCTACAACAAATATATTTATGGTTGGGTCTAAAGAAAGATGTGGCTACTTATCTATCCAAGTGCTTGGAATGTCAATGTGTGAAAACTAAGCATGTTCATCCTAAAGGCTTAATTTATCCTCATGTTATTGTATAAAAGAAATGTGATTTCATATCTATGGATTTCATCACAAGATTACCTAAATATTATAACAAACATGATTCAATCTTGGTTTTGATTTAAAAACTCACTAAAGTGGCTCACTTTATTATTAACAATATCACAGATGATGCTACCATTCTTGCCCAAAATTTTTTAAAGGAAGTGGTACATCTTCATGGTGTACCTAATGTGATCATCTTAGATAGAGATAAACTATTCAATTCCTAGTTTTGACAAACTTTAATTTTAGTTCAGCATATCATATGGAAATGGATGGATAGACTAAAAGGCTAAAAATGATTGTTGAATACATATTATGAGTGTATGTCATGGATCAATAAAACCTACCATTCAATAATCAATATGGATCCATTTTAATCCTTATATGGACATAAATGTATAACTCCATTGGGATGGAATAGCTTATAAAATCATGTGTTTGCTAGTCTAGAAGTTTTTCAAAAGTATGGTGCACAAATGGTCATTATAAGAGAAATATTGAATGTTGCTTCTAATCGACAAAAAAACTATGTAGATCTAAAAAGATCACATAAAGAATTTATAGTTTTAAAAAAAGGTATTTATAAGATTAATACCTCAAAAAATATCAATTAAGTTTGATAAAGCTGATAAATTAGCACCACACTATGTTTGACCTTTTGACATAATAGAAAATATTAGCCTAGTGGCATATTATCTTGTTCTTCCTCCTCTGTCTAGAATCGATGATTTTTTTCATGTATATTACTAAATAAATATTTTTTATATCCATCTCATGTTTTAAATTTGGATAATATTTAGTTCAAGGGAAAGGAAACAATTCAATTGAAGCCTATCAAGATCCTAAATCTATGTAGCATTAAGCTGTGAAAAATAAAGTTTCATCAAGTATTAGTCCAATGGAATCAAATGGGAGAAAGGAGTGGTACCTATGAAGATGAAAATATTTTATATAACATTATCCTCATTTATTTTAAGGCTCTAGAGATGGTGGTATTCTTAAGGCAGGGTGGATGTCATGACTACACCTGCCTATCACATTGACTTTGAATGATTATTAGGACTATTTTAACATTCTTATGTTATGTAGACATTTACTGCAGACATTATAGTATTTATAGAAAATTATTTATTGATTTAAATTGAACTTTAATCATTAATTTAGTATTTTAGATGATTATATAATATTATCTTATGTTGTTGATTATAACTAGATACTACTAATGTCTATGTTGTTTTGATTGTAGGTACATAACATATAAGTGCAAGTTGGATTTAGAAGTTGAGTTTTTAGTGTCAAGGAAATAATATGTAGGTAAACCAAAAAAGTAATGCTTTAGTGTCCAATAACATGAGTTAAGCCCTTTTTCTCTGTCATTCTGTGATTTCAATTGTGTTGTCTAGTTTTGAGTTCACTCGTTGGCCAGTTGGTTATTTGTCGACAATTATCTTTTTGTTTTTCTTTATGATTAACTAAGAAATTAACCAAATAGATCAATGTGAATGTGGTTCATTCTAACATCAAATATTCACTCTAAAATTAGAATGCAGTGAGCATTAATATATAACTCAAAGGTTGTTAAAGGTCATAAGACCTTTGATGAGTTGTAAAATCCTTGTTTAAGACCAGTTTAGGTCTGTACACTAAATTACAATAAGATATCAAGAAGGGATAAGGAAAACACTAGGTTAAAATATTCCATTATAGGACTAAAACATTGGAATTATTCATTTAGTTCCTAAATAAAAATAATATATAGGTTCATGTTAATAAAGTCCACAAAGGACTAGTGCCTAAATTCATTGGATGATGATTTAAAGATCAAACCATAAGCTAAAGGAATTAGACCGAATGAATGCTAATTAAAATTTTGATATTAATATCAAACCCTAAGTCATAAAATTGGGTTGATGGTAAATTTAATTGGTCAGGTCAAGTTACCCAACCATGATTACATTGGTTAAATTTAGTGAAGTGATGATTAGGTTTTCATTTTTCTTGGAAGGCTTTTGATAGTTGAATGCCAACCTGCATGGAAATAGGAAACATACATGATGAGGCAAGGGTTTTTTGAATTAAAACTCTATGTTAATTAAGTGGAGTATTATTATTGAATTGTGAATGAATTTTGGGAGAGCTGGAGTGGGAATTCCACTCAATAGAACTCTTGGTTAAGTCAAATGGAACTGTCACTGCCAATAATGGATAAAATTATTGGTAACCTGAGGAAAAAATGAGGAAGAACAAACAAAGGATGGGGGAAAAGAAGAAAATAAATATAATGGAAGACATGCATGCCAAAACCCTTTCCCATTATATATTGCATCATAAAACAAGTATGTGTTTGTTTTAGCTATAATATAGTATTGGGCACATGCATTCAATTGAAATGAACAATGTTTTAAGGTTTAGAAGTAATATTTTCCTGGATAGACCTAGAAATTATTCATGAATAACACTTGGTCAATGATACCTGGTAGGGTTAGTTCATGTAGTTACACTTACCATAGCTGGCAATGGGTAAACTGAAAAGGTGCAATGAACTTGGTGGTTACTCAGTTGTTGGAAAATTGAACTTGGTTTTATGTATTTATTCATTTTGGTTTAACCATATTTTTGGGTATTTTGATTTCTTAGTTGTATGTTATGACTGTCATTATCATAAACCTTTGGTGTAATACTTAAGATTGAGTAAGGATTATTGTGTCTTGAGACCATTAAGTATATGGTCATTACTACATCATTATTGTGGTTTAGTTAGGTGTTTTATTCTTATGATTGGGTTACTAATTCCATCTCCAAATGATGGTTGGGGTCAATGGGGATACCTATCTATGGTTGGGATTATCTTGAATATTTAGACAAAATTTTGTTTCATGATCTTTGCTATGGAATTTACTATGCGAAATATTTTGTGCTTCTAAATGATTTCTAGCAAAAGTGTTTGAATATGGTTTGTTAACTATGTATTCATTTAAAAATAAGGTATGTATTATAATAGTATGAAATATTTTTTGTCCTAGTGTATTCTTATAAAATTTTGGATGAGTTTAATTTAAAATAAATAACATTGGTTGTAGTAGCATAATGTGTTATGAACCCTGTGGGGTAATTTATAATTATTAAGGTGTATTTATTTGATAAAGAGTATATGTATCATCTTTTGTTTTAATTAAGAATAAAGGATTTTTAATGGCGTGGAAATGATCATTGAGGATCTATACCACTCACATAATCCTTAATGGAAAATTTATGGTGTAATGTTTTTTATAACAAAATTATTTGAGTATTATTTCATGATTTTTCATGGGTATGGTGTTTCAAGTGGAATGCAAGTTTTTTTTAAAATAAGATATATGACATAAAACTTGAATTAGCTTGAATATCTAAGTTATGTATGCCTACATACTACATTATTTCATATTGATCTCTTCCCTATTGTGATATGAATGATTAATATGTTTTAAAAGAAAAAGGTTTTCCAAACACTAGTATTTTCCATGTATTGGTATATCTGGGTGTACTCTGGTTATTCGTCTCACTTTGTTGAATTTTAATCTAGATCTAATCTTGTATAATTACATGATTTGAAGTTCATTTATTAATAGTTATGTATGCCATTTTTTGACCATAAAACTAATGTTAAATGGTGTATATTGGTTTCCAATATACAAATAATGTATTTAAAAATATGCATCATCAGGTATAGTGAATGGTTTCATTATTTTCTTTGTAGCTGATAATCAAATTACATTTCATGTATTTTTGAGATTTGATCATTTAAATAGATGTGAACCATTATGCTTAATTATAGAGTCAATTATCTTTAGGGATATCATGTTTGAAGAAATCATGTTACTCTTTGCTAAATATTATTAAATTGTTTGTATAGTTGAAAGGACTATGAATGGATTTTTGTTGATGTATGTTTCCATAATATATCATTGGGATGATTCATAGGATTGCTATTTTCAATATTACTTATAAATCATTAGTTGATCTTTCATAATACAAGGCATAGGTATATTAGTGAATTGGAACTTTGAAGTCATTATGTTTAGAGGTAAAATAACATGTTTTATGTGTTTGTTTTATAGAACCCTCAGGGTCTAGATTATGAAAGGAAATAAAGGGAAAGGAAATAGTCTTATTTCAATACTAACCAATGATTTTTATTTATGTTATATTCTTGGTAAATCAAGTTTGAGTTCTAGGTGAATAGTCAAAATATGGAGTAGCTATAAATACTCATGAATCAATGATTATCATAACACGAGAAAAATAAATTTGTATTGACATCTGAATTGAATAAAATTGTTATATGGTATATAAGCTATCTATGCAAGATTCTGAGTACACACACACCCACCCATATAGAAATATGTATGGTTATATATGTGTGTGTGTGTGTGTGTGTGTGTGTGTGTGTGTGTGTGTGTGTGTGTGTGTGTGTGTGTGTGTGTGTGTGTGTGTGTGTGTGTGTGTGTGTGTGTGTGTGTGTGTGTGTGTGTATGTATATATAGGTTTAACTATGATATAAAATTCAACATGGGATTAGATAAGTGTAATTATGAATATATTAATAGTACAAACAAATTAGTTGATATTGCTAAGAGATCCTAGTATCTTATTATGCTTCACATTCATAAGGACATGAGATGCTCCAATGCTGTTATAGTAGTAATTGCAAATTATATTTGTTTCTTAGGTTGATTGGATTACATTATTTGTATTTAAGTATGAAGTGTAATTAACTAATAGAATCTGATGAGATTATATGTGATTTTTTGGATTCATGAAGTTATTCTTATTTTTTGATTCAAATAAATATTTGAGTCAGGTTTTTTAAATTTCAGAACTATATGTTATTTAATATGGATCTATATTTATCTTTTTATATATGTGAGGACATTCATATATATATATATATATATATATATATATATATATATATATATATATATATATATATATATATAATCCTATCTACTTAAATAGATCAACTTGGTGTAATTAATAGTGTAAATGCCTTAAAGGGTTGTGGTTGGAGTAAATGAATGAGAAACTTATTATGTTTATACTCTTATCACTTATATACTAGTAAAAATATAGATAAGGATTCAAGTGAGGATCTCATATTAATATGGTAATCATGAACTATTATTCTAAGATTTTTAATCAAAAGTATAAATAGTCATGAGGAAAAATATTAGTTACAGGTACGCTTATTATTTATTTAAAGTTCAAATTCAATCTATTTGATGCATTGAGATGAACCAAATAATGTTTGGTATTAATATTATCATTCAATGACTAGGTAAGGGTAGATTATATGAGAGATATGACTAGAAACCATCCAAATGTCTTAGACATGGATACCAATGGGTTCCATTCATATTTATTCTATAGTAAGCTCATGATTGTAACTCAAGTGTGCAAATCTGTTAAATGATTTTTAAATTATACACATGTTAGATTTATGTCTTGAGGACCTTATTTGGAATGAGACTTGTACCTTGACTTTTGATGGGTATTAGGATCAGTTAAATCAATTATTATTTTACATAACTATGACATTAACCATAGGGAACTAATGTAATTGTGAAGTATTTTATTATCTTACGTACATAAATTCTGTAGTGTATGTTGAAGGTCCAAAATTCATGCAGACTCATTGGTGGGTTCTAAAACTTGCCACTAAGATGGAGTTTAAAATTTAACTAAGACTAATCCTTTGTAAATTACTTCACATTTTGAACAATGATATGTGTGATTTTGTATAAACATGTTTGAATCTGGTTAATAAATTAGTTTATTTTGATCTTGGAACTAGTTTCTATTGGTAAATTTTTTATATAGTGTCGACTTAATCATTATTTTTATAAGTTTTAAATTTTATATAAAAATTAAGGTTATGACATCTTCTAGTGGGAATGGATGTTGAATGAGTAGATACAAAAACCTTGGCATGATGGTGGTAATGGCTACCTAGTTTGGCTAGTACAAATCTTTCCAAGTAGGTGTAAGATTGATACTGATTTTATGAATAACATCAATTAGGATCAACTGTATAAGATAAGGATAGACCTACTTTAGTTTTATAGGTAGATCAAAAAAATGCCACAAAAGGTTATAGGGAAGCCATTTGCCAGTGTCTTTATTACTAATATGTCAATATTGAAAAATAATGTTGATTATTTTCCACATAGATATCCCCACTCTAATTTACAAAGCATAATTTATTATTACTTGGACACTTTATATAACATTGAAGATATATAACATTTTTTAGATATATGATTTGTACACACACACACACACACACACCAACATGGACCATTTATGTAAGAATATGTTTATCATGTGTGAATTTTCATCAACATGTTTACATAAACACACACACACACACCAAGTTGGACCATTTGTGTAATAATATGTTCATCATGTGTGAATTTTCATCGACATGTATATATATATATATATATATATATATATATATATATATATATATATATATATATATATATATATAAGTTGGACCCTTTGAGCAAGAGTATGTTTTGAATAACTTTAATCACAATCATCATGTGTGAATTTTCATCTATAGGTTTATATATTAATATATATAAACCTATAGATGAAAATTCACACATGATGATTGTGATTAAAGTTATTCAAAACATACTCTTGCTCAAATGGTCTAACTTGGAGTTTTGGTTGATATACATTCCACCTAATTTTGATTGAGATGTGACCTTATACTTGGTTAGTGTAAAAAAATTCACAGATAGGTGGTTTAACATTACTATCTACACCTATAACCATCATAATCTCTTCATAGATTTTGTATTGATATCAATATCGTTGACATTATTTTTTACACACCACTATGTAGCTATGTACATTTTTCCTTTTCACATTTTTGCAAATTTCACACTACTTAGCTTTGATTTCTTCATTCCTAATTCCTTATATGCACACAAAAAAATCATGAAACATCTGCACAACTCCCGTTCACCTAGCAAAAAACTTACACAGTCCCACATTTAATCATATAATTTCAAATCTATGTAGAGAATCTTGAAATTAGTAGAACCCATGTGACATCTCATGTGTCTTGCACATAACTTCTCATCACAAGACATCCATGTGGTTTTCTAGATGAAGCTTCTTTATTCTAAAACATGTCAGGGAATCCATTAGAGTAACCATCAGATTAAGTATGTCAACCACCATGTGCTAGAATAAGTTCAACTATCATGTGTGAATAAGATGAATGATTTGTATCCATTCTCTTTATAAATTTGTAACTACCTTATTGTATTATATGTAAAAATATGTAACATAAGCATCTAGCCTAAGGTTGATAGTATACATAATCATAGTGATATACATCATCCTGTGAGTATCTGATCTTTCTCATAAGGCATTATATTCACATCATCAATATAATAGAATCAAAGGAAGTGTTTACCCTTTTAATCACAGGAACCTAAATTTATAGTGTTTCCATAGCATTGAACATCTATGTACTTTTTCACTATTCATTCCCATTGAATATAAGATGAATTTCATACAATATTAGGCATCCACTTACTTGAATGTGTGTTAGTTTAATTTATGTAAGATAAAACATGTGTACTCTTCAGAACCTCAAAACTTATCTCTAAGTGCAAGGTTGTCCCTCACACACAAAAATTCCTAAGCCCTATTATGCATATCATTTGTATAATATTGTATCTCTTTCCTATGCTTGTAAACACATGGGTGTAATAAGATAATGAATGATCATTAGTTATTTTTATTTCAACCTACTCAAAATATTTTCATAGCAAAAATAAGATGGTTGATGCCTAAAATTAACCTAAGGAAACCCATAATGTTTAAAATCTCATTTCATGTGTCATGGAATAAATTCATATGAAATATTTTTAAAAATACATGAGTTGATGATGAAACTCAACCTGAATACTTCAAACTCTCTCATATCATGCTCAATAAAAATCTCAACAGTAAACCCCTTCAAAGTAAAAGTCAATCCTGACACTCCCATGTTCAAGGGAAAAACCAACACCATAGTATTGGATGCCTAAATTAGATAGCTCAAGTAGTACTTCTTAGTTAATCAATTTACAGATGATGATAATATCACCTTATCCATGTTGAATATGTCCATTCTAGTGGTTCACTATGGAAGATGTTATATGCATAATGTGTACAAGACTATGTTCTAATCAAATCTTGGAAGACTTTTTTGGATGCATTAAAGTAGGAGTATTATACTCTCCACCACTTTAAGGATGAATAAGTTAAGTTAAAATAAATGTCCTAGTGTAAGGAGTAGTCAATGGAAAATGATAACAATGAGTTCTAGGACTACACTACCACATATGCAAGAAATTGACTCAATAACTTATGGTGTCAAATTAAATCAATGGATTATCACCTTATATCCATGCAAAAATATAATTATTATTTTTTGAATATTTGGGGAAAGATTATAAAAACATTTCCAAGATTTAAGATAAGGAAATGATGAAGTAGTTTCTCACCTCTTCATCCAACATTGTGCACAAGATCCAACCCATGCATAACTCCTCATCTCATCCTCCTATGTAGAATCAAAATTATTTTCATAAAGGAGATTATCCTAATAATTATACATAAAAATCAAAGACTTATGGTGCTTATAATTTTTACAAAGTTAAGAATAACTCCATTGACAAGTGATTCCATAGAAATATCTTATACATCCATAAAAAATTAGAATTTCACATGCAACAATCCTTGTTTATGTAATCTACATAATGTCTCATGCAGACAGATGATATTGATCTAAATTCCACTTGTTTGAGCTCTAATACCACAACCATGAGTACCTCTAAGGAGTGTGACTACATATTTCACACCAAATTTTAGGTAAAGTATAAGCCTCTTCATGTTATAATTAACATTGAAAGCCAAAATAACATCATTACACAAGCCACAATTAACACCTAGACTTTTCCACTTTTGTGTATTCTAATACATTATCTTTGGGATATATTTATCAAGGGAAGTATATAAAATTTTGATGATAATGCATTATCTATTATAAATTCAATCCTATGGAGGACATCATCACTTGTCACATTGTACTTTTATAAGTTTGTCACATATTTCTACAGAGACCATATTCATATAACTAAGATGATACATATCAATCCAAACCATTTCAACGGATTGAAAAAATAAAATATTACATATTCAATGTATTGGGGTGAGAACCAATGACCAAAGTTACCTTGATCTTTGTCAAACAATGTCATAAACTTGTCTCTCACACAGAAATTTGTGTTACTTATGGTTCATCCTAAAATACCTATGTAGGAATTAAAGTAGGTATTAGAAGTACATAACATAATTAATGTCATAATAATAGTCACTTGACATGTTATTAAATTGTCATAATGGATTTTTTTATTAAACCCAAAGTTATTTTGACATAATGCACAATAAAACACTGCATATATTTGGTTCTAAGATCCCCTCTTCAAATAAACCTTTGTATCACAGATCAATTTTGGAGAATGATGAAGTCCAACATCAAATATAATATTTCCTTGATCAATAAAATATTAATCCTATCACTTCTTCATGTGAGAGTATAATATTACTTACACCTTATAAAGATGGGTCTTCTTGTCTTTGAAAAAACTGATGCACACTCAATAAAATCATAGTGAAGAAATGATACCCACTCTCACACATTGATGACCCATTAGAATAGCTCTGAGGCACACAATACTTCAATAAGATCAAACTAAATTCAGGTTACCACCAAGTTCTTATCCATCCTAAGGACATCTGAAATACATATTTCAAGACAAAATAATGATTATGATGCAGGCAGGTTTGAGTTCATGTACAATCTTTCATCTACCAAAAATATGTTAGTTTAGGAAATTTGGCTATGTTTTTTGTGTAATTTTATTTGTTCATATGTCTTTGGTTGTAAATTTTTTCAAGACTTAAGATTTTGACAAGAATATTTATGTATCTTTACACCATCTTTGAGTGCATCCATATTTCATGTAGTTTTTTGAATCCTACAAGTGCACATTTTTTATTGTTTTATTTCACACATTTATTGTTGGACATTTTTGTAATTTTTTCTCATCTGAATAAGCTTGAAAAAAGTTTCACAAGAAGTAATGTTGGTATTTTTTGCAATCCTAGTATTGCAATGATATGTGAAGCAATATCAAAATTTTGTGACATCTTCGAAAAATATGAGCTTTCACTTTAGTCACTAACTGGGTTAGTTCTTTTTCTACAATAGCATTAGATTTGGTGAAATTTATTAGAAGAGTTGGTTTTTTACCACACAAGTTATGTGATGATTTATGAATAATTTGAAGATATTTATAATAATATGTGGTACAGTTATTTAATATAGATGAATTCCATGGTGCAAGGGTTTTTTAGTCCATTTATTGGTTGCAAAGTCTTGTGAATTTTGTGTAACTCATCTCATGTACAACTTGGTGTGGGATCATATATACTATTGTTGTGTTATGCTAAGGATCCATTATATTTTATTCCTTGGATCATGAGGATTTTCTAAATATTAATTTAAAATTTCATGTGATGTATTAAACAATGATGCGTTAAGATTCAACATGCTTAGGAACTTTAGAGTTATATTTAAAATTTAATGTTTTTGGCATGTTGTGTGTCAAATGTTATTAGTGGGGGTAAAAAACTTAATGTAAGTATGGGATTATTATTCCTTTATACACACACCCACACACATGTATAAAAATAATTATATTGGGAATAATATATCTAAGTGATTGTTCTAAGATATGATATACTTACAAATACCATGAGTTAGCAAGTAGAGATCTACAAATCTAATGTTATAATGCATCTCATCTCATTGTGATATAATTTTTTTTATTGGTGTATATTAAAATTCATGCAGTTTAAGTCTAATAATTATTTTTATTATGTTAATGCATTGACTTACATATTACATTATGTATTAAGATGGCTACATGTTCTAAGGCACAATCTTAATTGAGATCCTAACCATGGTTACACCATTTGGTATCAGAGAAAGGTTATAGTCCTTATTATTTGTTGTTGCTTTCCCCATTTATGAGTGGGGTCCATTATTATTTGGGTATAAGGTGTGGAATTGTTTATTTTTAGATTTTTAAGGAATGGAACACAAATAAATCTTGGATGGTATAATTCTAAGAGCTTATAGAGTGGCAATACTTGTATATCTAGTTGGATTGATGAGAGAAATGATATCCTAATTAGAAGTTATGGATACATCAAAATATTGATGTGTTGTAGTAGTAGATGATGAAAACAATACTAATGTCATAAAATAAGTGCTTAAGAACCAAGATGTGGAAGAAGAGGTTGATGAACTTCAAGATCAAATCTTATGAGTTGTTATGAGATTAACAAGTAAACCTAATTTGGCATACTAAAGTTATAATGGAAGTTTGAGTCCTAAATAGATCGTTAACTAGATCACTATTTTGGAGAATACTTTGAGTCTAAAATTGTGAAAGATCCCAAGTGAGTTAACTTTTCCAATTCAACGTTGAAAGGGCATATATCCTTATGGTGGGATCATGTTCAAACTAAAAATTGTGTAAGGGAAAAGGTAAGATTGGGACTTAAAATAGATTTATCACAAAATTAAGAGATGAATTCATTCATGTGGTTTATAAAATGATTTTTTTCAATAAGCTTCAAAATTTGTGATAAAGAGAGATGAGTGTGAAATATTATATTTATAATTATTATATATTTATCATCAGAATTAGTCATATATAAGATGATAATAAGATCATAAGGTATGTAAATGGATTATACATGGAAATTCAAGATTAATTTGGGATTATTAGATGTTGATCTATTAAAGAATCCTATCAGAGTGCATTAAAAAAAATTAAAAATCTAACAAGGAAACAAAAAGAGACACAAAGAAAATCAAAATTCATGCATACACATGGATAAAGAGGAGAAATCAAAATAAGTTATTCCATACAAGAAGGAAAAGTGAGTACTTTACAGTGCAATGATGCTAATGCTTAAAGATGTAGAGGAAATTTTATATCAAGAGGATCTTATGGATGAGGTAGATGTCATAGATTCAATGAAACATGTTTTAAACATGGTGAAATTAGTCATAGAAATTTTTAATGTCCATGTGTGCATAATTAAATTATTAGGAGAACAAATATGATTGTGTATATCACATAATCAAATGAATAAAATGTTGCATCTATTGATAACAAATTTGAACCAAAAACTAGAGGAGAATCCATCATGATGAAGAAGTAATTATTGAAACTTTTGAAAGATTATAACATTCTTGCACAATGAAAGAATTTATTTAGAACTATTTGATATTATAGAAGAAAGTTTTGAAAATTTATTGTTCATAGTGGTAGTACTAATAATATTGTTTAAAAATAAATGGTATGTAATCTTAGTTTGAAAATAATTATGCATTAGATTCCATATAAGGTTATGTTATTGGTGAAGGGACATCAAGTGTTGGTGAATCAATGTTTGTTAAGTTTTTCAAATTTTTACATACAAGGACGAGGTTTTATGTAACATAGTGCATATGAGTTTTTTATATTTTCCTTATAAATTCTCATAAATTTGAATAAAAGGTATAACATTATGTCCATGAATACACATATACAATATATAAAATTGGAGTAACACACACTAGATATGTTGAAGGATAATTTCAAAGAAGTGCACAAGATTTTAGTTTTTTTAATGATTTTTGGAAAGGAGTTCCTGAAA
Source organism: Torreya grandis (assembly GCA_037957365.1). NCBI lineage: Eukaryota > Viridiplantae > Streptophyta > Pinopsida > Cupressales > Taxaceae > Torreya > Torreya grandis. Next base: position 6,045,389 of record JARHVA010000227.1, on the reverse strand, counting down.
GAGGTGAAAGATAAGATCATATATTATGTATTTATTTCTAAGCCAAAGCAAGTGAACATATGTATAAACTCATAATAAATACTTTGGTGTAAATTAAAGGGGATATTAAGTGAATTTGAATATTTTTTGTCTAATTATTTACCAGATGAGTTACCACCTATGACAAGTATAAGTCATTGCATGTATTTTATTCTAGGTTCAAGTTTACTGAACAAATCATAACATAGGTTGAAACCAAAGGAGAATTAAAAGGTATAAAAATAAGTTCAAGAGATATTGGATAAAGTGTTAATTATTAAAAAAAAATGAGCCCATGTGAAGTATCAATAGTGTCAGTCCCTAAAAAGAATGGAGAATTAGGAATGTCCACTAATTCTAGATCCATTAACAAAATAGACACAAAGTATATGTTTCCATTTCCATGCATGGATGATTTGATAAATTACTTGAGTGGAGTGAGATACTTCATAAAAATTGAATTAAAATATGTATATCACTAGATTCACATAAGGGAAGGAGATGAATGAAAAAAAAACATTCAAGACATAAGAGGGGTTATATGAATGGTTGGTTATGCCATTTAAGTTAACCAATGCACCAAGTACATTCATGACATTGATGAATTAAGTTATTGATCTATTTTCCAGTAATTTTTTCAATGTGTATCTAGATGGCATATTTATTTTTAGTAGAATATAGGAAGAATACTTGTGAAATTTGTGCCAAGTGCTAGATAATTTTTGAGATGAATAGTTACTTGTAAATTTTAAGAAATGCAATTTTAATGTAGAAAGAATTGGTATACTTGGGATTTGTGATTTTTTAAAGATATATGTAGAAAAAGTGTCATCTATATTAAATTGGTTGTCACTATAAATTACATTTTAGATACATAGTTTTCATGGATTGTTGAATTTTTATAGGAAATTTAGTGGGACATGCACAATGATCTTTGATATGATTCATAATGATATAAAAGGTTTTATCTGGACAATGGAAGCAAAATATAGATTCTAGTAGTTGAAGAAGAATATAACTAAGTAGCTAGTGTTTAGATTACTATGTTTTAGTAAGGTATTTCATGTAGATTTTAATGTGAGTGGCACAAAAATAGGAGTAGTGATGATTCAATAAGAAATAACCATCACATATTGCTACTCCTTTAGCGTATAGTGTGTAATTAGATATGGTGGACAACTTGTGGCTAGCATAACCTTAAATTAAGTCATATTATCATGTTTTTGTCTTAATATTAGTAATACATTTTGGGTCCAACATGCTCCATTCTTAGATTTCACATAAGGGCCCTCTTGCTTTGGTTTGTAGGTTTATGGATGTGAAGTTATATGAAATTCAAAAAGTCCCATGGCCCAAAGACCCTAAGAAGGCACCATGTGGCACCCTCTTGGGAGCCCAGGAGATCAAAGTGATTAAAACATTAGCCCAAGGCATGAAGATCCTAGGAGCCTAAAAAGATGCCACATGGCTATGATGATGATATAATATAATAACAAATTAAATCTCAAGGGAAATGATGAGCTTCCAAAATGACAAAGTAGGGCCTGGTAGCCAAATATAATTACCTAACAAAGGAAAAGTAATACAAAGTTGAGAATAAGTCATGTGGCCAATGGAGAGGAGCCCAAGTCCAACAAACTAGACAAGTGGACTTGAGACATGAGAGGATGATTGAGTCATCATAAAAGGCACTTGATTAAGTTTGATAGATTGTTAGAATTTTAGAATGAATCTAATTAAGGAGAATATTATAATAATCAATTGATCTAGTTTTTAAGTGATCTAATTGGTCAAGGGAGGTACATGGAGTGAACTGGTGGCTTCATAACCAAAATATTCTTTGAGGTGGGTCAAATTGAAGAATCATTTAAAATGCTTATCCCAAAAGGAAGGAGTGGGGATATTATTTCATTTGGATAGACGTCACAACCATGGAAAGAGGAAAAATATAAATTGACCTCTTATGAGGGTGTAGGGTAATATTCTAACCGAATGTAGTTGTAGTAACCTGAAGTGGTAATCATGGCCAAATATGGAAGCCTTGCATTAATTGGACACAAGTCCCATTATATTTTTATAAAAGTCATTAGGAATTTTTTAAAAAATGGAAAAGATGCTATAGACCAAAACACTATAAAAATTGTGATAGGCTTGGTCCTCTCTTTTTCTTGTTTTGTTTTGGCTTGCAATTGTCTGCCTAGAGGGCACACTTAAATGTTTTTGTAATAACACTAAAATAGATAAAAATCTAGTTTAAAATTCATGTTATTATTTAGTAATGGCCTTCATTTATTTATGGAATAAAATTTATTAATGTTAAGAATAGATTATAGTGTTTGTTTACTAATTAATGTGTAGTTAGATTCTATAAGAGCTCATTTGATTGGTTCTAAACTTTCATTTTATTTAACTTAAAGTTGTCTCAATACATTGTGTGTAGTAGCTATAAGCATTTTGTATGATTTTATTTAAAATAATTTTAGGGTAATATATTTATTTAATTCCCCATCAAGTTTATTCAATTTATTCAGTTTGTGTTACAACTAGACCTAGTACACAATGGTATAATTATGATCAAGCATTGTTTTGATTTTGAGCATTAATAATTTTATTTTAGTTAAGGAACCACTTAATTTCTTGCCCTAATATTTCTCCCTTTTTATCCCATTTTATGATGAATATCCTATCCATTTTATTATTGTGTGATACCTATATGAATGAGGAAGTATAAGATTTTATCAAAAACCAATAAAATTGCTCAGACAATATGGAGTGGAGTAAAATTTTGGTGGTTAATTATCATTCATCACCAAATTAAATGATTAAAATTTTATCAACCCTTAGATTCAAAAAAATGGATCTTAAAATGAGGTGACATTATGTCCCATGTGTTTTTATCTCCCTTTCTCACATCATATTAATTAATCCAATAATTGTTTCTATCATGGGTCATAATTAAGACCAATAGAAATTGGTGATAAGAAGGAGAATGATTTATATCTAGTTTGAAATTATAGATACTTTATGTCATTCTAATTTATTATCTACTGTCAATTTCTATATTCTCTATATTTCATGTTTTATAAGCTTAATGTTATTGATCTGAATATATCTAACTCATATTTGATATCTTAAATAATATAGAGCCTATTGAAAAAATCACTAGATCCTAAATAATTAGAGGTAGATTGATTATATCCCAATTGTAAATATTTAGGAGAGCACAAACTACTAGAGGGAGATAAGACCCTTAACATCCCCTACTAGTTCATCCTCTCAACCTTCCTAAAATAGACCCTCACCCATTGTTGCACCGATGGATTAATTAGTTGGGTCTACAATAAATGTTCTAGGGGATGTGCATGATCTAACTAGTAACCCTAAGAGGTACCTTCCATGGTTCACTCCAAGTTTTGGGATAACTGTTGAAAAATATGTCACATCATAAAAAACTACCCTCAAGTTACTCAAAATTAAGCATGAAGATATATCCTAAATGTTATTCCCTTTCACATTACTTGATGTAGCCTATGACTAATTCCTTACCTTTCCTAAGAATTCAATTATAAACTTTAATCAATTGAGTAACATGCTCTTAACCTAGTTTGGTCAGGTGGTAAACTTCACTATTCTATATCAATAGTTTTCTTACATGAGAAGAAATCTCAATGAGCCTATATGAAATTTTAATGCTCTCTTTCAAAATATGTAGAGTAAGGTGATAACCTTGTATTGACTAGATGATCAGTTAGCATTATAAATGTTTAAGAATGCTTTGTACCCATGGATAGCCATGTTCTTAAGGAGGTATCCAACTATCACATATCTACCCCTTGTCTATATAGAGGCAATAAAAATGGATAATAATCTTAATACACAATGAAAACTATTATCGTCTATCCCTAACATCCTCCCAAAAATGTTGGCATTGAATCCAATCCCACATGGGAATCAAAATGTCCCAACGTTGCAACCTCTCCCAATCATGAATCGCCTCCCTCTACTCCATGCCTCTCCCAATCATAATTTGGGATTTCTAAATTATATTGTAATGAGGCTATACCATGGGATTATAACCAAGTTATAGTCCCATTTGTGACTAATAAAATGTATAATTCTAATCAAGAATAATTCAAGATTGAACTAGATGTAATCCAATGGATGGTTTAGAGGTTGAGCAATGATTTTCTTAGTTTGTAAAAACAAGTGGGTAGTTTAGGTGGTGGAAAAATTTCCCCAAATTTCACTTATCATGGGTAAATTCATTGTGTCAATTTTTTTAATGACTTCAAATCCCTAATAAATGATATTGATGAATATGAGGTTGTTCCAAATAGTTAGAATACCATGAGTCACCCTGATGTTCCTATTTCATCCAAATCACCTGATCCATCGATTGTTTTATAGACCCTAGAATTCTTAGTGAAGGAGATAATGAACTTGATGAGAATACCAATTATATTAAATATGTGTATTATTTTCAAAGGGGAAATTATACCCTTAGGAATAGGGCACACCAAACCTTGACAACCTCAACACCACCCAATAACATTATTATTCATCTTGATCCAAAAGCTAGGAATAATCCACCCACACTTAAGTTAAGCAATAGTCAACCTACCATTAATGAGACTAGCTAAAATGTAGTCAAGGATATGAAAAGTATAAAATATAATATAACCCTCCATGATCTGGCATAAATTACTAAATAGAGGGATTTACTCCTTAAGTATCTTACAAAGGAGAGCACGTAGCCCAAAAATAAAGTTACAACCAATACCAATGTTGTGATACATAAGGCAAAAACTAAGGTTCCACCCTTATTAATCACAATCCAAATATTTAAAAATAAAATGCATAATTTCTTGGTTGGTTTGGGTGCCTTAATAAATTCATGCTTGTAGGGATTTACAAGAAATTAGGACAGGCCCTATAAAATCAAATAAGGTAGTAGTCTAGTTAGATAATTTTGAAGTCAGGGTTGTAAGATAATTATTAAATGTTCATATGAAATTTTAGGATAAACCAAGAATGGAATAGTTCATAGACATATAATTGGTTTAAATCCCATAGGCATATAACATGCTGCTAAGTAGAGATTAGTCCAAATCTCTTAATAATTATATGGAAACATACTTCTTCCATATGTGGTAGCCATGGAGAGAAGTAGAAATTAAAATAAGGATTGATAGCGAGCCACACATGTAATTAATTATTATGGAATACAATTTATTTAATGAACAAGTCACTTTTACCTCCATGGATTTAGGTGTTTGTACTTTAACTACCAAACCAACAAGGAAGAATCAGAACGATTGATATCAAAGTCTAGGTATATGGTCTTTGTATTTTGATATAACTTGATCTAAAAAAGGGTCAAGGGTAGGTATTATATTTATGTATCCCTATGGTAAAAAAACATGTTACTACATATAGATTTTAATTCCATTATACTAATAACATAGAAGAATATGAAGAGTTAATCTTAGGACTATGTTTACATCTAGGTATGATGTTCATTGATTAAAGGTGTATGGTGATTCTAAATTAATCATCAATTAGGTAAGGAATAAATTCCAATGTAATTTTTCTCATTTTAATAAATATAAACACCATGATTTCTATTTGATAGATCATTTGATGCATTTAAAATTATTGTCATTCCTAGAATTGACAATGCCATAGAAAACTCACTAGTTGTTTCTACTACTAAGCTTACACCTTTAGATAATATGTATTTATAAAAAAATTATGTTGGATTAGTTTTATGTTCATTTTTACCTGATAATGTGAATAAATTTCAAGTGTTTAATGAATACATGCACATTTTGTATTGTCTTTCTAATTCTAATGCTTTTAAAATGTAGGTGGTTGATGAGGATGAGATGAATGATCTAAATGAAGGACATTGTGATGCCGATGGAGTTCTGAACCTTAAGGACAATAAAATCCCAAAGGGAATGATATCGTTAGAAAGGTTATTCAACTTAGAAAGGCATGTATCAAGGTGTGAAAGATTTTTTCACCCCAATCAAAGGTCACAATTGATTAAGATGGGGACACTTGATCAACCTCATAACATCATTGCAGGGTTAGAATCTAGTGATGAATAAATGTAGAGTCTACAAAGTATGTTACTCTATTATCAAGACATCATTGCTTGGACTTATGGAAACCTAAATGTGTTTAATCCCACTGTCATGATGCATAATATTGCATGAAACCTTATTTGAATCCACTCAGACAACACCAGAGACTAGTCAATCATATTCTTGAGCCACTCATCTTTAAGGAGGTTAGAAGTTGGTAATAACTAGTATAATATTTCTTATGCTATATTTAACTTGGGTAGCTAATTTATTACTAGTTATAAAAAATACTAGATAAATCCTTATTTGTGTTGATTTCAAGAATTTGAATAAATCTTTAGATAAATATAATTATCCACTACCATCTCTAGATGAAGTCATCCAAAATGTCAATGCATCTAAGAGATGTCTTTCTTAGATAGGTTTTTAGGCTATAACTATGTTTTGGTTGACATGGAAGACCAATCTAAGATAGCCTTCACCATAAAGTGGGGCACATTTACTTAAAAAAAATCCCTTTGGTCTGATCAATTTTGGCACCAATTTTCAAATAGCCATGCATATAATTTAAAGGATTGATTGGTAAGTACATTATTGTGTATATGATGACTTAACATTGTTTTCCAAATATAGATCTAATTTAACCTTTTAGGGTTTTACACAATGTAATTTTAATGTTTGGTTAAATGACTTAGATTCCTAAATTAGTGAAATAAATTACAATAATTAATTACTAATTTGTTATGACCTTTGACTTCTTTCAAATTTTTAATAATATTAATAAATAGGCACATCTGAAAACTGGCTATCATAGACGATCTGGGTTCTAAAATTTGAGATCTAGGTAGTAGTCTATGTCATCAACAAGCTTCTAGTATTCATTTACTCACTATATAGTAATACCCAGTTTGGATAGTATCACCATCTATGTATAGTGTCCTCAATGTGGTGCTAATGTCCCCTTTGTAGGATTATTCCTATTTTTAGGAGCACTTGTGCCTATGTTTGTCTATTATGTTCTTACATGACCCAAACCTATAGCTCTGTATTATATATAGAAAGCTTGATTTGGTGTGCAAACCCTAATATCCTTGAAACTATGGCATAATAAATGATTTTTTGTATGTTATTAGGATGGACTAGACATCCACAACACCCTAATAAGTAGAGAGTTGCCTACATACCAATACTCTGAGGTGGGATCAAGTTCGATGTAGTTCTTCCAGCTATTTCTTGATGTATGTGCAAGTGAATGATAAAATGAGAGTGTCCTTGGATCCCTTGAATGTGTTTGATCTTTGAAATGCTTGAAAAATAGATTAGGGATATTGTATATGGTAGTATATAGAAATTAGGAAAGAATAGGCATCAAATACCTTGATTTTTCATAACTTTATCTTTGGTTTGAATATATTTTTCATCTATTTTACATATAGTGAATCAAGATGGATTAGACTTGTATTTAAAGGGTTATATTACCTATACATATAATAAAATGAGCTTAGGTCAACCCTAGGAGGGGCACACATTTGAAAAACTATCCATGGGAAGAGACGGGGCTAAGGATAGTAGTGCCCAGTTAGGGACACTAGTTTCATGTGGTTGTAGTGTCCCAAATGTGGCACTAATGTCCTTTTGGTAGACTAAAAATAAATTTGGATTAGGATCTAAGAAGATAGTTTTGGGACTATGATTTGGCTGATTGTGGGTGATTGTGGTCTGTTGAATAACTTGATATGTAGGTCTAATGCTTAAGGATAGGTATATGGATAGCCTATGGATATGTTAACTTAAGCAACACTCTTAGCATCAAATTACCACTTTTAGGTGATTATATTTGCCCCTGCTTTATTCTAGTAATGAATAAAAGTGAAATGACTAATATAAAGGAAAAATAAGTGCATCTGGACTTACATTGGAATTGAAGCCCATGTAGTTGAGTTTGAACATGCAAATCTAGGTTTACAAATGTGGAACATGATCTAAATCAATGTCCTACAATGAAACATGCAAAAATAAATCCTAACTTAAGAGATAATTAAAAAAAATACTATGTTGAAATGAAATAAATAAGAAAAGTTGAGTAAAGAGGGAGGAAAGGAATGAATACACCTCACTAGCTATGGGAACTAATGCATGAACTTGGTGAAAACTTGTGTGTGAATGTGCATAGTGATCATATCATTTGAATATATTGAACTGAGATGATGGATTTCTCAATCCTCATATGGGTGGCTTAATAACTTAATCTGATTTTGAGTCCATCATTTCCCACCCCTACTCGGTGGATCTTGATCTCTATTAATATCTTGGATAATATTGTAAGTGTGTCAAACCCTCTCATTTAGGTGTCTCAATAACTCAATTAGGGCATGAATCCATCATTTACAATTATATGAAGTAGATGTATGTATAACTATACTATGAAAAGTGATAAAAGTATCTAACTTTTTATTCAAATATGCATCCACTTAGGTATATTAGGTAGCTCTAGGCCACTCAAAAATGCCAACCACTATAGATTGAGCAAGGCACGAATCTGGTGATAAATTAGAATGTGATAAAAAGTGTATATAGGGTAAAGAATGACATTGAATTTTCCATTCCATCTAATCAACCTATCTAAAGTTGAGTATATGGAAACTATGAATCACACGCATGCCCTTAATCTAATATTTGAGTATACTAAATCTGAATCAAGTATGTAAATAGTTGAACATGTGTAACTTATCTAAATGTAAGAGTGATCATGCCATGCATGATGCACCCAAATCTAAGCAGTTGGTATGGATTTGAACTAAAATGAATGAATTTGAGCTAAATCTAAACATAACTGCCAAACATGTGATTATATTTATGCAAATATATATTATAACTGGTGTATTAGTCTAAATGATTTGGACTATCCTAAAGTTAGGGATATTGTATAGTAACACACTATAGTGAATAATAGCGTCCTATGGTGATAGTGTCCTAATGTAGGTGTTGATGATTGTCTAGTCTGATTTCCATGTGATCTAAACTAATTGTTGAGTCTCTATTCTATTATATGTCTACTTTGAGTTTGATATCTGAAACTAAGCCTTTGTGCTCAAATGTATTTGTGAAAATAAATTTAGGATTTTGATATCTATGACAAACCTTTAGGAATACCCTCTGTAGACACCAATATCGTGTCAACCCCCCTTGGTCCCCTTCTAAAAGTTAACACTCCTAACCCACACTTTCACACCTTATTAATTTAAAAACTACTTATTTTAAATTAATTGCCTCACCTTGGACACCTCACCTAGACACCTCACCCTAAGACCATTTCTTAGCCTATGAGTCAGCCTGAGACTAGGTCCTCCAAATCCTAATTACCCATGACCTATTCTCACCCCATCTCAAATCCCTAACAAAATCCCATGCCTTATAAGCCCTTGTTTTGAATGTTTTCCAATGGAAAAGGCACTTGGCAGATGGAGAAATGGGCAAAGAGCTCAAAATAGCCCTTTTACCTATTCTCTCTCCACTGACATCAATCAACCCATGGCTAATGTCGGTAGTCCTACAGTGACACTGATGGGATCACCAAAATCAATTACATAAGCCAATCTCTAACATTGAGCTAACCCCCCACCTTTTCGCACATTCGCACGCACATTTTGAGATTTCAAGCACCAAAACTTGACTATTGTTCTCCCAGCTACTAAAGCTCTGCACAAATCATTCCAGGGACTAGATTGAAAGATTATATGAGAACCTCAAGCTATTGAATTGAAGCAATCCATGTACACTTCATTGGCTCACAACACGAATCACATCAGCCACAATGGGAATCACTATTTTGACACCTCTAGTTCTTCACCCTATAAAGTTAAGTACTCTAGTTTTTATTTCAGTGTTTTAGAATATATTGTCAATTAGTTTTCATTGATATTTATAAATACTATCAAGAGGCCCAACTTCTTCCATGGAGGGGCTGAAAGGCCTTCCCCTTGTTCTCACCCCCTTTTCACACTAATCCTCTACCTATATCCTTCCTTAAACCTCATTCACCTTCCTGTAACCCTGTACCAACCTTTGAACTTCCAAAAACCCCTCTGTCTATCCCAAAAATACTCTAAATTTTTTTTGAGGCCAACAACCCCAACTGACATTGGCACCTCCAGCCAGACCAACATCGGGAACCCAACCGATGTCGGCACCATTTACCTGACTAACCTTGGCAGACCCACTGACGTCGACGACTATGTTCTGAACCAGCAAACTAGAAAGCCATCCAAATAGCCCATCTAGACTAGATAGAACCTTCAGCCAGCCTTTTGTAGCATTCTGAGACACATAAACTTTAGGGAATAGGTACACATCATCTACTTTTCTATTTATTTAGTCATTTATCATTTCTTCCTTTACAATAATTTTATCTTTAAATAGTGGACTGTCATCCCTTAAGGAGCTTCACACTTCTAGGATCGAGCGCGTAGCTTGGCAGTCCACCATAGCCTCTTCTAACATCTTTCTTGTTTAAGTTTCATTCTTACTGTAGGTGTTTCCTCCACAGCCAAAGAGGAGCTCCCACAAGACTTAGATACGGTGCGCACTAAATTTGAGTAACATCAAACCCATAACCTCTTAACCTTAGTTTCTTTCTCATTTGAATGTAATTAGTGAAAATCTAGAGAAACACCCTCTTTTAATGGTATTTGTGAAATCTATGGAAGAACTAGCCTCTAAAGAAGTAGATCTAAAAAATGTGTTAGCCGGATCATGTGCATGATATTCTAATATAATGTAAAACATAACATCATAATGTAAATGTATTTGAGCATAAGTAAGAAATGTAAGATGTATGTTATAATCTAGCATTTCAAAAAGTGTCAATATAAATGTAAGTAATGTATAAAATTAAAATTTTAGTATCTACCTAGGGGTATGGGAAATTATGTCCATCAAGGCTCCCAAGTAGGAAGGGTAGATACATGACATCTCTCATGGCATCAAAAATTAGTTTTTGTGTGTAACAAACAAATACAAGTCTCATGGTGTAGAAGCATATAAGGAAGCAAACGTCCAAGCACATGAGGCATGCCAAAGGTAGGCCAAGAGGACATGATACAAGGGACATGGGCACATGTCACTAAATATAAGAATGAATACATATAAGGACATGTTCAAATGTACACATACACAAATAATAATTAATCTGGCATAGAGCCACATAAAAGGACATGATAAAATGTCTACATATAGAAGCAAGAAAGTACACACAAGGGACATGGGAACATATCTAAGGCATAAAAATAGAGAAGTGTCATATAAGATAAAGAACAATGGCATATTAGAATTCCCTCAAAATAGAATAGGTATAGAAAACACAATCAAGTCTAATCTAGGAACTAGAAATGATAGTATGTATAACTATGTAATGCAAATCTATGTAGATGTTAGAGTACATATATACTAAATCTAACTAGTTATAGTTGTAAAACAATCTAAGAAATGAATAGTAATAATCAATATCAAGATAAATCAATGGATTAATAGAATTTATAGTATGCAAAGATAAAACCTAGTTATAGCAACTGTATAGGATATGTCCCCCATGTGGGCAGATGTAGTAATGTATAAACCTAGACCAATGTAAATATACCCAATGGGCAAATGATAGCTAGTCTAGATCAGTGTACTAGGTTAGATTCCTATCTATAATTTTTAAGCACTTGATAAGAACAAGTGAAGCATATGTGTATGGTAAAATTGGCTATACCAAGATAGCTCACAATATGTAATATATGGAAAGTAGTATAAATTTAAACATAGCAATGCATACAATTTATAAAATTTTATATTTTTGAAATATTTGAATGTTTTTGGATTTTGACATATTATATCATTTTTGTGTTTTTTGAGTATAAACTATGTACAGACAAATGAAAATAAATTATGTACAAAGAGAGAGAGAGAGAGAGAGAGAGAGAGAGAGAGAGAGAGAGAGAGAGAGAGAGAGAGAGAGAGAGAGAGAGAGAGAGAGAGAGAGAGAGAGAGAGAGAGAGAGAGAGAGAGAGAGAGAGAGAGAGAGAGAGAGAGAGAGAGAGAGAGAGAGGAAGTATGTACAAGGGTAGGAACCATATTAACTAATGAGTCTCATGGGAGACTCATCATCATCGTGACCTATGTTAAATAGAGGAACTATGATCATGCATTCAATATGAAAGGGCAACTATGATTCCATGATCTCATGTGATATATAATCTAATTCTAAAACTATATGAGTAGGGATGCTATGATGTTGTGGCACTGATTGTGATGCCTTATGAACTGTATGGGTCTTAGGGATCCATCTAGTAGATGTAGAAGTTATAGGTTAGATCCATCTGGTAGATGTAGAAGTTATAGGTTATGTAGGTGCCCTATGTTGAGAACCCCTAAACCCCAATATAATTGATCTTGGCATAAATTGAGTAGAGGAAGGTCCTCTATAATATATGGCATATATTTGATCTAATGGTCTCTCTAGTAGTGGTCTCTGTGGGAGAGTATGCATGTATGTAGACACTGTATAAGTAGACCTAGCCTACTATGAGGACTCTATTAAACACTATAATATATGCATAGGAGATATACTCTCTACTATAACTAATAACCATGTAATATCTGGTAGTGTAAATAAAACTATAAATAGTGTCATTGTTATAAGTGTGATTAGAATCTATGTTATAATTACTTGTGAGATGGGAAGATGATTTTAATATGAGACACTCTCAATCTTAAACACTTGGTTAGCATGTATATATTTGAGGCATCAATTTAATGTAGATGGGACATCTTGGAGCTATTGTAACCATGTCCTACCCAATAATATTTCAAATACACCCATACTAACTACTACTATAAATCGAGTGGCTATGTGTGCTAGCCTAACCTATAGTGGAAGAAAAATCTCTCCAATGGAGCTCTAAAAATGGCCACTAAAACCACTAATGACTATATCAGTTGGGAACATATCTAACTCTATGTAGCGCAAGTGTTGTAAGAGTGTCATAGTGCACATGTTTATGTTTGACCTATTGTCAACCATGACACTATGAATGGTATGGTGGTTTATATATGCTTGTATAAAGAGCACATGTAAATATGTGTCATCATCCATAATCTCATACTCTAAAAATGTGAAAAGTGGTCTAGGTAGCACTGTAGTGTGATACACACAACTAATGTTATGCAATGGATGTGTCTACTCTATAATTGTGTGATAGAAAGTTGACAGTGGATGAGCCTTATATGTAAAAGAAACACTTGATGTACCCCTGCCTCATTAATTGTATGCTTAGGGAAAGGATGTGAAAATATATTAAGTACCTTTTCCTATATTTGTTATTTTGGTGCCTTTATGGGTGTGCCCACATTAATTATATTTGCTTCAATGAGATCATATATCTTGTGCTTTACACTAATGCATTTATTTATCATGTGTCATGGTCCCTTTTGATACTTTTAGAATGCATTTGAATCATAAATATTTAGAAGAGGTCATGGCATACGACCTCTTTAATGGGAGGGAAAGATATGACATTGTATTAAAATAGTTTTTGTATAACTCATGATGGTGACTCTGGTAAATTAGTGAAGACTCTACATTAATGAGATGATAAAACCAATCTAGGAGAAGGTTTTAAGGATATGATAACTATGGCCTTTTGATCACTTGTGTTATCTATGGCCCTAACCTTTTATGTAGGTTTGTTTGTACATTCAATAGTTGAATCTGATCCATTTATGTACTTGAGTTTTTCCCATTGCTAAGAGCTTAACCTCTCATTCTTTAACTATGTGGCACATATCTATAAATGTGGAAAACTTATTGAATAAGATTGATTCATGAAGTGTTGGTAAGAGACTCTATTTGAATATATCTTAAAGTTCTCTGTCTACCATGGGGCTAGTTAATTTTGATAATATTATCTTGTATCATATAGCATAATTAGATATGGGATCATTTGACTTTTCCTTTAGTTATTACACTTGTGCATATGATATCTTATCACTTATGTTTAGACAAAAGTGTGCTACAAACATATATCCTAAAGGATTGAATGTCATGATAGATTTCATTAATAAAATCATAGAACCACTATAGGGCATAATCCTTGGGGATGTGTGGAGCTTCATAAGAAGCCAACTGTTAGATACATATTATAAGCATGTTGCATGAAAGCCTATGAGGTGATGATTTGGGTCATCCTTGCCATCATATAACGTGAGTTTTGGTGCTATGAAATTAGATGGAAAATGAGTTATCATAATGTGATGTGCCAAAGGTATATGTAAAAAATGTTGGAATCGAAAGCATGTGAAGTCTTAGTTATTCCATGCTCAATATGTAACACCTTAGATTAAAGAGAAATAACCTGTTGCATAAGGTATTGTACATATGGTGATCCAAAAATTAGATTTACTCTATACAATAAATCAAATAGTTTTTGAAAAAATGGATACTAAAAATCTCAATTCCTCAAATGAAATAGAATTAGAAGTGGAATATTCTAGGAATGAATGAAGAGTATTAGAAAAATTTGTAAACACATTTTCCACTTTAAAACTCCTAATTTTGTGTCATTATTATAACTTTCCCATACTTTCCTTCGTATCTCATTAATTCTCTTTAAACTAAATTAAAATGAAACATAGAATAAAACTGAAAGGAAATTTGACACCAAAAATTGATAATGGAGTTCACCCTTTTAGGGGCTACATCTCTAGGTTTGTGAAACAACAAACCGATCCATTATAAATGATGTAATACAACAATTAACAAAATTACATCAAGTATGGATTTTAGAACCTATAAATAGTGTCAAAACTAACTTTGAAGACTCTATAATTCATCTCCTTGAAGTCCATATCACCTTTTTATCCTCTCCATGTATTCGAGCATGCTTCTCTATTATGATTATATTAAAAACTTTTAAAAATGGGCATTATGATCATAGGAGTGTCTCTATCCATCAATTTTTTAACTCCCTTAATAACCTAGAAATAACAATTATCAATAGCTCTATGGCCAAAATCCTTATAAAATTAATAAAAGGATTAACAATAACATAGTCTTGGGTCTCTTTGTGTATTAATCTACCATTCACAGTAGGCATAAAAAAAACTATAGACTCATTACCCTTATTCCATTATGGCTTGGTCTGTGTGCCTATAGTTATACATCATTCACCCATGGCTTGAAGATTCCATGAAATAGGCAAAATTGACCTCATTTTCATCATGGCTCAATGGCCTATTAAAATAGTTGATCTCTCTATACTATGTATGGGACTAGGCCATCCTTGGCTTGATTATGCATATACATAACATGTGTCCCAATATCCATGCCTCAAAAAAATAGAATTCATTCTTCCTTAAAAAAATAGAATTCATTCTTCCAAATTTGGCTTTCTAATCAAACTCTGCCTTTTATTGTCTTATTCTTGAACATATAATAAGATTTAGGACTGTGTCTGCATATACAATATTTATGGTCATATGCCATGGCCTCATGACATTTAACAAATAGGCATATCTATCCTTCAAACCTTCAAACCATATATTCATCCTCCAATGTTGAAGCTAACTATCATATATGGCCATACTCATTCCAATGATGAACTTCCAATGGCCTTACAACAAAGATGAAAAATGCCCTCCATAGGCTCATTTCCATCCTTGTATAAATACACAATCTTAGTCTTCCAAGGGTGAAGGCCATACAAATATAAGAAACACAATAATGTAGGGTTGAGCCTCTTTATGCCGATATACCCTACATCCTATCTCATCCACCTCAGTTTAAGAGACTTTATAGAATAGAAGAAATCATCTACTTTAGCCTACCTCAGATTTTATATGTGACTACCACATTCACTCATGGCTTGAAGGCCTTACAAAATAGGTGAATATTAACCCTTATATACTTGGTTCAATCTTGGTTGTGACTCTCAAATATATAGTCTCACATCTACTATCCTAACTTAACCCAATGATGAGCTCCTTCCATTTTACAAAATGGGGTTTGAATCCCTTATCTAGTACCATTAACTTTTTCAATAGGATAATTATCCCACATTCACTACAGAAATTCATGCAAAAGGATTCAAATAGCCTTGCATCTAGAATGTGGTTTGTGGCTTCAGTCACGTATCAAACCATTTTGCTTGAGTTGGTTTTAGTGATAAGTTGGGAGATTTGAGCTCAGTTTGGATAGTTTTTAATCCAACTATGATTTGGTTGTTGACCCAACCATATCTTAAATTTGGTCATAATGAGTTGGCACTCAGGCTAGGTCTCAAGCTCAACATATCTTGAACTCAACATGTGATTTGAATCAAACTCATAATAGAACATGAGTGACTTGGAAAATAGAAAGGATGTGTTGGCATAATATCATAAAGTGGTAGCATGCCATGTGATGGCCTGAGGACCCACCATGTGGTCCTCTTGAATATCACCACTTAAAATTCTCCTCCACTTACCATTTGTCAACATGAGAATGTACCAAAAATAATATAGTATAAAATTGTAATGTAATTGGAAATATTAAAATTACACTAATACAACATGGTGGTTGGATCCCCTTTCAAAACAAGAGTGGACCCCATGTTCTACTATCTTTAGAGCCAACCTTTTGTAACTATGACTAATGAAGATTGGTGAATTAAACATCGTCCAGATCAAACCTCCTTACAAAGAGGATTTTAGTCTCCAAAAGTCATAATAATTCACTAAAACTACTAAACGGCTCTTTACATCACATAAAAGTATAGAAACTAGAATATAACATAGTGAAGGTGTTATAAAATTAAGCTATGCAAATAAACTCCATCTGAAAAACACCAAATTTAATTTAGCAAAATAAGACATCATCAAAATCTTCCCCATCAATAATTCAATTGTCCAACTACAATTGTAACTTAATTATGGAGAGTAAAACAAACTCTTTACCCATTTCTACCAAAATGACTTGTTACCCCAAAATAGTCATAACTATGATGGATACTCTTAACCCATACAGTGCATGAAGTTTAAGGTGTTCTCCTTATTATCAACATTACACAAGGGAATTCAAAATGTGATACATACCCCTATAGGACTTAAACAAATTACAACACTTGTATACTTGCATTTACAAACATTTCCCATCTATGGGTCTTTTAAAGTACATATGCATGATGTGCATGACCACATACATGTGAGTGTACAAAAAGTTTTTAATACAAACATTTCCCAAGATATAGTGGGACTTAAACGTATCTATCAAGTATAAAAAATTTGCAACTAATTGTACATCCTAAGGTTATAACTACATAATATACATAATACATGAAATAATAATCAAGGGAACTGTAAATAACATAGTTAACTATTGTGATCCCAAAAATTGATTATCAATTTTTCCCTGTACCTATCAAACTCCAATGTCAACTTAGAAAGTTTTCATAATAAGAGCTTCTTTACAAACTCATAACTCTATAATTATCTATAAACCATATCATAAACATGAGGAGAGAACTAAGAATTTTAAACCTATCTCAAAGTTTTCTCATTATCGACTACTCCCTGATTTATACCTCCAAAACTCATCCAATTGAGTTATTTTCCCAAAAACATTTATCACAATGGAAAAAATTTAATAAGAGAGAGAAAAATCATTCTTCAATACATAAGTTTATCAAAAATTCCTTCCTAGATCCAATGTTAGGAATTTCCTTGATATAGTGTTTTGAATTGAAACTTAAGCATACTATTCAATACTATAGTTATGCTTATCAAAACTATTCAATTAAACCATTTTATCCATAAGGGTTGTTTCTTCTTCATGGTTTCCATAACTGAATAGGAGGTTTCATCTTATCAACTCTATCTTACTAAGATTTAGATGATCCATTTTTCATTTTCAAAAGGCTTTCAAAAATAATTTAAAATCAAGGCATCTCTTACTCCCAAAACAACCTTACACAAAGGTTATCCGTATTTAAACCAAAACTTGTGAAAACATAGTTACATTTGTAAATTACTCATACCTATGTAAAAACTATGAAGTGCACACCTATTGAGTAATGGTTGGCATACTATTGGTGTCATACACAACTTCTTATTACTTCCTAAAACTCTTAACAAATATGTGAAACATAAACCAACTTATAAACCAATTCAAAATGTAAAAACTTGTTCAATTCCTAAACAATGCCTTATTTTCCATTTCCATATCTTACCATGGAACTGGTATTTTCACTTGTTCTTATAATCAAGGACATAAGATTATAAAATATGATTAGTAATCCAAAAATAAATGGTACGCAACTAGTTATCAAATACCAAAATATTGTGTCAATACTAATATGAAATCAGATTACCATCATACCTTAATCTGCCCTTTGTGTAAGAATGGTAATAGGACTGCAATTGATTCCTCTTGGATATGCATCATTGAAAATGCCTTGAATTTTATCTAAATGCATCCCAAGATAGAAATATTGGTCCTTTTTCAACACCATCTCACACATTCAAGTGACAATGTGCTTGTTCATCATCTATGTTGATCCTACAAAACTAGTGGTTTTAGAACCTTGGTTGTTAGAATCTATCTTCTTCCAACAAATTAGAACACCTTCTAATTTTCCTTTGAACCATCCTTCCTTCATGGTTAATTTAAATAGAAGAACATAAATTAAGAATTAGATATCTAAAAACTTCCAAAAATGAAGTATATCAACAACTGAAGCAAGTCCTATTTCAACCTACCCTAATACCAAAATTGATCTAAAAGTTAGATTTACTCCCTGAGATAGATAAAATAGTTTCTAAAAAATGGATACTGAAAATCTCAATTCCTAGAATGAAATAGAATTGGAAGTGAAACATTCTAGGAATGAATGAAGAGTATTTAGAAAACTCTGTAAACTCATTTCTCGCTTTAAAACTCCTAATTTTATGTCATTATTATAACTTTACATACTTTACTTCTTATCTCATTATTTCTCTTTAATTTGAATTAAAATAAAACATAGAGTAAAATTTAAAGGAAAGTATACACCAAAAATTGATAATGGAGTTCACCCTTTTAGAAGCTACATCTCTAGGTTCATGAAATAATAAACTGGTCTATTATAAATGATGTAATACAATAATAAACAAAATTATATCAAGTATGGATTTTGGAACCTATAAATAGTGTTGAAACTAACTTTGAAAACTCTACAATTCATCTCCTTGGAGTTCATATCACCTCTTTATCCTCTCTATGTATTTGGCATGCTTCTCCATTAAGAGTATATTAAAAACTCTTAAAATGGGCATTATGCATCATAGGAGTGTCTCTATCCATCAAGTTTGTAACTCCCTCAATAACCCAAAAATAACAATTGTCAATATTTCCATGGCCAAAGGCCTTATAAAAATAATAGAAGGATTAATAATAACACAATCTTGGGTCTCTCTATGTATTAATCTACCATTCATAGTAGGCATAACAAAAACTATAGACTCATTACCCTTCTTCCATCCTAGCTTGGTTTGTGTGGTTATAATTATACATAATTTGCCCATGGATTGAATATCCCATCAAATAGGTGAAATTTACCTCCTTTTCATCATGGATCAATGGCCTATTAAAATAGGCAATCTATCCATACTGTGTATAGGACTATGCCATCCTTAGCTCAGGTCTACATATACATAGCCTGCATCCAATGTCCATGCCTTACAAAATATAATGCATTCCTCCTTACAAAAATAGAATGCATTCTTCCAAGCTTGGCTTTCCAATCAAACTATGCCTTTTATTTTCTCATTCTTAACTGTATAATAATATTAGGGACTATGTCTATGTATATAATATTTATAGTCATATGGCATGGCCTCACAACCTTTAAAAATAGGCATCTCTATCCTTTAGACCTTTAAGACCATATATTCATCCTCTAATGTTGAAGCTATATATAGCATATGGCCATACTCATTCCAATTACAAGCTTTTAATGGCCTTGTAATGTAGATGAAAAATTCCCTCCACAAGCTCAATTGTGTCCCTACAAAAATACATAGTCTCGATCTTCTATGGAAGAAGGTCATACAAATATAAGAAACATAATAATGTAGGTCTAGGCTTCTGTATGCTGATATACGCTATATCTTATCTCATCCACCTCAGTTTAGGTGACTTTACATAATATAAAGTGTCCACCTCAGCTCAGCTCAGATTTTTTGGGGGACTACCTCATTCACCCATGGCCTAAAGGTCTTACAAAATAGGTGATGATTAACCCTTATAGGCTCAAATTCATTTTACATTCTTGATTGTCTCTATCAAATAGATAGTCTCACATCTACTATCCTAGCTTGACCTAATGATGAGATCCTTCCATTTTAAAAAATGGGGTTCAAATCCTTTATCTAGTACTGTCACCTTTTTCAATAGGATAATTATCCCATATTCACCAAAAAAATGCATGTAAAAGGCTTCAAATAGACTTGAATCTAGCATGTGGTTTGTGGCTTTGGTCACGTATCAATTTTTTTTCTTTGAGTTGGTTTTGGTGCTAAGTTGGGAGATCCAAACTTATTTTGGATAGTTGTTAAGCCAACTACAAGTTGGTTGTTGAGTTTTCCATATCTTGAACTTGGTCATGATGAGCTGACACTCAGGGTAGGTTTTGAGCTCACCATAACTCAAACTCAGCATGTGATTTGTCTTAAACTCGGCATAGAACATGAGTGACTTGGAAAATATAAAACATGTGTTGGCATAATAGCATAAAGTGGGGGTAGGCCATGTGGTGGCCTAAAGACCCACCATGTGGTCCTCTCGAATATTGTTACTTAAAATGATCCTCTACCTACCACTTATCAACATGAGAATGAACCAAAAATAATATGGTATAAAACTATAATGTAATTTGAAATATTAAAATTACACTAATATACCATCGCAATTAGATCTCCTTCTAGAACAAGAGTGGACCCCACCAGCTACGGTCTCTGTAGCTAGCCTTTTACAACTATAATTGATGAAGGCCAATGAAATAAACATCCTCTAGATCATTTTGAGGAGAATAACTAGCCATGATTGGTGTATCTATCATTGATGGTCAAATAACAAGCTTGGGTTGTGCTATCTGAGTTGGTTGAGTGGGCCTCATTGAAGGTGTAACAACATCATTAACTAGAGGGGTTAAAGATTGAGCATTGTTTTAGATTAGAGGTAAAAGCAGGGTTTGAAGGGGCCCCGAAACCCTGTTACAAAATAAAGAAAGATAAGGTGTTAACAAGCACCAAGAAAGACATTCCTGAAACCTACTAAAAGTAGCAGCATCTTACGATATTTCAGAGATTACATCTATGTTCATTATACATTCTGCCCCCTACTTTTCAATAAATGATTGATAACTATTTTTTAGGGGTAAAATCCAAAATTGTTGCCTGCCTTCCATCAGCTATATTCTGCTTGCTTTCTAGCTCTCTGATTTTCCTTATGGGTCTTCTTCCGGGCTTGTCCGGCCAACCAACATCCAGTTTCTCTTTTGAAATCTGCCCATCTCTTTTTCCAGGTTTATCCGTGATAGAAACAAGGTGTTTCGCCTTCATTTTCTGCTCTTTTTTGTTGCTTCTGGTTTCTATTCCCTTAGTGTTTGTCTTCTTATCAACCCTTTTCCTTTGGTTTGGAAGATATTTTAAATTTTCTCCCTTAACAATCACTGGAATCTCTTCCAAAGGTGTTTCATTATCAGCCTGAATCTCCATTGGCTGAGAAGGAAGAGGATCTCTCTCCTCTATTTTATTCCCTATTTCAGCCAAGATTTCTCCTTCCTCTAGCTCTACTTTGCCTTCTGCCTCTCTCCATTGATCCTCTACCCTTTGGTATAGGACCATTTGCGCTGATAAATCTGTCAAATCTTCTTTGCTTTGTGTGGGTAATATGATTTTTGCTTGCCTTCCATTTCCTTCTATCTCAGAATTTTCTTTCTCAAGAGAGATCTTTGTATCTACCACAGGAATAAGGCCTTTAGAATCTTCAAAAGACACCTCTTTACCTTCCTCAGCATTTAAATCTTTAGTTTCTTCATTATCCATTTGTTCTTGTCCCTGACCCTCTTTGGGTTTCCAAACTTTCTTTTGCTGGACCGGTGGTTTTTTCCCAACCAAAGCACCATTAAGATGAGTTTTGTTTCTGTTTGGACAGTTTTTAACCCAATGCCCCTATTTCTTACAGGCATAACAAGAGTTAGGTAAATCTTCATAGAAAATTCCTTGAGATTTCTTACCAAGCTTGGAGATTAGATCCACTTTTTCTGGGAGCTTATTTAAATTTGCCACTTTAACATACATCCTGGCAGCTTGGAGTTTGGTTCTGGTTGTAGTAGCCTTGTCCAAAGCCACAAGTTCCCAAAAAGAACTGGCTATCCCTTTGAAAATGTCTTCATGCCAGAACTCTAAAGGGAGTCCAGGGAGTCTAACCCAAATGGGAGTAGTTAAGAAAAATGAGTCTGAGAAATCCATGTTCAACTCCCATTTTTTGATAGTAAGAGAGCATTTTCCAAATGTCCATGGTCCTCCACACAAAACCATATTCATGTCTTCTTTACAGTTGAAGGTAAAGGAATAGAAACCATTTAGCATAGGTGCAATGACTATCTCTCCTCGAATGACCCATTTCCTTTTAACCATTTTAGTAAGAGTATCTAGCTCTGGTCTTGCTCCTAAGAATTTACCTACTAAGGTGAAATCCATTGAGGACACAGAAAAATCAATAAGAGGATCTGGAATAAAAACTTCATACTCACCTTTCTCCCAGCAAGTATTTGCAGTCACCGACGGGAAAGGAGATTTTCCAGTGCCTTTCTTACCAAGCAGAGATGCCCACGTCCTAAATTCAGGGTACCCTGCCTTCAGCCCTTCTGAGGATTTTTCCTTTTTAAAGTCACCTTTGTTTTTCTCTTGCTCAGTCCCCTGTTCCAGTCAGGATCCACTAGATCCACTACAAGGGTCATTTCCACAAAAAAGATTTCCATTTTTTGCATCAATCACAAATTTTGATCCTGTATTCTTCTCAATCCCTTCTCCATTCCCTCCGGGGTCTGTCTTGCCTGTCTGAATTTCCACCTCTAGAACAGCTATTTCCAAATCTGGAGTTGCAGCCCGCATACCTACAGAGACAAGCTTTGGGGACACACCCAGCACACCCACTGGGGACACACCCAGCACGCCCACTGGGGGTGCGCCCTGTGCGCCCATTGACGTTCAAACTCCAGCCCGTGCAGTCCGTTCAAAATTCCAGCGCGCAGTCCGTTGAAGTCTGTTTGCTTATTTTAAAGATTAAGCATTATTGTTCTTATTATTGATTTATAATATGGCCTATAAAATATATTCATGATCATGTGGATATTCCTAAATTCTATCTCTAAATCCCTATAATACCCCATATTTGTTAATAACTATATCATTATCATTAAGTGGATGTAGTGTGTCTTGATCCTCAATATGGAACTGATCTTGTTATTGATTATATTGTTCATCTTTGGATGCATTGTCATTAAATTACACATAATCAGGGTGTGAAGGATTCATATTTTGAGTTTTAATATGTTCTTTTTTCTTTTTATAGGTTTGAATAGTTGAAATTTGAATATGCTCTATAGGATTACCACCTAGTCTGGCACTTCTTCTTAAGGGAAGAGAGAGAGCTTTTTTAGATGGAATATAGCAAATAAATTGAAATAGAGCTACTACAATAGAATATATGAATTTTGCATAATTAATATACTATAATAAAAATAGGTAAAAAGGATATAAACCCTAAGATCATCTAGGGTTAGGGTTTTGGAAACTAGGGTTTCTTTTTTCAACAATTTAAATTAGATGTAAAATAAATTGAAACCCTAAAAAAATGTTAATTTTAATTAGCTAGGTTATCTAAATAGATTCATAAAATCAAAATTATGTAGCCCTATATTTATTGTAAAAAATATAGGAATTAATGTAAGCTAGGGTTTTATGCAATATTTGAAGTAAGATGGGTTCACCAAATGATTTAACCTCTCAGGGTTTTACACAATGTAATTCCTATGTTTGGTTAAAGGGATCAAATGCCTAAATTAGTTAAATAAATTACAATAATTAAATACTAGAATTTGTTATGACCTTTTACTTCTTTTAACTTTTTAATAATAGCAATAAATAGACTTATCTAAAAACTATCATGGATAATCTAGGTTCTAAAATTTGAGATCTATGTAGTAGTTTATGTCATTAATAGTATTTTGGTATTCATCTACTCACTAGATAATAACACCAAGTTTGGAAAGTAGCGCCATCTATGTGTAGTGTCCCCAATTTTGTGATAATGTCCCTTTTTCAATATTGTTCTTATTTTTAGGGAGCACCTACACCTGTGTCTGTATGTTCTGTTCCTACGTGACTGAAACCTGTAGTTTTGTATTATACCTAAAAAACTTGATTTAGTGTTCAAACCTAATCTCCTTGCAAGTATGGCATAATCAATAATTTTGTGTTTTATTTAGATGGAATAAACATCCTTAACACCCCACTATGTATAGAGTTGCCTACATACCAATACTTTGAGGAGGGATCAAGTCCAATGTAGTTCTCCCACCTAGTGCCTAATGTATGTGTAAGTGAATTATAGAATGAGAGTGGCCTTAGATGCCTTAAATGTGATTGAGATTTGAAATGTTTGAAAACTAGAATTAAGGTTGAGATAGATGGTATTATGCAAAAATTATGGTAGAATAAGGATCAAATACCTTGATTTTTCATAATGTTATCTTTAGTTTGAATATATTTTACATCTATTTTCCATCTATTTAATAGAGGTGTTTAGGGTTTTTTTTATTGTGTGAGTAAGAAAATAATATTAGGCCAACCTTAAGAGGGGAACAAATTTGAAAAACTATCTATTGGGAAGAGTTGGGGCTAAGGATAGTAGCACCTAGTTGGGGACACTAGTGCCATGTGGATATAGTGTCCCAAATGTCTTTTTGGCAAACTACTAAGAAATTTGGATTGGGATCTGAGAAGACAGTTCTATGATTGTGTTTTGGTTGACTATGGGTGATTATGGTCTACTGAATGATAATAAATTTAAGTATAATGATCAATGGTAATTTTATGGCTAGATTAGGGATAGATTAAATCTTAAAACATTCTTAGAATCCAATTACCACTTTTAGGTGATTACAATATCAAACCATTTAAGACACTTTTAGAAGTTATTTTAATGCTTTGTAAGTTTGGTTTTCACTCAATAAAAAAATGCATTTTTTATACAAATGAAGGTAAGCTCTTTGGGCATATAATTATTAAATAAGGTATGTAAAATGACTCTAAAACAGTCGACACCATTTCTAAAATTCAATTACTAAATAATAAGAAAGAACTAATATATTTTTATGGGAAAATTAATTTCATACAAAAATCCATTTCATGTTTTATTGATATAACTTGTATGCATCATTATTTTCTTACTTATTCTAGATTACTAATCATGTCACTAATTACGCATAATGATCCAATAATTAATTCCTATTATCACTATTCCTCTTAACATATCCCATTTAACCCACTCCTAGTCAATTATCTAATTCCCCTCTCCATATTGCATATCTCACATATTATTAATCCCCTTATTACATCACTTATTAACATCCCATTTATCTAACAATCCCCATTAAACCCACTTGTGAATTTTAAATTCCTAAAAACATATCTACCTATCTCCTAGGCTCTCCTACATGCCTAGTGCCTAGTCTCTACCACACTTCTCCTTTTATAGAGAGTTCTCTCTCTAGATAATTCTAATGAATTTTAAATTCCTTAGAATTCCCTCTTTCCTCTCTAGAGTCTTATTCTCTAGAGGATTCCAATGAATTTTTAATTCATTAGAAAATCCTTCTCCTTCTTCTATATAAATCCATGGCTCCCTCTATTCCAAATAATGAGTGGAATGTGCATGAAATCTATTAAGCTAAATCCATCCTATAATCTGTTCAAGTCCATAGTCTTCCAACACTCCATTGTCAATGAGTCAATTTATTGAGCCAATATCAAGCAATCATAAAATATGAGTTTATTATAGCAATATAACATCTATAATCTTTATTCTTTCTTGAATCTTAATTGGGAACACTTGGCTTTAGATCAGAATGTTGTTTTAAATGTTCATTTTATTTCATTTTGATCTAATGGTTTCCAATTTTGAATTAGATTGGTGTTTTGAGTAAATTTTTATATAATTTTCATATCTAAATATTTTTATATAATTTTCATAGCTAAATTTCATTGCTCAAAATTTCCATCTCACATTTGGTGACCAAAGTGGGAACCCTCCTTTGTGTTAATCTTATGTGTCAAGTGTGATTTTGAAGCTTGTAGGAAATATTTAGGACAAATTTGGGGCTAAAAAATTCAAAGATATCATCCTTTAGGTGAAAGTTGATTTTGCTCTGCAAAAAGCAATTTTGCATTTCTAGCTTTGAAGACGACAATGGTGATTTTGACATAAACCACTGACCTAACTACTAGCTAGTAGGGTAACTTATTTATTTTAGTATTATTATTCAAAATCAGTTCTCATAATTTTTTATTTTGATTCCTATCTATGATTTTGAATATTTAGTTATGATTTTGATTTTGTAGTCATGATTTTGAATATGTAGTTGAGATTTGATTTCTATTGGCAATTTTGACATATTCAATCATGATTTTGACTAATAGTAAGTTTTTTATTCTATAATCTACTTAATTTTTATCTGTAAATATCACTAACTATTTGTAAATATATTCTCTCCATTTTTAACTTCTATTTTTTAGGGTTGACTTAAATACACACACACACACACACACACACACACACACACTATTGAGCAAAACCACAATTCCCTAATTGTGATTTTGAAACAACCTTAATTTTATCTTGTTTCAGTATTGAAAACTGATGTAAATACCTTATTATTAAAAAACCATAACCTAACATATCACAAAGTCCATTTAGTCTCTATAAATTCTATAAATATCTCTATTTTTGGATGGTTTTCAAATCACTTCTAGGTGGTCATAGTTTTGATTTCAAGTCACAATTTTACCTCTGGCAGTTATGGTTTTAACCTAACCATTATTAATCTACCTAACCATTTTATAATATCTCTACTTAGCCATCTACGATTTTTAATTTTAGTTGTGGTCTTGAAAAGGTTATTGGTAATTTTGAATAGGCCTAACCATGTGGTAACCATAGCATTTTATTGACTGTTTTCAAAACTATTTATTTACATCTATAATTTTGACTTAATATCTAAAATTTTGAGTCTTTGTAAGTGATTTTTCATAACACTAATTAGGTATATATGGTTTTGATTATTTCAATAGTGATTTTTATCTTTATTTTTAATCAAAATCTATCTCTTTTGAGTGTGTTTTTAGGATCATTTTTAATGAATTTTGAGTCATTCCAAGGGTTCTACAAGTCTCAAATTTCTTTTGGCATCATACCCTACAAGGTACACTACCTAATGACCCCGTAAGGGGCACTACCCATTAACCCCACAAGGGGTGTTGCCCTTTGACCCTATTGGGGGATACCACCCCCAAACCCTCAAATTGTGTTACCTCATTCAAAAAAATTATAGTGCAAAATCATGATTTTTTTAATTATTTGAATTAAATATTATTGGACTAACATTTTATTTTAATTTTTATAGGGGTAAAAATAGTGGCAATTTTGTCTTTCTTAAAACTACTAACCACTTGTCTTGCAGGTCGTGTTTTGACACATTTTTGTCTTTATCTAACATCTTATCTTATAGGTTACCCCTAAAGATTGCTAAATTAAAACTACCAATCACTTAAATTATAGGACACTTATCAAATATTTTTGCATTTTGAAAAATAACATATATATTTTGTATATATCACACTTAATTAATCAGTTAATCAACTTTTTATTTGTTTATTTGTACCTATGGGCTACAGTAGTGTATGATCTTATCCTTGTGTCCTAGTGGTGAGTCTTGAAGGATCAAATACCACTAATGAACCCTCCCATTTTTCTTTTTAGGAGGCAACATGATGTGGAAGTGATATCCACACACTTGCCTATGTCTTAGGGGGATTATGATAGTGGATTTCACCACCATGTACAAATTCACACTTTGTGTTCTATCTAAGTCTAAATAAGAGGGAGAGTTATCATTAGGCCAAGTGATTAACCCTATACAAGTATTTAATGAATTGAAAGATTTAAATCTCTAACCCAAGAATCAAACAACACTCTACATGGATTTGTGCCATGTGTACCTAGTGTATATTGCAGACACCCTTAGAAATCTAGTCAAACTTAGAATAAGACTATTGACCATAATAAATGACTAGCTGTCAGAGTCAATATCAATTCCCAAGTGACTATTAAGTGCAAATGGGATTGAGAGGATTTAGGAGATTTTTTAATAGGTCGCCAACCTATATCCTCACCTACAAATCCATTAAATAGTATAATCATCAAATTACACTCCCATATCAATTTACTAATATTAGGTTTATGGTTTGATTACTTTGGTGTGTGTTATGATATAAAAATGTTGCTTTTTATTCAAGTCAACATTTTACTCAAGCCTATACATAGTTATTTAGGAATTAGATCATCATCTTGTATATCCTTGCTATGCAGCTTGTATATCATTACCTTGAAACTTCTACATCCTTATCATATTATACATTCTTACCTTGATTATTATCATTTCATCCTCACCTCAACATCCTTCTCATCTTTATCCATCTAGTCTTATTCATACCAATATTTCCACATCATTAATATTACCCTTTAGTCTACCTAGGTCACATCCTTATCTTATATCTTATCCCCTCCTAGTCCTACCCTCATTACCCCATCTTTAGTCTTATCATCTAGTATCATCTTACCTTGTCCATCATCACATATTTTCCCACCATTATTTCATCTCAAGTTATACCCCCTCCATATCCTTTAGTCTTTCCCTAGTCATACCTACACCATACATTCTTATACATTAGTATCTTGTATAACCTAAATCATCTTGTATATTCACATCTTGTACATTCTTAATAATCTTATACATCCTTATTTACTTTATCTATCATCATAGTTTATATATCCTTATCTACTTTATCCTTCATCATATCTTGTACATCCTTAATGTTGTATAATATTATATATCTTATACATCTTATCATCCCATATCAGACATATCATAATCTAAGTTTACCTTGACATCCTCCTATTTATTCATCACACTATCTAATACATCTTCATCTTATTATTATCCTCCATTTTATATAAACAAATCCCATCTTAATTTGTCTTTTTATTATTATTATACTACAACACATATAGTTAGTTTTTATTTCACACACTTGTCCAAACCATACTCACCATACCCATAATCATCATTGCATCACCACCTTTAACCCCATAATATTTGGTCCATATATTTATTCCTAGCTACCCTTCATCACATAATCTTATATCCACCCCACCTTGAGAAAATTAGTTTAAGGTTTGAGCTAGTCCTTTTTTTGTCCTTACATATCATCCTATCACTCTAGTCCACCATTATTTTTTCTATCACCCATTACTCTATTCAGTCAATACCCTATTAGCAATCTATCACTTTGTTGATTTCAATATAACATACATTCATCCTCAATCCATTCATCTCTAATCTAATCATCTTGCCTATTTATAACTAGCATCATCTAATTGCCATCTTACTAATCTGAATATAAGCACTAGTCGAATCCCCATCTTTTTTCTAGTTTAAAAATTAGGAATTATCGATAGATCATTATCATCTATCATACTATAAGTTTGTAATATGATCCTAGTCTAATATCATAACCCATTTAATCTATCTCATCCTCACCCATCACTTTTCATACTAGCTCAATCATTCAAACTTACTTTATCCAAGGACCATATTTATCCAAACCCTAATCTACCTTCACATCATCCCCATTTTATCATTTTACTACATTTAATTTATCATATACCCAAATGGATTTAGACCTAAATCTCATGGAATATTACCTATTTTCCAACAATCATAAGATCCTTTTGTGGGTCCTAGAAATTGGTGCCTGATTACCTTTATACCTCAATCCCATCAAGCCTAAAGTAAAATCTCCTATCCTTCCCCATCATAAATCTCCATCTACACCTAGCCTACATGATAGCTCACCATAGCCAGTCCCATTTTCCATTCATGATAACCATAGTCATAACATTCCCTAATATATAAGTGATGAGGTCTCCCTATTTCACAATTACATCTTTGATAATAAGGACGAGTGCATTTAATGCCTAATAGATATGGGTGCTTGAATTCCCAATGATTTTGAACCCATAAACCTAAGGTCACTTAATAAACTAGTGTCTCATCAAACCTTCTCCACATCCAAATTTTATGACAACAAATCACATTCTGATCCTCCATCCACTAGTCCTAGTTTTGGTCATGACCTTCCTAGTCAATATACTAATAAAAAGATTGTCTTATTTAATAAATATATTATCACCAACAAGGATGTAGTCCTCTTTAAACTATTATAAATGGGTACCCAACTTCCTAGAGGCTTATACCCCATTCAACTAATATTATCTCCAATTAATGCCCATCCACAGTGGAATTCTCTATTTACTAGTCATAGTCCATCATAAATCCCATATCCTACTAGTAAATGGAAGCCTAGATTTTCAACCTCATATAATTCTAGTTCATATCCTAAATAATCTCACACACCACCATCTCTCAACATCATGACATCACCAACACATTCTTCCACTCCTAAATCCAACACTTCCACATCCAACACTAAAGACAAGAAATATACCCCTTTCCTAATATCCATAGAAGCCTTATTTTGGAAACTATAGGCCATAGGCATGATATCCTACCCAAAAACAAGAACTATAAAGTTTTATAAACATACACCCCTATGGTATTGAGCAAAACAATTTTGTTTATGCCATAATGGTGACATTAAAATTTAGGGTAAATCTAATATGTCTACACCTAGTAGTGTGAAAAAAGAGGTATGCCAAGAAACACTTCTTAAACATGATTAAGATTCTTCCCTCCTTAACTAAGGTCATGATCCTAATCCTTGCCATACCAAAACCATCCCTATATCCTACTCACATAAAATCAGCCATTTTCACAAATCTATTAATCCTAAAGCATCCATTCATAAACTCAAGTGGAAGAAGGTACTTGTAGTCAATAATATAGATACTATCAAAAAACATCTATTAGTGACATCACACGTCAACATCCTTGTCATAATCAGCATCAGAATGGTCAAAATCATATCCAACACCAACAGATGAATTAGAATCCACCCTTTTAGATAATGAAAGTTATGCCAATGCCTATCTCTTTGAGGACATCTCTAACTTGAATGTCAACCAGTTAAAGGCATGAATCTTTATCCATCTCAAGATGATGAAATCATAACATAATTCTTGGATGCTTTAACAATCAAAGATCATCAAGCTAGATATGACTTGACTTAGATGTTAATTATATAAAGATTCTTAGTGATCCTTTTGATACTCTTGTGGAAACTTTATCTAACATAAATTTTGGGTCTCCTAGTGACTTTTATGAGGACTATGCTACCCATCATACCCTTAATACACCCCTTTTTTCACCTATCCTTAATCATCCACCTCCTGTTAACAATACCTCCACCCCACACCCTAGATGGGTTGAATGGGAACATACATCATTAGATTCCCCTCAAAATTCAATCTCATGTGCCAAATATATAAGGATCCAAGCCAATAATCAATTAATCAAGCCAAACAATCAAGTTAGTTATGATCCAAAAATGATCAATCAAAGTTAAGAAGATTTTTGTAATCAGCCAAGTCAATAAGTGTCATCCCCTAGTATAAATATCCTTGAGGTGCTATAAGACCATCAAATATAAAATAATCATCATTTATAAATTCACAAATAAAATTTCTTTGGTGAAGCCCATTTAGGCACTAGAGGGTAATTAAAATCCAAGTTAACTATCAGTAAGTCACAAATATTTCAAAATTACTAGTAATATGACTAAAAATCCTCCTAATATTTATACCAAAGATTAAATAAGTCAGAAGGTATAAGATCCTTTAACCTCATTTATCATAAAAATTGAAAACAAATGTCCCCTCCACCATATCCAATAATGTATGTAAATATTGAACCCTATTTCAGCTTCCCTTCTAGTCACATTATCCATCATAACCATATCACTCATTCACATCTTATACCCCACCATCAAAATCAAGACATAATCCCATCCATACCATACCTTAAACCCCTAGGTAGCATCATCTCTTGTATGGATTATAAAAACACTTGGATGAGATGTCTATAGGATGCTAAATCAAGACTCAATAAAGATCAGTATAGCATCAGTACATCCAGTAGTGATAATATGGTCCTAATATCACATCTTTTTAGAATGATCATTGGTTAAATATGATGAAAATGTTGACATTATTACATCTCACACCCATATACAATAAAAAAAGATTCCAAAATTCAAAAAATAATCATTCATCCAATGGTGAAAACCCATCTATTGGTGCATTACTTATCTATCCCATCCCCTTGTCCATTATTCCTACCAGTCATATCCTTTATCAACCTTATCGACATCACCCTCCTTGTATCCTTGTCTATCTTATCCATTTATTGTTTAAAACATCCTTATCCATCATGTTTTGAATCCTATTATGTCCATCATTTATTCTATCCTTGACCTTTTTAAGGGAGTGGAATATGTATTGAGACATTCTCTAAATCATCTTGGCATATCTTTCAATGGACACTCAGGCAACTAGACATTTGATTCCTTCACAATATGGTCTTTGACAATCCTTAGTCCATTCTTCCTCATCTATCAACTTTTTTGAGAATATTTTAAGTCCGTTTTTAATTCCATTCATTCTCATATTAGTTTCTAGTCTTTATGTTCCCTTTTCTAGTAACCTCCTTTGTATAGTATACATACATATCCCAAAAATCCTTAAAAATTATAAAATCAAAAAAATCCTAAAGCATCTCAATTATCTTTGCATATATCATATTGTCCTATGTCCTAAATATCTTAATAATTTTATCTAATCTCTTAGCCATCTTATCATCTTGTCTTGTATTATGTCATATTGGTCTTATCATTTTTTCATCTTATCTTATCATATGTCCTAACCTTTTTACCTAAGTCCTTATCCTAATCCAAGTCACTAGTCTACTCCAAGTCCATACCTTGTCCAAACTCTTAACCTTAATCCAAATTCACATCATCATGATAAAATTTGTGTTTTAAGTCTAATGAATAAGATAGGGGTGTGAATAATTCTTCAAAACTTTTACAACTTTACATTATCATTCATGAACTATCAAAATAGTATAGTGAATTATCAACACATTAAGATCTATGAGCATGAGACAAGAACATAACATAAAGAACACTTATTTTAATGGGAAAACTTCAAGGAGAAGAAAACCTACTAATGATGTAAATGGACTAAAATATTATAAGACAAAAATCAAGATTTAGTGAAGCATTAACATCACTTGTAGCGCAAACCCCAACTAGCCAAGCACCCACTTGACTAGGCTTTGACAAGCACCTACTTGCAAGGAGGTAGCAACCCCATAGATGACTCATCACCAACTCATCCACCTTAAAACCCTTCATCACCTTTAGAACATTTTTTTCTCATACAAAAAATGATTATCTCCTTCCTCATTTCTTCTCACTTCAAACCCTCTCAAACTGTTTTCTAGGCTTATTCACTCAACTAGTCCTCTTCTTGACTTGATTAGGTCATATGACATTGATTTTCATCTACAATACCCCTATTATATATTCATGATAGTTTATTTTCACCTTGATGATGGTCTATAAGACCTCTTTTTGTTATAAATATGATTATCATTGATATCAAAAGGGACATTATGAACATGTCATTAATGCTTAGGGATGAATGAAGTGATCATGGTGATATTATCAAAGGTCAATGATGATTAGAAATTTTTTGTACATGAATGAAATTCATCTAGTTCTTCATATTGTTTATCTATAAAATTTGGGCCATCAGATAAGTTGAGTGGGTGATCAAATTAGGGAGTGGATTCTTTCTTAGAGTTGGTGCTCTTAAGTAAAGGGATTAGTGTCTCCTTAGGATTGGTGTCCTTAAATATTATAACCAATGAGCTTTTCTAGTGAGGCTTTAAACTGTGAAGCTAGCTTAGAATAATATATTCTAGAAGCTATTTTCACTATGTTTTTCCCTTTGGGTTTTCCATATATAAATTTCGTGTCATGAGTATTTGTATGTGTACGATCTTTACATGTTTTCTTTGACCTGAATACATATGTTAATTTTCATTAAAAGTATTTAAATAACTAGTTTTAATTGATATACTGATTCACCCACCTCTCACTATCTAGTTGTATTCCAATAATTAGTATTAGAGCCTAGGGTTCCTTGAAATAATTTTAATCATCTTAGGTAGACCTTGGAATAATGATCATAATGGCTAGTCAAAAAGGATCTTCATCAAACAAGGAACCTCTCTTTGATGGATCTAACTATGCATTTTGGAGCATACAAATGGAAACATATATGTCCTCATTAGGGTTTGAAGTATGGATGTTTTAGGTAAATAGATATATAGCTATAACTCCTACTAATTAGGCTACCAAGAAGGCATATGAGAGCAATTCAAAAATAAAAAATGTTATTCTTTATGGATTATCAAACTTAGAGTTTGTCAAATTTATGCACTATTAGAATGCACAAGACATCTAGAACAAGTGAAATGGCATCTATGAAGGAGATGACAAGGTAAAGCATGCCAAGTTAAAAACTTACAAAGGTAAGTTTAAGAGCCTTAAGATGAATGAAGATGAAAATATTGTAGAATACCTCCTCAGGGTAGATGAAATAGTAAAAGCAATCAGAGGCCATGGAGAAGAAATGAAAGAGTCAATCATTGTCTAGAAGGTTTAAATATATTTACCATCAAGATATGATTCTAAAATATTTGGAATATAAAAAGCAATAGATCTAGATAAACTCACTATAGATGAGTTGCATGGGACCTTCATAGCCCATGAGATGAGAATGGGAGAGATAGACACCTTCAAGAGAGAAGCTTCATTCAAAGTAGCCAATAAATTAAAGGAAGAAATAGCCACATCTAAATTTGAGGAGATTGATGAAGAAGAAGCTAACTTTGTTAGAAGACTAAAGAGAGGATCTGGAAAGTATAAAGGTAAGTTATCCTTCAAATGCTTTACCTATGGTAAAATAGGACATTTTGCTACCAAATAACTTCATAATAAAAAGGATACTCTAAGAAAGTAGAGATTACAAAAAAGGTAAAACCCTACTATCCCAAGAAGAACTTCTTTAGAAACAAGAAAGGTCTGTACACAAAAGAAGATAATGACTCAATGGAAGATAATGATAGTTAAAATGATGATCATGACTATGATTTTGTGGCTAAACGAAATGAATCCCTATTCATGATAGTAGAATCAACTTCTATAAATCTAGATCAAGATGAAGGTGAAGACTTAGATGAAGAAGAAGGAGAAGTAGATCTAGAATGTGAGCTCATATGTGCTTTAGATGAGATTGACACGCTGAGAAAAGAGAACTCAAAACAAAAGAAGCTTGGACAAAAGGAAATTGAGAAAATGTTTAAAGGTCTTGAGAAATATAATCAGATGGTAATTATCCTAAAGAAACAAATTTAAGAGGCTAACATAATAGAAGATGTATTCAAAATGGAACTACAATCTAAATCTGATGAATGTGTGAAGCTTGAGGTAGAAATAGTGGCTTTGAGAAAAGAAATTGAAAAATGCAAAGGTCAACTAAATAAAATTTTGAAGTTTATAGGAGGATCATACATTCTTGATGAACTAATCAAATCTCAAAATCACTTAAAAGAAAGATCAAGTCTTGGTTATGAGAAGGGAAATTTTTCCTCAACTAGTACATCTACTAACCTATATGAAAACATCAAAGGAGAAGGAGAATCAGGAGCAAAGAAAGAGAAATATTTCAAAGACACAAAGAGAAACTCAAACATATTTGAAGTGAATAAAGTTGAACCTGAAAATAAGCTTGAAGAGAAGAAGAAGACAAAGGTAGCTGATGCTAATGGATACACGAAGGTGATAAACTTGAAGAAGCCATAGCTTAGAAGAATTCCTCATGATGTACCAAGAAATGTTATGACTAGGTATTCCTCATAATTTTATGGTTATTTTTATAGATGCAATCATTTTGGTCATAAGGCTAGTAATTGTAGAGTTTTAACTACAAGAAGAATCAATTTTGTAAGCAAAAATTCATTAGCACCCTTGGTAGATACAAATTTAATGTGTTATAATTGCAATAACTTTGGTCACATAGCTAAACATTGTAGAACTAGATTTGTAAGATCAAAATTACACAATGTAAAAAAAGACATGTCTCCTAATGTGAACAAAGGTTCACAAGTTTCTGAAAAGAAGCTAAATAAGAAACCCAATGATGCATGGAGAGTGAAAAATCAATCCATGATTGCTTAGACTACACTCCATACCAAAGAGAAGAATTTATGGGTGATAGATAGTGGCTACTCAATAATAAGGATATGTCAGCTTGGGAGACAACACAATAGTAAAGATCAAAGGTAAAAGAACTTTAAACATAGATGGTAAACTCCATACACATGATGTATTTTATGTTGAAAGATTGAAGCATAATCTAATAAGTGTCATCCAAATGTGTGACAATGGATATAAGGTCACATTTGATGTATAAGGTTGAAAGCTAAAGAAATCTAGAAAAATAGTTGTAGAAGGGAAAAGGACTGAAAGCTATATCTATAATCTTGTTGAAGTGAATGGTAATAATTTCTTGATGGGAAATATTGATGAGAGTTGGTTGTCGCATAGGAGAATGGGTCATGCCAAATTTTATAATGTAGTCAAAGTGAGATCAAATAAGTGTGTAAGACACATGCCCAAGATAACCAAACTTGTAGATACTACTTGAAAGGAATGTTAACTAGGCAAGCAGACAAGGGTCAGATTTAAAACAAAGGAGTATACAACTACAAATCCTCTAAAATTAGTTTATATTAATCTTTGTGGTCCTACTAAGACAAGAAGATCTAAAAGAGAGTGTTATTTCATGTTATTTGTAGATGACTATGCAAGAATGACATGGGTAACCTTTTTAAAGGACAAATCTCAAGCCTTTGAGAGATTCAAGATATTTAGAGCCATGGATAAAAATGAGATTGGAAGAAAAATCAAATGCTTAAAATCTGATAAAGGTAGATAATTCACCTCAAATGAATTCATAGAGTATTGTGAGAAGCATGGGATCAAAAGGCACTACTCGGCAACAAGGACTCCACATCAAAATGGAGTTATTGAGAGAAATAATAGAATAGTTAAGGAAATGTCTAGAATATTACTAAAGGAGGCCAAGTTACCTTATGCATATTGGATAGAAGTAGTCCAAACAATAGTATACATCTTGGATATATTTCAACTAAGGGTAAATAGTGACAAATTTATCTATAATCTTGGTATGAAAATCCTACCTCTATTAAGTACTTCAGAGTGTTTGGAAGCAAATGTTACATCAAAAGAAAGGATGAAAAACTAGGAAGATTTGAATCAAGACGTGATGAAGGAATATTTCTTGGTTATTCCACTCAAAGAAAAACCTATGTGTGTTACAATAAGAGGCTACACAATATGGTGGAGAGCATAAATGTCAAGGTTGAAGAAGGCATAAAATATGTTGAACCTGACAAGGAAATTGGTAATGAAGAGATAGATCTTGAAGAAGTAGATAGTGAAGAGGCTGAGGAAAAGAATGAAAAGGCACATCTAAGATTTGTTCAAAAGGATCATCCTAAAGAATAGATAATTGGTAATAAAAATGGAGTTAAGACAAGGTGAAGAGTTGTAATAAATAAGGAGAAAGTAAGTTTTACTCTAATGTCTAAAATTGAGCCTAAGAGCTATGTTGAAGCTATCAAGGATGAGAATTGGCTAAAATCCATGGAAGCACTGAGCCAAATCGAAAAGAAAAAAACTTTTCAATTAGTTCCAAGACCCTCAAACAAGAATGTGATAGGAACAAAATGGGTATATAGAAACAAGATCAATGAGGATGGATTTGTTATAAGAAATAAAGAAAGATTGGTGTGTAAGGAATATGCACAAGTAGAAGGCATAGACTTTGAGGAAACATTTTCTCCAGTTTCTATATTGGAAGTTATAAGAATGTTTCTATCATTCTTTGTTTACAAGAAGTTCAAAGTCTATCAAATGGATGTAAAGTCTTCTTTCTTGAATGGGAACCTAGAAGAGGAATTACATATAAAATAAATAGAAGGTTTTTAGTTGTCAGATGAAAAATATTATGTGTGCAGACTAAAGAAAGCACTATATGGTGTAAAATAGGCACCTAAAGCATGGTATTCAATATTAGCCCAATACCTACAAAAATAAGGTTTCAAGAAAGGATGTGTAGATAGTAATCTATACTTTAAATAAAAAGGTGAGCATATGTTGAAAACTGTTGTTTATGTAGATGACATCATCTTTGGTGGTAGCAAAAAAAATGTGCAAATAAATTTCTACACAAATGCAAAGTGAATTTGAGATGCCTTTGCTAAGATAAATTTCTTTCTTCCTTGGTCTATAAATAGCACAATCTAATGAAGGGATATTCATATTCCAAACCAAGTATGAAAGGAGATGCTCAATAAATTTGGAATGGAAGATAACGAACTAGTTAGTACTCCCATGATAACTGGATGCAATTTGAGCAAAGGGGATGAGTCACTTGATGTAAATCAGACTATGTATAGATCAATGATAGGTAGTTTTCTATACCTAACTACATCAAGATCAAATATCATGCAATAAGTGTGCATGGTTTCTAGATTTTAGGTTGCTCCTAAGAGTCAAATGTCAATGTAGTGAAAAGAAACTTTAGATACATCAAGATCACAATTGATTATGGCCTATGGTACCCTACAAGTGAAGATTTCACTTTGATAGAATATAAAATGTTGATTGGGAAGGAAGTGTGGCTAATAGAAGAAGCACTAGTGGTGGTGAATTTTTCCTCATAAATAGGCTTGTTACATGGTTGAGAAAAAAGTAAGATCCAGTTACTCTTTCTATAGTAGAAGCAAAGTATGTGGCAGTAGTAGCATGTTACACTCAAGTCTTATGGATGAATCAAACACTCAAGGACATCAAGGCTCAGTATAAGTCACCTTTTTTTATTATTTGTGATAATTCAATTGCAATAAATATATCAAAAAATCTAGTGACGCATTCTAAACCAAGCACATATCAATCAAGTGTCACTTTTTAAGAGAGAGGGTTGTAGATCAAGAGGTCATAGTGGAATATGTGCCAACTAAAGACCATATTATAGACATAGTCACCAAACCTCTTCCCAATGAACAATTTGAATATATGAGACAAAATTTAGGAGTGGTGGTTCCTACACCACATCACTAAATCACTAATGATAGTGCATGAGTCGATGGGGAGTCTCATGGAAGCTTTATTAATCCATAGAAGAAGAGAGAAAAGTCAACTCAAATATGTATACTTCTAAAAATTACTAATGAGTTAAAAGTTGTATATTTTTGGAAAAAATCCTTTATCTAATAAAGGGGGAGAAATATTTGGAAAAACATTCAGCTAGATTCCATTTTCCATTGATGTCAAAGGGGGAGAAAAAGGTGCAAATGCTCTCTATAGGAGAAAGAGCAAAATGTTCTCTACAAAAGTGAAAATGTCAAAGAAGAAGAGCAAGTGTCCAAGTTGAGTACTAGGAAAATGTGCCATTACCTAAGGGGGAGAAAGTTTGGTATGAATAGATTTATTTCATACTTATAATAAGCCAATGCAAGCAATTCTAGAGAAGGAGTTGAATAGTAGAAGATCGGAGCATTTAATTTGCCATAAATGACAAAGGGGGAGATTGCTGGAAATATGATTGTCATTGATGTCAAAAGGGACATTATGAACATGTCATTAATGCTAAAATATGAATAAGTGATCATGGTTATCCTATCAAAGGTCAAGGATGATTTTAATGCTTGTGTGCATGAATAAAATTCATTCGGTTCTTCATATTGTTCATCTAGACATTTTGGGTCTAGATAGGAAAAGACAAGTAAACATATTTATGATGTTAGCATTTGCACACATGGACCTGTTAAGAAAAAATGATCATATAAGTCTATTCATATTTGTGCCTAGTTTATATGTGCTAAATCTCAGCTCACGTGGTGTATTGTGATAAAAGATATGCTTGAGAAAAGTAGGGCTCTAAGGCATTTTGACGATATATCCCAACACTTAGTCAAATTTGTAGTTTGCAATAAAAATCTCAAATGCATTTTATAAAGACATATCTTTCACCTATGAAGGCTTAAGATAAATTGGATATATGGATGGAATCCCCTAAGTAACAGGATCATATGCATTAATATGTAGGTCATCTGACTAAGTGCGATAAGAGTTATGCAGGTGCACTGTTAGCCTTCCAAGTGAAATGAAATGGTCTCCATACTTAGACAAAATCTACACAAGGTCATGCAAAGTTGTCATGATTTTACAAATACAATCTATTGGATATTTTCAAAAGAAACAAATAGTATATCTATTATGGGTTTTTCATGAGCATATTGAATATATGGACTATAGGTTCAATTGAGAAGGAATGAGCTAAAAATTAAATTATCTTTTCTCTCAAACTAGATATGGTTTCTTAGTAAAACCCTAAGGGTTTATGTCATGGCATCAACATGCACTTTCTATTTTGATGGTGACTAGATATAGCTTAGACCTGATATCTTAAGTTATAACTTAAGCTTTTATCATCATTACAAAACCTACCCCTTGACCTAGTAATTACCAGTTTAAAGGACTTAATATTTCCTAAGTCTTAGACTTTACATTATGTCTGAGCTTGATCAATGGCCCATGATTCATCATATGTAGATGATCCAATGAAGTGAAGCAAAGTCAAAGTGTCAAAGGTCCCTCTAAGTGAATGCGCTAATATCAAGTGTCAAAATCACATGAGTCTGTCAAATAGAGGACCAACGAGAGTGAGCATGTTAGAGTTAATGTTTGAGCTAGTTGGAAGATCAATGACTCATGCTTAATTAGACATTATAGATCCAACAAAGTGCAATGAAGTAAAATTTTCAAAAGGATCTCTGAGTAATCATGTAAGTGATAAGTGTCACATTTATAGAGTTTATCAAATAGAGACCCAATGAGGGTAAGCTTTTCAAATTTAATGATAGATCTTGTTATAAGATCTGATG
Source organism: Torreya grandis (assembly GCA_037957365.1). NCBI lineage: Eukaryota > Viridiplantae > Streptophyta > Pinopsida > Cupressales > Taxaceae > Torreya > Torreya grandis. Next base: position 6,003,826 of record JARHVA010000227.1, on the reverse strand, counting down.
ATGCATGGGTGATCATGTAAAGGATATCCAATGGAGTGAATAAACTCAAATTCTATAAAGTGATTGATGTTTATCAACATAGTGGCAAGTTAAAGATTCAATAGGTTTGAGAAGATCGATAAAGAGAAAGCAATCCAAACATATAGGAAGTAGAAATATGGGATAAAGAGCTCGATGTTTAATGTCAAGAAAGAAGTAAAGATCATGTTATCTTTGAAGATCAAATGACATGAAAAATCTTGGATCAAGAAGATCAAATGGATGCATCTTAAATTAGAGTAATTTAAGTGTGGGCCATCAGAGCTTGGTGCCAAAGGCAAGATCAATTATCAACATTTAAAGTCATGTCCAGACAAATGGTTAGTTGGAGGAACATGTAGGAACTTGTGTATAAGCTCTATACTCAACACAGACAATGATATTGATCAATCTAATTGATCAAATATACATTAAAGAGCCTATAAATCAAAACTTGAGTCTAATAGATTCTATAGATAGTAAAGAGATCTACAATTGTGAAAAGATGCATGGAATTGAGACATGGGAACTAAAAATGCAATTATTAATGAACTATAGTCTAGAATTGATATGATGTGTTTGTAATCCGAGTGTGAACAAAGAGAAGAAGCAAATCCTAGATCATTTGTTTATATATATGATATATAGGACAAAGAAAAAAGTTTTGGTATAATTACATTTTATATTAATCTAAGTCAAACACAGATAGAGGCAAAGAGAAAAATCCAATGAAGTGTGTCAAATAGAAAATTATAAATACATAGAACTAGAGAGGAATAGAGAGGAGCAGAGAGGAAAAAAGGCATAAAGAGAATGTGCAGAGTATGATTAGTTGTAGATTAGACCTATAAAAAAGAATAGAGATTTGAATTCATTTATGAATCTAATTTGTAAATTGGATATGTAGCTCCATAGAAGAGTTTGATAGGTTGGTGCCATAAGATAAGCTGAGTGGGTGTTTAGATTAGGGAGTGGGTGCTTCCTTAAAGTTGGTTTTCTTAAATCAAGGGATTGGTGTCTCCTTAGGATTGGTGTCCCTAAACATTGTAACCAATGAGGTTTTCTAGTGAGGATTTGAACTATAAGGCTAGATTAAAATAGTAGATTCTAGTAGCTATTCTCACTATGGTTTTTCCCTTTCAGTTTTCCATGTATAAATCTAGCGTCATGAGTATTTGTGTGTGCATGATCTTTGCATGTTTCATTTAATATCCATATATCTATTAATTTGCATTAAAATTATTTAAAGAACTAGTTTTAATTGATATATTGATTCACCCCCCACCCTATCAGTATCTAGTTGTGTTGAAACACCTTTATCTCTTCAAAGTGCTATATATTTTGCTTAAACACACACATTCTCTAACAAGCAAATTAGGCCTCTAAGGTCTTGTTATTATATTAGGCTCTTGCTCATACACCTATTTATCATCCATACAAACTTGAACACTTATAATTTTAATACAATAGGCTTTAATACATGCCAAAAACATTAATCAAACATTACAATATGTTTTTCATAGCATATAGGACCAAATACCTCTTTTAGGCCTTAAGGAGACCTAATTTAATTAAGCCTTCATTATCATATGTTACCCTTTGAACTCTTTGGAATACTCTCAAACTTCTCACATAGAAATAAAATATCATATATCACTCATATATACCCATACCAAGCTCATATTATGTCTATGACACCTTTTATCTCCATCCACTACTTGAAGTATGCCATTAGCATTGCTCAGAATTAGGCATGTGCATACCTAAAAGGTATGTCTTAAACAACTGAAGAAAAACCAAAATTTGGTCAAAAAACATGGAAATAAATAATATAAATATAACCTTAAATAACTCAAAAAATTCACCAAGTTCTTATATTTCATTACATAGGGCAAAAGGACTCAAACCCTTCTCTACAAGTAGCCCACTCAGAACCATCAACTAGCCTCAAAACATAGTCATAGAAACAATGACTTAAAACACTTGTAAAAGCATTTTCAAATAATTACATGTAGATGATATTATTAGTTCATTATACCATTCTCATATATATAGATAATATTTTAAAATGGCAATATTGGTCTTGCAGACCAATCTCATAGTCTTGTACCTCATTATCTCATCTGAACTAGATAGGTCAACTTATGAGCAACATTTTCATCATATTCACTGATCTCCAAAACATATATCCAACATGAACATGTATTAAAAGTATTGAAAAACTTATCCATATATTTGAGTTTATCCCTAATCCATGATAACACATCCCTAATCAAACTCTCACTTCTGCCTAGTTTTCTCACTATTTGCACCATTAGGTCTATTAACGACTAGTCAACTTGGATGATAAATTTATCACACCTAAGGTCTATAACATAATCAAAACCACCATGGAAATAAAATATAAGTCTAAATATTTTTCTTTCATCCATTTATCAACTTTGACTTGGTCAACTTTGACTATTACAACTAATTTTTGAGAAATAAGGCCTTTCCTATAGGGTCCACTTACCTGACAAAACAATCACACCTAGAGATGTCAGGGATAGTTGAATACATGATCCAATAGTTTTTATAGCCATTTTAGACCATTCTTGTCTATTTTGAACAATATATTTCACATTGGGTTAGTGTTAGAGTTTTAGAGAGGGTTAATATTATTTCTAGTGTTAACAAGTGTTCATAAAAGATTGCCCCTCATTTCCAAAGTTAATGTTTGGATATTATACATAAGAACCTTCCCCATATATCCTTAATAGCTAAAGTTACCAAGCAGAGGTTACACATGCCAATGAACACTTGAGAACCCTTTATTTTATGTACTCAAGAAACCTCAAAACCATATTTCATGCATTTTATTAAAAACTTTAACCTCAAACTTGGTAAACACACCTAAGACAACCTATCACACCAATTAAAATTATCACATTCTCATTATTATCTTGAAATATTAATCTTGTACCTCATTTAGCCACCATCCCTCTCTTTGCTTGCTTAGACCTTGACCTGCAAACCATATTAGGCCTTAGAACTAACCTTCAAGCCTCTTTTCATGAAATATCCACCTCACTTACATTCTCACACAACATCTAACACGATCAAAAAATTTCAAACATCTTTCATATTCCTTGAAAATATATCATGATGCCTCATTAGGCCAAGCAAGGCCTAGAGGTGGTCTAGTTGCATACCAAATCTATAGGTCTTACCCATGTGGACTCACTTTGAGACTCTAATGAGTGCTTCAATGCCTCATATACATGCTCAAATAACCTTATAAAACCTCTTATGCCTAGGTGCATCCATCTCACTAGGTCACCAAGCTCATACCTTCTCACAAGGTGTCTTCATGTAATGACCAATGTCATGACTAGGCTTTTCAAGCTCTTAAAACTTAAAAACTAACCTTGAAACACTTATTGATGCTCTTATACCTTCATCATATGTCTGATGAGCTCTGTAGACAATGTCATACCTCTCAATGATTCTATCAAATAAGAAAATTATTTAATGACCTCATAAATACCTTTCTTAAGAACCTTTCACATCAATAACAACATTGAAGCCAAAATTAAATAATAGGAATAATATAAAACAATCTCCCCCTTTGTCATTAATGGAAAAACATATTATATACCAATCATTCTTGTCTCCCTATTCTGGTCTTTCTCCCCATTTGAAATAAATGACAAAGTGATGTCTGTAACTCCTTGGATCACACTCCTTGCAACTAAAATTCTCAACACATAGGACTTATTCGTTGATGAGACATAATAAAAATATGCTCGCCATATCTATATGCATACCTTCTTGAAAAAACTCACATATTCTTGGAGATAATGAGCATTATTAGCTCTCCCTATGTACTTGACTTTTTCAATGATTACTGGGGGTAGGAATTACACCTAATTCCTATCTTAGGTGTTTAAAAGTTACCTTTGGAAGTGGTTTGGTCAAGATGTCTGTAATTTGATACTATGTAGAAACATATTCAATTTTTACACTTTGTTCACTTACTTTATCTCTTATAAAATTATACTTGATGAGAATGTGTTTGGTCTTTGAGTGCATGATAGAGTTCTTTGAGATGCTTATAATACTTGCATTGTCATAATAGATAGGGTTAGGACCATCATACTCCATCTTGTAGTATTTTAGGGTTTGTCTCATCCATAGGACCTAAGTACAACATGAATATATTTTAATGTACTCAACCTTACAAGTGGACAAAGCTATTGATAGTTGCTTCTTTCTTATCCATGAAACTAGGTACCCACCTATGAAGAAGGCTCCTCCACTAGTACTCTTCATATCATTTATACTTCTTACCCAATCTACATATATGTAAGCTATCAAATTGAACTCCTTACTTCTTCAATACCATAATCAATACTCTATAGTCCCCTTGAGATAATTGAGTATCATTTTGATTACTTTTAGATGATTCTCTTTTGGATCTACTTTAAACCTTCCAATAAGACCTACTACTTACATAATGTCAGGTCTAGAGGTAGTGTACAAAAAAATTCCAATCATTGACCTATATGACATTTGATTGACCTTTGAAGACTCATCTTCCTTGCTCAACTTACATCCTATGATAATGGGTGTACTAACTATTTTGTAATCTTCCATCTCAAATTTCTTCAACATCTCTCTTTGTACTTGGCTTTTGAGATGAATATCCCTTTTTTAGATTGAGTGATTTACAACCCAAGAAAGAATGATAGTTATCCTAGCATAGACATCTCAAACTCTTTCTTCATCACCTTTACAAAGGCCTTGGTCATGTTCTCAGTGTTTCCACTAAAGATGATGTAATCCACATAGACAACTATTATCAGTTGATGGTCATCTTCTATCTTGATGTATAGATTACTATATGCAACTCCTCTTTTGAATCATTGATCCAATAGATACTTGTCCAACCTAGCATACCAAGCTTTAGGATCTTGATTTAGACCATAGAGGGACTTTTTCAATCTACAAAAAAATTATTTGTCATCTGATAGTCATAATTCTTGAGGTTTCTTAATGTACACTTCATCTTCTAAATTTTCATTCAAAAAGGTAGATTTGACATCCATCTTATATACCTCGAATCCTTTGAATTCTAAATATTCTATAAATAATAAAATGGCCTCCAATCTTGATACTAGTGAAAAGCTCTCCTCAAATTCTACCCCTTCAACTTGTGCATATCCATTCCATATAAATATAACATTGTTCCTAGTGACTTATCCATCTTCATTTAACTTGTTTCTAAAAACCCATTTTATTCCAATGACATTCTTGTCTTTAGGCTTGGGAACTAATTACCAAGTCTCATTCTTCTCCATTTGGTTTAAATCCTTATTAATAGCACCTATCAAAAATTTGTATTTTCTTGCTTCTATAAGACTCTTAGGTTCAATCTTAGATAATAGAGCAACATTCTCTTGATTTAGATTACTTACCAGTTTTCTCTTTATTTTCATACCTACATTCATGTTTCCAATGATTTGAGATTTAGGGTGATCTCTTTGAATCTATCTTGAGCATCCTTTTGAATCCTATCTCTCTTCAACTTCTTATTCTTCCTCATCAACCTATATATTCTCCTTTTCAATCTTGAATTCCATATTCTCTAAAGTGTTATTTGACTATGAATGAGATTTCCTTATATCATCAATATTTATATTGGTGCTTTCCATTATCTTTTTTAGTCTCTTGTTATAAAATATATAGGCTAAGATCATTAATGAGTATCCTAAAAATATGCCTTCATCTCATTTCTTTTGATGAAAAATTTGCTCCCAACACTCTAATGTATTCCACATTGCCAAGTCTACCCTTCCATAGTTCATAATGAGTCTTGTTTCCATTACTCCTTATATGTCCTCTATTCAAAATATAGACAAAAATGCTTATTTCCTCTCTATAATATCCATCAAATAATATAGACTCATTTAGCATAGTTCTATACATCTCTTGAACTATCCTACTATTCCTTTCTACTAACCCATTCTACTGAGGTGTCCGAGTTATTGAGAATTTTATCCTTATTCCATAAACCTTATAAAAGTCATCAAACTGATTAGAAAAAACCCTCCTCCTCTATCAAATCTTAGGAACTTGATCTTCCCAGTATTCTCATTCTCAACAAGAGCCTTGAATACCTTGAACTTGTCAAGAGATTATGATTTTTATTTCAAGAATGTAACCCAAGTAATTATTATGTAATAATCTATAAGTAACATGATGTATCTATCTACTTTAATGCTTTTAATTCTTTTAATCCCACATATATTAGTGTGTACTAGATCTAAGGGTCTTGTAGTAGAGTACTCCTTATATTTGAACCTTCTTCTAGTTTACTTACCATGTTGACAAGCCTTACAAATCATGTTTTTAGGTTTGCTGATATTAATCATATTCATCATAGACTTTTTAGTTTTAATCTTGACCAAATTATCAAAGTTTAGGTGACTTAACCTTCTATGCCATTGCTAGTTTTCATATATTTATTGGGAGATTGGTGGCAGTGATGTGTTGTCATTAATGTCAAGTGGCATTAGTGATGACAAAGTGGTATGAGAGTGATATTGGTATAATATGCATGAAGCTTGGAGAGAGATCATTTTATATGTTCTTAGTATGATGATAGTTAGAGAAGTCTTCTCATATGGTCTTCAGGTGCAGTGCAAGTCATCCTATGCCTTGTGGGCTTGATCATGTATGGTTGCATATAAAGGTAAGTGTTGTATGAATTATATGTTCTTAGTAGGTGATTATAGTTTTTTTATTAAGTGAATTAAAGATATATAAGGTGTTATGATCTTAGTGGATAAGTTTCCAAGTACCTTCAAGAGGTATGTTGGCCTAGTGGTTCTAGGCCTAATAGGCAAGGTGGACTAATGAGGTCCTTGTGAATAGTCATGAAGAAGATCTAGCTTGGAAGAGATTAGTATGCTTTGAATATTAATTTTAGACATGTATAGGATGTTGAGAGGTTAGGTGTATGGTTTTTAAGAGGTAGCTAGTGGTCTACAAGATAGTTTAGCCATTGGCCTAGTTGGCCTAGGTGGGCTTGTGAGGAATTGTGAAGGGTCAAAGGGTGTTTTTAGGATGATGAAGATTATTGTTTCATGATATATGGTCAATAAATTTTTTCCAAGAATATTGATCAGTTTTGAGGTTAGATATTGAGCTACAAAGTTAAAAAGTAAGTTTATAAGCTTCAAAGGCTACTAGAAATGAGTGCAAAGAACATAAGAGGAAGTTTCTCATTCTCGTTGGCATGTACAAGGTTTGCATGATAATTTGATATATTTGGATTAGTTGGGTAGGGTCCCTGAGAATTTTTTCCAAGAATAGGTTCAGGAGTTAAGGGGCAGATCTTTATGAAACATTTGTTAAGAATGTAAACTGGTTAAAACCCTTTATAAACCCTCATAATGGAGTGATTAGAAAGATGTTTCTAGAAATGACCTAGAATAGATTGGTTGGAAAATTTTTACTATTGGAGGTTGTAAAAGACTCTTACAATTTTATATGAATATATTTATGGTCTCTTGACTATGTGTGGGCTCCAGAGTAAAGTGCTTCTTAACAATAATTCTGATATTGTGAGAGATTTCTAAATATGTTCAGGGGAACTAATGGGTGTGTGATAAATATTAGGACTTGTCTCAAATGGATATGTAAATTTTTAGTGATATTCATATTTTTGTGTCAAATTTATATAAGTTCAAAGTTGTCTAGTTGTTAGAGGCCTAAAGAAGAAAATAGTAGTATGAAGTAACCTTTTTGGTATGGCTAGTTTGAAGTGATTCAAGCTAATTTAAGATCTCCAAATCATATGGGGTTGAATTATAAGTCTCATAGTTGAATTATTATCCATATATAAAGTTTGATAGTATCTATAAGTGTTCTTTATGACCATTGATCATGGTGGACATTTATGTGTTAAGAATGTGAGAAAGTGAGTTGAGGAATTGGTCTGTTAGACCAATGGAAGATCCTAGAATATGAAAACCATACTTTGGAGGTTGATATAATATACTCATGTGATTTATAAGTGTTTAAATAATCCTTTCAAGTATAAAATATGAGCTTCTATATGACTATAATCTGGTAGTATGTGAATAGTTTGAGTGAGCCTATGTTAGAGGTTGTTTGAGGGTTTTTTGACCTATGTTGGAATGTTTAAATCACATGGAGCTGTTGTATAATTTTTATATATTCTATATATATGATTTTTTGAGTGATTTATTTGATAAAATCATCAATATGCCTTAGTTCTTCTTGACAATGTTTTCTAGGTTTCTAGACCTATTAGCGAGTAACCATAATGGTTTGATTCAAGGTGTGAGTTGGAGTTATAGATGTTATAGACCCATGTGGGAGTAATAAAGTGTTAAGATATTTATGATGTGTTTTATCTCTTTTTTTAATCCCAAAGTGTTCATCTTGCTAAATGTGTGAGCAAGTGGTTTTAGGCCTATTAGGTCTAATAGGTCTATTTAGACCTAATGGTGAATTCTAAGTATATTTGATGTATGGGAGATTGTTGGGATATGAAAAGGTTTGAAGTAAATTTTATTGACTTATATCAGTGATTATTATTATTTTATGATTTATATTATTCGTGGAGATGGTCATATGTGGTGAATGACTTATAAGGGCTAATTGGGCCTATTATAGCCTAGTAATTAAATAAGTGCCATTTGAAGTATGGGTGACTTATGGAGTGTTTGAGTTGACTTGATGAAATTTATGAGGATATTTTATAAGTTTAATAAAATTATTTGAATTATATTGTCTGACCAAGATGGGTTAGATGATGGAGTGATATATATACAAGGTCAAATTAGCCTATTTATGTGTGAGTGAGAGAGTGTGTAGACAAAAGAAAATAAAAGAGCTCAGTCAAGGAGACGATATGGGTCATTGAGGAACTTAAAATGGAGAAGATGATCATTCATGTTTTTTTGATCAAGTTCATGATCTAACAAGTCATTAGAACTAACAGTCTAAAGGGTGACTTGGTTGAGCGAATGAGGTAGGTGTGTCTGCTTGGTAAAGAGAAGTAAATTGTAGGTGTATGAGCTTCAAAAGGTCATGATTAGGTATATAAGACATCAAAGTAGTGTTTTAAATTATATCATAGGTGGTTGAGTAGGTTCTTAATCACCTAGGGGGTTGTACCCTCCTTTCAAGTGGGAGCTAGCTAAAGGTCTTGTTAGAGTTGGACTAAATTGAGGGGTAGATGCTCCTTGATCAGTTGGAGTTGGTTTAAAGTCTCTTATTTGTATTATCTTTATAGGATGATATTCCATTGGTTTTAAATATTTATAGTGGGTTTTATCCCCATATAGGGTTTTCCATATAAATGATGTGTTCATATGATGTATGCTTTTGTTCATGCTTTGGATGTATAAACTTTCATGTTCATGTTGCTAGATCAAATTTATGTATAATGAATGAGTTTCAGATTTGAATAAGTTTTGTTGACTACTAATTCACCCCCATCTTAGTAGTTACTTCTGAATAATTTTCATCATATCTAGACCTTTGGAGGAGGCTTGATATCCTACAAGTGATCCTAAGTAGCTTGAGGTGTGATAAGGACATTATACATTTTGCTTGTAGAGATGGATAAGTTTCTAAAGATCATGGTTGATGTTTGCATAGTATTATAAATATTGGTACTAGTAAGTTTGAATAAGGACTATACTAAGGCTAAATCCAAGATTAAACCTATGTTGAATGTTAGAGCTTATTGAAGATGGTCTCTTGATCAGCTAACATGAAAGAAGAGAGATAGGCAGTGGTCTAATTAGAAGCCTATAGTATGAGACCTATTTGAGGTCTATCTAAATTTTATTGAAGTATGAAGGTATGATCATGTTTTCCTATTTATATTTGTTTGAAGTTGACAATATCCAATGAAGGAGCTCTAAATATGATTTGAGTTCATGACCTGTTGCATTAACAAAGAAGTCAAGAGAATGCTCTGTGAATGTATGACAGTTGTACAAGTTCTTGAGGGTATGGAGGATGATATGATCGATCATATAAGGTATAAAGAGTGCTTATGGAACTTGTGGAATTCAAAGGATTTCATTGGAGAATTTTTTTATGAAAATATGACTATTGGAATTTGAAAATTCAAGTTTATCAAAGGAAACTAGTTTGCAAAAATTGGATTATAGATGCCATAGATTAAGTCAAATCAAGATGAGGTAAGAAGCAAAGTTGAAAAGGAATCTATGTAAAAGATCCTCCAAGTGGTGGTTTGTTTTAGGTATACATATATATGTAATAAATGTGAATCAAAGTTGATGGTTGTAGTCTATGTTTGAAATGGTGAACTCAGTTTGAGCAAAAGAGGATTAGAACTCATCTACTGATCTAATTTTAATGTTATAATAATTTAATAATGCTTGTAACTCATCATAGTACTTATCCATACTCTGAGAGAGATCTGAATATGTCTAATTGAGTAAGAAAATAATTCATGAAAGTGATTGTATATGAAGGTTTGTGTTCTTGACAAACATAAGTGACTTGCAAAGTTATGTGGAGCTTTTGGTCATTAAGAATGGTTGCTCAAAGTACTTGGTTATGCTCTCAAGGTTTTATAGATCTTTTTATTGATCTATGTATGGTAAATTTTTGATCCATGAAAGGAAGAGCTAGCTCAAGAGATGAAAGGCAGAGGGTTGATGGTTTCAAGGTGTTTTCTCTCTTCAAATCCTAGGTGTGTGTGTTAAAGGTAAGTAATCTCATTCATGTTCTTTGGAGCTCTATGAGTGTTGGATGGATTAAGTGAAAGGATCCATTTAGTAGTGTCCATGATTAGAATGAATGCTTGAGATCAAGGAGGTGTCTAAGGTACTGTGATCTGAAGATGCCATAAGTTTTGAGTTTTCATAACATAATCTTAATTATGAGGGTGAGGTTGATCCTTTGAGTTAATTTGAAGGGCTTTCATGAAGAGATCAATGGACTAAGAGGTTGGTCATGACCTTAGGGTCATATATCATAAGCTAGATAGTTTTTTTTATCTTATGTTGATATGTTTTAAGTTTTAAAGAGTAAATTAATGTATTGATCCATTCAAGGAGTGAATTATCTTCTATAAAGGCTTGTGGACCTAAAATCAAATTTTGGTCAAACTTTGGTAACTTGTCCTAATAGTCAAATAGTCTAATTTAAAGATGAGATTGACTTGGTATGTAAATAAGCAATGAAAAAGTGCATTCCAAGAGGTTTTCTTGTATCAACTCAGCCAAAGGAATCATATTGTTGTCAAAAATAGAGTTGACCTATTTTGGTAGTGATGACTGCCTAGAAGGTGCCCAAAGTGAAAAGTTGTTATTTATGTGTTCTTGAAGGAAAATAAAATGGTAAGGCTGAATGATATTGATAAGACAAAGTAGATAAAGTGCCTAGAAGATGTGAAGATGGTGATTTGGTCAATTTTTGGTGCTTTGACCAAGTTGACTATTATAGGTGCTCTTTTTATAGGTAGAGTTGGTTGATTGCATATGGAAAATAAAATTTGATGAGGTAGATAGGTGATTAAATGGCCTATAAATATGTAAAGAAATCATTATAAGATGTTCCAAGTGGATTCATGCATCAAATGTATTTTAAAGGAATAATTTTGAATTTTATGTACTCATTATTGACCCTATTTTGACCCAAAGAGGAGAAAGTCAAAACCAAGCTGAAGGAAGTCTATGTTCCCCATAGAGTGGGAACTTGAAATTTGGTCTAGAAGTATGGATAGGTGACCTATAGGTGTGGTATCCAACTCAGGTGTCTACATTGACCATAGGTTGACCTTTGACCAAGATTTACTTCGAAGGCCTAGTCATTTAGGCATTTTTAGAAAAGTGATATATCTTTGGATTTAGAAGTTGGAAGCTTCAAATCAATTGAATGGGCTAAATGGATAGCTAAAAAAAAAAAATTATAGTGATCTCAAAGTAGGCATATTTCAATTTATTCAAGTTTTGGTCTTCTAAGAAGCCTAATTGGCCAATAGGGCTAAAGAAGTAAGTATGCTAAAGAGGATGAGTTAGAAGATAATTATTGGCATATATATGAAGGCATGGTAGTGAACTTCAGATATGGAATTTTATGATTTGAATGTGCACACATAGAGAGTTATGAGGTCTGTAGTGGCCAATCAGGGTTACAAGAGGTCTAAGTAGGCCTAGTGGAGAAATTGAGCAATTTTATGATATCTTTCCAAAGAAGGTTGGATTTATTTATTCTAGATGAGTATTTTGGTCTATTATAAGCATGATTTAGGTATGGTTATATAATTGAGGCATAGTGCTATGATGTTCTTGTTGCTATTTAAAGTAATGGTAGCTATTATTGGAGGTCATATATATATGCATGGGTTGTATAGACTAAGGGGGAGACTTTAAAGTGGATTAGATTCCTAGGAGGAGCTATGTTACTAAGGAATTGGTGTCAGGTCCAAGGATATAGGAATGAAGTGTACTTCAGTGTTGTCTAGGTCTCTTAGAGACATAGAAGTTTGAGTTCAGTGTTTAGCAAAGGGGGAGATGAGTTATTTGTTTCTCAAGTGGAAGTGGTCTAAGGGGGAGCTAGTGTGCTTTCCTAGTGGTCAGGTCCAAGGATCTTATAGGTATTTTGGAGCTATGACCTGAGTTGGTTCTCAAAGGGAGCTTGGTCTAAGGGGAAGCACTATAGTTGCTTTGTGATCTATTGCTAATAGTTGGTGTGCTTTGAGTTTTAAAGGATGAGAAAGAAAGGTATGTGATCTTGGTTATGTTATTAATTTTATTAATTAAAGATACAATAGCCTATTTGGTATATGAGTCCACTTTGTGATTTTGGCAAAGGGGGAGAGATAAAAGGAGTGTTGCCATCAATGATAAAGGGGGAGATTATAGGGAGATTGGTGGTAGTGATGTGTTGTCATTGATGTCTAGTGGCATTGGTGATGAAAAAATGGTATGAGAGTGCTATTGGTATAATATGAATGAAGCTTGGACAGAGAGAATTTGATATGTTCTTGGTATGATCCTAGCAAGAGAAGTCTTCTCATATGGTCTTCAGGTGGAGTGCAAGTCATCCTATGCCTTGTGGGATTGATCATGTATGCTTGCATATGGAGGTAAGTGTTGTATGACTTGTATGTTCTCATTAGGTGATTATAGTGATTTTATTAAGTGAATTGAATATATCTAAGGTGTTATGATATTAGTGGATAAGTTTATAAGTACCTTCAAGAGGTAAGTTGGCCTAGTGATTCTAGGCCTAATAGACAAGGTGGACTAATGAGGTCCTTGTGAACAGTCATGAAGAAGATCCATATTGTCAGAGCTTAGTATGCTTGTAATATGTATGTTGGACATGTATAAGATGTTGAATGGTCAGGTGTATGGTTTACAAGAGGTGGCTAGTGGTTTGCAAGATAGTTTGGCCATTGGCCTGGCTGGCGTAGGTGGGCTTATGAGGCCTTGTGAAGGGTCAAAGTGTGTTTGTAGGATGATGAAGCTTTTCATTTCATGAGATATGGTAATTCAAGTTTTTCCAATCATTTTGATCAGGTTTGAGGTCATAGATTGAGCTATAAAGTTAGAAAGATGGTTTATAAGCTTCAAAGGGTGCTAAAAATGTGTGCAAGGAGCCCAAGAGGAAGTTTCTCATGCTTGTTGGCATTTTCAGGGTTTGCATAAGAAGATGAGATATTTTGAGTAGTTTTTGAAGGTCCTTGATAAGTTTTTTAGATCATTTTTTAAGGATTTAAGGGGCAAAGCTTTATGAACAATCATTAAGAATGTAAAATGGTTAAAACCCTTTATAAACCCTCATAATGGAGCAATTGGAAATATCTTGATAGAAATGACATAGAATGGATTGCTTGAATTTTTTTTAATATTTTAGGTTTTATAGGACTCTTATAGGATTATAATAATATATTTTTTTTCTATTGACTATGTGTGGACCCCATAGTAAAGTGATTCTTGACAATAATTTTGATATTGTGAGAGATTTTTGAATATGATCAAGGGAAATAGTGAGTATGTGATGAAGGTTAGGAATTTTACCAAATTTATATTGAAATTTTCAGTGAGATTCCTCTTTATGTGTCAAGGTTCTATAATCTCAAAGTTGCCAAGTCACTAGAGGCCTAAAGAAAAAAATAGCAGTCTAAAGTAACATTTTTGGTATGGCTATTTTAAAGTGATTCAAGCTAATTTGAGATCTACAAAGTATATGGGTTTGAATTATAGGTATCCTAATTGCATGATTATACATTATGAGAGGTCGATAGTATCTACAAGTTTTCTTTATGACCATTGATCATGGTAGACATTTTTGTGTTAAGACTGTGAGAAAGTGACTTGAGGAATTGGTCTGTTAAACCAATGGTAGAAGCTAGAACATGAAAACCATACTTTGTAGGTTGATATATAATACACATATAATATACTAATATGATCTATAAGTGTTTAAATAATCCTTTCAAGTATAAAATATAAGCTTTTATATGACTATAATTTGGCAGTATGTGAACAATTTGAGTGAGCCTGTATTAGAAGTAGTTTGAGGGTTTTTTTACCTATGTTGGAATATTTAAAGCACATGGAGTTGTTTTATAAGTTTTATATATATTATATATATATATGATTTTTTGAGTGATTTATTTGATAAAATCATTAGTATGCCTCAGTTCTTCTTGACAGTGTTTTTTGGGTTTCTAGACCTATTAGTGAGTAACCCAAATGGCTTGATTCAAGGTGTGAGTTGGATTTAAAGATGTTATATACCAATTTATTATTAATCACGTGTTAATTTAATATATTTATGATGTGTTTTATCTATTTTTTTAATTCCAAAGTGTTCATCTTGCTCAATGTGTGAGTAAGTAGTTTTAGGCCTATTAGGTCTAATAGGTCTATTTGGACCTAATGGTGAATTCTAAGTATATTTGATGTATGGGAGATGTTTGGATATTAAAATGTTTTAATTAAATTTTATTTAATTATATTATTGATTATTATTCTTTTATGAGGGATATTATTCATGGATAAGGTCATATGTGGTGAATGACTTATAAGGGATAATTGGGCCTAGTATAGCCTAGTAATTAGAGAAGTGTCATTTGAAGTATGGAAAACTTATGGAGTGTTTGAGTTGAATTTATGTAGTTTATGAGGTTATTTTATAATGGTAATACAAGTATTTTAATTATCTTTTCTTACCAATATGGGTTAGATGATGGAGTGATATATATACAAGGTCAAATTAGCCTATTTGTGTGTGAGTGAGAGTGTGTGAGGACAAAAGTGATTAAAAGATATATATAAATGAGTAGATATGGGTAATTAAGGGCCTTAAGATTTATAATATGACAATTCATGTTTTTATTATCAATTTCATTAGCTAATAAGTCATTATACCTAATAGTCTAAAGGGTGACTTGGTTGAGTAAATGAGGTAGGTGTGCCTACTTAGGGAAGAGAAGTAGATTATAGGTGTATGATATTCATAAGTTCATCATCAGGTGTATAATACATTATAAAAATGGTGTAAATCATATCATATGTGGTTGAGTGGTTCTTAATCACCTAGGAGGTTGTAGCCTCCTTGCTAGTTGGAAGTAGCTAAAGGTCTAGTTGGAGCTGGACTAAATTGAGGGGTGGATGCTCCTTGATAAGTTGGATCTGGTATAAATTATCTTATTTGTATTATCCTTATATTACTACATTTCATTTATTTTCAATCTATACATTGGGTTTTCTCCCCCTAGAGGGTTTCCCACATAAATGATGTGTTCATATGATGTATGCTCTTGTTCATGCTTTAGATGTATAAACTTTCATGTTCATGTTGCTATATCAAATTGATGTATGATGAATGATTTTAAGATTTTAATAAGTTTTTTTTTACTACTAATTCACCCCCCGACCTCTTATTATCTACTTCCAAACAATATTTTTCTCATGAAACATCTCTCCTTCTTGGTCTCATTCAAGATTTATAGATTGCTCTTAGTCCTCTTGACATTGGTAATTAGCCTTCTTGATTTGGCTCTCCTTATCTCACACCCTCTATCATGAAAGTTTAGTGTGTGTCCTTGATTAAAAATTTTACTTAAACTAATAAATTTATGTTTCAAACCTTCCACATACAACATATTTTATGTCTTGGTCTTTTCATTATCCAAACTCAAGACACCTTTACCAATTATATTGGCAATTGTGTTATCTTCAAACCTCACTATTCCAATAATATTCTTATTTAATGAGATGAAATTATTAATGTATCCTATTATGTGTCTTGATAAACTACTATATATATATATATACCATTTCATGCCTTCATATTAGATGTGAAAGGCAGTCTGAGCTAGCATAAAATCAATTTTGGTGTTCTATTCATCATTGTCAAATAGTCCATCTTACCTCTTGAGCTCAATATGATCCATCCTAACTTGATTTGGCTTCCATAATAATGTTTGGTTATTATAATGAATTATAAGAGCTTCATATGTCTTTTTTAATCTTGTGGGCCTTCTAACTCTATTAGAGTAGAATCTTGTAATGTGTCTTATATTGTTACAGATGTAACAAATAACATTCTTATACTTACCATAGTTTCATGATGACTTATCATTTATTTATCTGGGATACCTAATTTATCTTATCATGTTGGTATTATTGAATTATTTGGAATTCTCATGATCTATTTCAAACTTGCTCATTTTTTCTATGAGTTGCTCATGCTCAAACTTAAAAGGAATATAGATCTATCTTCAACTAGTCATACTCAACTTCCTTTCACTTAAACCTTATGTTAATCCCTTTTAAATGACTCATAAGATTCTTTATATTCTTATTTTTATGTTTCAAATCATCAACAACACTTATGATCTCATATTCAAAGTCTACTTCAGCTTCTCCTTATTAACTATCATAGTAGACTTTTTCATCATACATGTTGTCTTCTTCCTATTGATCACAAGACGTTTTTGTGTTTCTTAGGATCACTTTCAATCTATTAGACTTGAATCAAAGGAAAAACATTTGATATAAATTATTGGAATCATAATGAATTAAGTGGGGGGGAATTAGTCTTCAAAATTTTTACAACTTTACTTTATCATTCATGAATTATCAAAATAGTATAATAAATTATCAACACATTAAGAGCTATGAGCATGAGACAAGGGCATAACACATAGAACACTTATTTGAGTGGGAAACCATTAAGGGGAAGAAAACACATTGATTATTTAAATGGAATATAGTCTTATAAGATAAACAATATTTAGTGAAGCACCAACTTCATTTAGAGCACCAACCCCAACTAGTCAAGCTCCCACTTGACTAGGCTTTAGTAAGCACCTATTTGCAAGGAGGCACCAACCCCTTAGATGAATTAGCACAAAATAATCCACCTTAAAACCCTTTATCACCTTTATAATACTTTATTTCTCATATAATAAATTATGATCTCCTTTATCTCTTCTCTCTCTCTTCAAACCCTCTCAAACTGCCTTCTAGGCTTCTTCGCTCAACTATTCCTCTTCTTGACTTGATTAGGTCATATGACCTTGATTTTCACCAAAAATACCCATTTTATTTCTTCATGATAATTTATTTTCACCCTGATTATGGCCTAAAATACCTCCTTTATCTCTTTAAAGTGTTATATCTTCCACTTAAACACACACACTCTCTAAAAAGCAACTTTGGCCTATTAGTCCTTTTTCTTATACTTAGCTCTTGCTCATACACCTCTTGATCAGCCATAAACACTTTAAAACTTATATTTTCAATAAAATAGTCCTTATTTTATTCCACAAACATTAATTAAACATTAAAATAGGTTGTCCATAGAATGTAGGACCAAAAACCTCTTTTATGCCTTAAGGAGACCTAATTCAATTAAGCCTTCATTATCATATATTACCCTTTGAAATATTTTAAACACTCTAAAAATTATCAAATGGTAGGAAAATATAATTTATCACTAAAATATACCCCTAAAAATATCATCTTAGGTCCATTACAACTTTTATATCCATCCACTACTTAAAGTACACTATTAACATTGTTCACAATTAGGCATGTGCATACCCAGAAGGTATGTCTTAAACAACTAAAGCAAAAACAAAATTTTGTCAAACAATCATGGAAAAAAATAATATACATATAAAATTAAAGACCTAAAAAACTTCACAAATTTTATTAGACTTCATTACACATGGAAAAATGATTCAAACCCTTCTTTGCAAGTAGCCCACTCAAAATTGCCAACTAGCCTCAAAACACAATCATGGAAACAATGACATAAAACACTTATAGAATCATTTTTGGATATTTAAAATAGATAAATAATATTCTCAAATTGAAATATTGGTCTTGTAGACCAATCTCATAGTCTTGTACCGCATTGTCTCATATGAACTAGACAAGTCAACTTAAGAGTAACATTTTCATCATAGTCATTGATATCCAAAACATATATCCAACATGAAAATCTATTACAGGTATTTAAAAAATTATCCAAGTAATTGTATTCATCCCTAATCAATTTTTCACTTCTACTTGGTTTTCTCAATGTTTGCACCATTAGGTATGTTACCTATTGGTCAACTTGGATGACCGGTTTAGAACAATTTAGGTTTAAAATATGATCATAAACCATAATGTACATAAAATATAAGTCTAAATATTTTTTCTTCATCCATTTATCAACTTTGACTTTGTCAACTCTAACTGCTACAACAAATTTCCTAGAAATAAGTCATTTCTTGTAGGGTCTACTTACTCACTTGACAAACAAATCACACCTAGAGATTCCTGGGACAGTTTAATACATGATCCAATAGGTTTTATATTAATTTGATACCATTATAGTCTATTTTTAATATCTTTCACATTGGGTTAGTGTTAGGGTTTTAGGAAGGATTAATACTATTTTTGGTGTTACGATTGTTCATAAATAACTACCCCTCATTTCCAAATCTAATTCTTAGAGATATTATTTATGACCCTTACCCATCTCTTGTAAATATATCAAGTTCACATGTATAGGTTACACATGCCAATAAACACTTGAAATTCCTTATTGGGTTGAGAATCCTTCATTCAGTGCACTTGATAAAACTCAAAACCATTTTTCAAGCTTTTTCTTTCAAAATTTGACCTCAAAATTGGTCAACACACCTAGGAAAACCTATCACACCACTAATAATTCTCAAATTCTCATTCTCATCTTGAAATCTAAATCTCATACCTCATTTGTCCACCATCTCTCTCTTTGCTTGCTTGGACCTTGACTTGTAAACCACATTAGGCCTTAAAAATAACCTTCAAGCCTCTTTTCATGCACTCTCCACCTCACTTACATGCTCACAAAACATCTTACATGATAAAAAAAATTCAAACATCCTTCATATGCCTTGACAATAGATCATGATGCCTCATTAGGTTAAGTAGGGTCTGGAGGTGGTCTAGTTACATACCAAGTCTGTAGGTCCTACCTCTCTAAGCTCACTCTAATAGTCTCATGCATGCTCCAATGCCTCATATAAATTCTAAAATAACCTAATATGTCCTCTTTTTCCTCTGTGCATCCATCTCACTAGGTCACCAAGCTCATACCTTCTCATGAGGTCTCTTCATGCAATGACCAATGTCATGACTAGGATTATCAAGCTATTGAAACTTAAAAATTGACCTTGAAAAACTTATTTATGCTCTTATACCTTTCTCATATGTCTAAAAATATCCTTATACAATCGCATACCTCTCAAGGATGTCATACCCATTTTGTGCCAATGACATTCTTATCTATAGGCCTAGGAACTATTTCCCAAGTCTCCTTCTTCTCTATTTGTTATAACTCCTTATTCATAACACTTATCCAAAATTTGTATTTTATTGCTAATATAAGAATCTTAGGTTCAATCTTGGGTAATATAGAAACATTCTCTTGATTTAGATTACTTACTAATTTTCTCCCTGTTTGCATACCTACATTCTTGTTGCCAATGATTTGAGATTCAAGGTAATCTCTTTGAATATAACTTAAGGGTCCTTTTGAATCATGTCTCTCTTAAACTTATTATTCTTAATCATAAATATCTGTAGTCTCCTCTTCATTATTTAATTCAAGATTATCTAAAGTGTTTTTTGACTGTGAGTGATATTTCCTTGTCTCATCAATCTTCACATTATTGCTTTCCACTATAATTTATAGTCTCTTGTTATAACATCTATAGTATGAGCTCATTCATGAGTATCCTAATAATATTCCTTCATCATATCTATAATCAAACTTACCCAAGTCTTCATCATCTCTTTTGATGAAACACAAACACTCTAATGTGTTCCACACTAGTAGGTATGTCCTTACATAGTTCATAAGGATTATTGTTACCATTAGTCCTTATTTGTACTCTATTAAAAAATGTAGACAAAAATGTTTACTACCTCTCTCCAATATCCATTAGATAACATATACTTAGTTAGCATAGTTCTATCCATCTCTTGAACTATCTTATTCTTCCTTTCCACTACCCCATTATGTTGAGGTGTCTTAGTTGTTGAGAATTATCTTCATATTACATTAACCTCATAAAATTCATCAAGCTCATTGGCCTAAAACTCTCATCCTATATAAAATCTTAGGCACTTGATATTCCCTTTCTTCTCATTCTCAATAAGAGCCTTGACTGCCTTAAAATTGTCAAGAGGTTCTAATTTTTCTTTCAAGAATGCAACCCAAGTCATTCTTGTGTAATCATTTATGAGTAACATGAAGTAACTATCTCCTTGAATGATTTTATTTCTTTTAGTCCCACAAATATTAGTGTGTATTATCTCCAAGTTTCTTGTAGTAGAGTACTCCTTGGATTTGGACCTTCTTCTAGTATGTTTACCATGTTGAAAATCCTTGAAAAGTATGTTTGTAGGTTTGGTGATCTTAGGAATATTATTCACATACTTATTAGTGATAATCTTGACCATATTGTCAAATTTTATGTGACATAACATTCTATTCCATATCTAACTTTCATATAGTTTTCTCATGAAACATCTCTCCTTCTTGTTCTCATTCAAGACATATAGATTATTCTGTATCCTCTTGGTATTGGAAAGTATCGTTCCTTATTTAGCTCTCCTTATCTCACACCTCTATCATGAAAGTTTAGTGTGTGTCCTTGTTGCACATTTTACATACAATAATTAGGTTATATTTCAAACCTTCCACATAAAACACATTTTTTGTCTTGCTCTTTCCATTGTCCAAACTCAAGACACCCTTACCAACTATACTGGAAGTTGTGTTGTCTTCAAACCTCACTATTCCAAAAACATTCTTATTTAATGATATGAACCTATTTCTATCTCATGTCATGTGGATTTGGAAACTAATCTCTATTTACCATTTCATTCCTTCATATTGAATGTGAAAGACAGTTTTAGCTAGCATAGAATCCACTTTGGTCTTTTGTTCCTCATTGTCAAATATTCCATCTTGCTTCTTGAACTCAATGTGATCTGTCCTAACTTTTTATGGATTCCATAATAATGTTTGATTATGCTTATGCATTCTAGTATCTTCATATGTATTGTTGAATCTTGTGAGAATTATAACTCTATTAGATCATAATCTTGCAATGTGTCCTATATTATTATAAATGTATTTCATGTACTTCCCATAGTTCCATGATGACTTATCCTTTATTACATTGGGATTCCTAATTGATATTTTCATATTGGTATTCTTGACTTGTTTTAACTTCTCATGCTCTCTTTCAAACTTTCTCATTTTTTCAATGAGTTTTTCATGCTCAAAATTTTAAGGAATATAAATTTGTCTTCAACTAGTCATACTTAACTTCCTTTGACTTAAACCTTGTGTTGACCCCTTCTAACTCACTCTTAATATCCTTGATAGTCTTATTTTGATGTTTCAAATCATCAAGGGTAATTATGATCTCAGCTTCAAGTTATACTTCATCTTCTCCTTATTCACTATCATAGTGGAATTCTTCATCATACATGTTGTCTTCTTCCCATTGATCACAAGACATTCTTTTGCTTCTTAGGATCACCTTCAAGTTATTAGACTTTCTCAAAGGATCAAGCTGTAATTCTAATTTTTGTAATCATAATGACTAAAATTTGGGGTGAATTATTATTCAAAACTTTTACAACTTTACTTTATCATTCATGAACTATCAAAACATTATAGTGAATTATCAACACATTACGATCTATGTGCATGAGATAAGAGCATAACATATAAAAAAATTATTTGAGGGGGAAAAACTCAAGAGGAAGAATACCCACTATTGATTAAAATGGAATAAATTATTATAATACAAAAATCAAGATTTAGTGAGGCACCAACTTCACTTGGAGCACCAACCCCAACTAGCTAAGCACCCTCTTGACTAGGATTTAATAAGCACCTACTTGCAAGGAGGAACCAAACCCCTACATAACTCAGCATCAAATCATCCACCTTAAAACCTTTTATCACCTTTATAAAACTTTATTTATCATGTAACAAATGATGATATCCTTCTTCATCTTTTCTCTCTCTTCAAACCCTCTCAAACTACCTTCTAGGCTTCTTCGCTCAACTAGTCCTCTTCTTGACTTGATTAGGTTATATGACCTTGATTTTCATCTATAATACCCATGTTATATATTCATTATAATTTATATATACCTTTATTATTGTATTCAATACTTCCTTTATCTCTTCAAAGCATTATATCATCTGCTTAAAGACACACATTCTCTAACAAGCAAATTAGGCCTATTAGGCCTTTTTCTTATACTTGGGTCTTGATCATACACCTCTTGGTCATCTATACACAATTTACCACTTATATTTCCAATAAAATAGGCCTTAATACATTTCAAAAACATTAATAAAACATTATAATAAGTCTATCATAGCATATATGACCAAAAACCTTTTTTAGCCCTTAAGGAGACTTGATTCAATTAAGCCTTCATAAGCATACATTACCCTTTGAAATATTTTGAACACTCTCAAACTTATCACATTATATTAAAATATTATATTAAATCAGATATTCTAATAACAATATTGTATTAGGTCCATGACACTTGTTAGCTCCATCCACTACTTGAAGTACGCCATTAGCATTGTTCACAATTAGGCCTATGCATACCTAGAAGGTATGTCTTGAAAAATTGAACCAAAAACACAATTTTGTCAAAAAACCATGGGAAAAAATCATATAAATATAACCTTAAATACCTCAAAAAATTAACCAAGTTTATTATACTTCATTACACAAGTCATAAGGGCTCAAACCCTTCTTTACAAGTAGTCCACTCAGAACTGCCAACTAGCCTCAAAACATAGTCATGGAAACATTAACATAAAACACATATATAAGAATTTTTAGAGACTTAAAATGAATTTATATTATCTTAT
This sequence comes from Torreya grandis, assembly GCA_037957365.1. Lineage (NCBI taxonomy): Eukaryota > Viridiplantae > Streptophyta > Pinopsida > Cupressales > Taxaceae > Torreya > Torreya grandis. The sequence goes on along the minus strand of JARHVA010000227.1, from coordinate 5,980,336 downwards.
GAGGTCATTTATCCATTCCTAGATAGCTATATAATATGTTCAAATGGAAATATTAGTCTTTTAAACCAATCTCATAGTCTTGTACCTCATTGTCTCATCTGAACTAGATAGGTCAACTTATGAGCAACATTTTCATCATATTCACTGATATCCAACATTAAAATTTGTTATCGGTCTTTAAAAAATTATCAATTTACTTTGATTCATCCATAATCCATTATAACACTTCCCTAATCAACTTCTCACTTCTACCTGGTTTTCTCACTATTTGCACCATTAGGTTTGTTACCTATTGGTCAACTTGGATGACTAGTTTAGAACACTTTAAGTCTAGAATCTACTCATAAACCATAATGGACATAAAATATAAGTCTCAATATTTTTCCTTCATCTATTATCAACTTTGACTTGGTCAACTCTGACTGATACAACAAATTTCTTAGAAAGAAATCCTTTCTTGTAGGGTCCAGCATATACATAAAATATAATTCTCAATCTTTGTCCTCCACCCATTTATCAACTTTGACTTGGTCAAATATGACTACTACAATAAATTTACTAGAAATAAGGTCTTTATTTTAGGGTCCACTTACTCACCTGAAAAATAAATCACACCTAGAGATTACTGGGAGAGTTGAATACATGATGCAATAGTTTTTATAGTCATTTGAGACTAGTCTAGCCTATTTTTAACAAGGTCTTTCATATTAGGTTAGTGTTAGGGTTTTAGAAAGGGTTAATATTATTTTTGATTTTAATGATTATTCATAAGGGACTATCCCTCATTTTTAAATATAATTCTTGGATATCTTAGCTAGGACCCTTCCCCATCTCTCCTCAACATCTCAATTTCACATGTAGAGGTTATGCATGCTAATCAACACTTGAATGTCCTTATCAGGTTGAGAACCCTTCATTATATACACTTAAGAAACCTCAAAACCACTTTTCATGACTTTTATTTCAAAATTTGACCTCATATTTGGTCAAAACACTTGCGAAAACCTATCACACCACTAAAAATGCTCACATGCTCATTATTAACTTGAAATCTGAATCTCATACCTCATTTGGCCACCATCTCTCTCTTTGCTTGCTTGGACCTTGACCTAAAAAAAACATTAGGACTTTAAAATAACCTTAAATCCTATTTTAATGCACTCTCCACATCACTTAAATTCTCACACAACATCTCACATGATCAAACAATGTCAAACATCCTTCATATGCCTTGATATAGACCATTATGCCTCATTAGGCCAAGCAGGGTCTAGAGGTGATCTAGTTACATACTAGGTTTATAGGTCCTACCCCTATAATCTCACTCTAATACTATTGTGAGTGCTCTAATGCCTCATATGCATCCTAAAACAACCTCATACATCATTTTATGCCTTTGTGCATCCATCTAACTAGGTCACCAAGTTCATACCTTCTCACAAGGTCTCTTCATGATGACCATTATCATGTCTAGGCTTCTCAAGATATTAAAACTTAAAAAATGACCTTAAAACACTTATTGATGATATTATACCTTGATCATATGTCTAATAATCTCCTTAGACAATGTCATACCTCTCAATGATGCTATCAAACAAGAAAATTATTCAATGACCTCATGAACACATTTCTTAAGAACCTTTGACATCAATGCCAAACTTCAATAATAGGAACAATGCTCAAACAAATTTATAAATCATCATCTAATCATTTAACCTATCAACTTTCATTAGGATACTAGATAAGACACTAATCACAATGTATCTCTATGTAGATACTTGTGTGTTTTACATTTATGCTTTATGTTGTGCATATCTTTTATCATGTATATATCTGCATAAGTTTGTTAGCTTGTTTATATTTTTCTTCTTTTATTAGTCTTTTAATTAGGCCTTAATCAAGGGTGTAATGAATGAGGATGATATGATGGATCCAAAAAATTTATAATGATGCTTTTGGGTGCCTTATTCAGAGTTCATCATTTGCCCCTTTTATAATAATGCACTTTGGCACAACGTCCTCTTGGTCATACTTATATCATGGGGCATACTGCCTAGTGCTATATTTACATCAAATTACTTAGAATATGATTATCCTTATTGTAATAATAATGGATTGATAATAAACACACTCATAATTTCTCCTATCCTCTATCACATTTCATAAAGTCTAACAACTGATATCCTATCATTTATCCTAGTCCTTGTCATTAATTCAATCATCTCAATCCATTCATGCCATATCCAATAATTTCTCCATACCATTAATCATCATGTCTATATATTCTAGTTACTCATCTATTATCTCTCTAATCATAAAAATCTAACATCTCATCTCCCAGTATTCTATCCTCATTTTTAACATCTAAGTTATATCCTCTCTCTAACAATTAACATGTCTAATAGTCATCATCATCCTAATATTCTAATCCATCATCATCATCATCCTTTGATATAATATAAACTACATTAGCCTGAGGTCTTTTTATAATATGTAGGTATTGCTTAGTCACATGACATGTCTAAGGTTAGTTTGGCCACTCTCTCCTATTTCCCCATCATTCATCATCACATCTATCTTGTCCCTCATCATCCCCAAGTCTTGAAATAATCAAATCCTTAAGCTATAATATCAGTCATTAATTGATCATTATATTTTAATCAAAATCCTTCAATCATTTCCCTAATTTTTTTTAATCACTCATACTTGTCGATTGGGCCCAATAAATCATAACATCCATATTTTCTTCCATCAATCATCAATTATCATTTATTTATTTATTCATCATTTAAATTCTATTGTTTCCTCCTTCAATTGGGGCATGACTAATATCATAACTTTATTATCATCTCTTTCTCCCTTACATGTGTCCTTTATATGGGCATCATCACTATTAATTACATTATGGCTCATTGGTTTGATTCATTTCAATCCAATTATTCCCCTTTTTGTCATTCGATCATAATTTTTCTTATCTCACATCTCCTTCATCATATCACTTGATTTTAGTATTGAACCACACTCATCATTAATCTTATCAAATCATTATCTTATTTTGGCTTGGTGTTCTCCCATGCATGTGTCCTTGTTTAGGATATGTCAAAAGCTCATGGCCTCAATCATTTTGGCCTATAACTCTCCCTAGCATGTATCCTTGCTTGGAATATGTCTAAAGCTTGAAACATTTTGTCTTATCATCATCATGTTATGGTTTATTCCCCCTTGGGATGTGTTAAAAACCATGACACAATCATTTATACTCCTTGCACATAGGTCTTTATCACTTTGTAGCTCACTACTCATGTCCATTTCATTTTCTTCATCATCAGTCCCACATCTACCATCCTGACCCCTTATCTCTTTGCATATCCCACCCTTAATTTCCTCTTTTGAGTGGCCATCCATCCCATTTTTATCTACATGTCCCCTCGAGGGGGTATCATATTCATTAACATAATTTACTAGCATTCATCCATGAGTGTCTTTCTTCTTTAAAAGACCATTATTCCTTCCACTTCAGACACTCATAATACCATGGTTATAGAATTTAAAGGATTGATTGGTAAGTGTATTAATATGTATATGGATGAATTAATATTTTTTTACAAATACAAATCAAACCATTTAAGACACTTGTAAAAGATGTTTGAACACTTTGTAAGTTTTGTATTTCACCCAATCCAAAGAAATTTATTTTCTGTACAAATTAAGGTAAGCTCCTTGGTAATATCATTATGAAATAAGGCATGTCAATTGACTCTAAAATATATAATTCCATTTCTAAAATTCAATTACCAAACATTGAGAAGGAACTCAAATATTTATTTGGCAAAATTAATTTCATGCAAAAATTCATTTCAAGTTTTGTTGATATAACTAAACCATTGAAAGCCATGTTAAAAAAAATATCTAAATTTGAGTGGATGCCTACCTAAAATAAAGCCTTTTAATAAATTAAGGATTCTATAATGCAAGCCCCTATTTTTATTATCCCAAATTATGAAAAATATTTCTACTTGTATTCATTTTCATCTAATCATACCATTGTCACCATCCTTACTCAGAAACTGGGAGATAGAAAGCATCCCATAGCTTTCATTAAGCACCAATTTGAATGAATCTAAAGTAAATTATCCTATTTTAGAAAATAAAATTTATAAAATAGTAAATGAAACAAATAAATTTAGACATTACATCCTAAGGAATAAATTTTATACTATGGTTCTAGATCTTGTTGTCAAAATGATGTTGGGGTAGAATGAACTTGGAGAAAGAAGAGGACATTGGGTCTCAAAACTTTAAGAGTATGACATTGAGATTAGGCCTATAAAGATGGTTTGAGATCAAGGTATATCATAATTAATATATTAAATTGACCCTAGTATTACTATTATCTAAGTGAATCATTCTAAATTGAAGCACAACCCTTGGTATGACTCTATTACTCATTAGTTATTATATGGTGCTCCATTGGTTGGCTTGGGTAGGACATAGAAAATTGCATTAAGGTTGAAATCTACCCACTACATGTTAAATAAAGGTGTCTTATACTATAGAAATCATGAAGATATTTTCCTAAGATGATTAACATAAGAGAAGTATTATATATCATGGATTATTTCTATGATAAATTAGGTAGCGGCCATCCTTCTGAAAATGTGACAACCCATAACATCTTAAGGGTTGGTTATTATTGACCAACATTGTTCCAGTATGCCCATAATCATGTGAGATCTTGTCATCTCTATCAAACCTTTAAAAAAAGGTAAAATCATGCTATTACGCCCCTTTAACTAGTAATTAAGGAGTGCCCCTTTGCTCAATAGGGTCTGGACTTAATTAGAGTCATAAATCCAAACTCTTCAACTAGCCATAGATTCATCATTATAGTGACTGACTATTGCACAATATGGGTGAAGTGAAAGTAAAAAAGAAAAAATACTATTGAGGAGGAGATTATATTCCTTTAAGAACACACACATCATAATCAAATTTGGCACCCCTATGGCACTTGTGTGTGATAATGGCCCTACCTTCCAATCAATGGAGTTGATTGAGTGGGCACATTAGAACAAAATTACATTTAAGTTCTCTTTAAACGATTACCCTCAAGGAAATGGTTTAGCTAAGTCCAAAAATAAGAACTTAATGGGTGGCATCAAGATATCATTAAAAGAGAATCCATGATGTTAGAATATTCTTCTCAAGTATACTTTAGGGATGATCAGATAAGGCACATGAAAAGTCTCAATAGATCCCCTTTCATGTTTATTTATGGCATGGAACCAATATTTCCAATGACACTCAAAAAACCCATGTATTAGTTCATCAATGATTACATGGAATTAAATGAGATAGTTTAATCTAGGCTATTGGATATAATTCATATAGATGATATGAGAGATGAAACCTTGTAGAATTTTAGAAAGCACCAAGAAACTGTTAAAATATGGTTTTATAGAAAATCATAATTGAAATGTTTTTGCATTTCAGACTTAGTTTTATTATGGGACAAATCCTATGAGAAGAAAGGTTAGAATTCCAAGCTAAGTCCTCATTGGACCAATCCTTATCAGTTACAAAAATTTTAGGACATAATGCTTTTATATTGAAATATCTTCAAGGGAATGACCTATAACTACTAGTTAATGAATAGTTTTTGAAGCATTACTTCTCAGTCATCCCATCCAACAACATTTTAGAATGAGTTAGGAGGTTTGTTTCATGTATATACTATTTCATGTTTTCTTAGATTAAGTTTAATTTATATTATTTGTTTATTTACTTTGCTTTGATTTTTCCTATTTCTTTCCCCCAACTCATTTGATTTGGCTTGTTTTGTTTGTCCACTAGTATTTTTTTAGTGTGTTCTCTAAAAAAAATGGATTGATGTTGATTACTTTCCATATCATGGAAAATAAACTCTGTTGGAGGTGGTATCTTGGATTTTCTATTTTAGATCTCCCCTTGCATTCCATTAATTAAAATTCCACCCAAAAAATAAAGCTTGTGCATAACTAGTGTTACATCAAAATAAGGTTTGAGAAAAACTAGAAAGCATAACAATAGTATGTTCAAATTGAGGTGTTCTTGGGTTATTTTGGGATGGTAACTTAAAATGGTGAGTAGGTGCATGAGGATCATTAAAAATTCAAAATTTAGACAGTAAGTAGTCATTCTTGAACAACTCCATGAAATAGAAGTAAATATTTTGTACATTTTCAAAAGTCTAAAGGCCAATTATTCAAAACAAAACTCATGGATTTAGAATAGTTTCTTTTCTTGTCTAAACCATTAATTTTACTTAACTAAATAGCCAAAATAAATGGAAACACTAATTTAGTTTGATTTTGTCTTATTAATATGAATTTTCTAAGTCTATCATTATACCCATGGCTTTGTTCCCAATATTGAATGGATAGAAATGTAGAATATTTTCAAGGAAAATATTGAATGAAACTAAATGAAAATGTAAAATCTAAGTATTCCTTGAAAGGGTGATTCAGGCAATCTCCGCCACATGCTTTCTGACTTGATTGGCAGTGGAATAAGGACTTGATTAGGACTAGAGTTATCTTTATTAGGTCTATAGATGCCTACATGGCAACAAAGCAATGACCATGACATTCCCCCCAAGTTGAATAACCAATATTATCCCTCTCATAATTTTTGTTTGTTTAGATAGTTTTAAATTATTTCATGTGAATTCAAGAGCTATAAAAAAATAATCACTTTTTCAAACACTAATGGTCTAAGGCTGAATTGAAAATTAGTATGTCATATGTTTAAATATACTTTATTCCCTTCATAATTTTGATTTTGTCTAACAAATTATTTATAGTTTGTGTTTTTTGTCTAGGTGTGAAGATTTACAGTCTAGGTTTTGAATGTTGATGTAGCATTCTCCTTTTAGTTATCAACATTGTTGGACCCAATATACCCCATTCTGTAATTTCAAATATGGACCCTCTTATTCTAGTTTGGTATTTTGTTTGTAGGTTTTTTGATGTGAATTTATGTCATCTAACTACTTCATTGATATCGACAAATTTTAAATTCAAGTATTTTAAACATAAAAAGTTTCATTTCTACTCTACCAATCTAATTGTACCTCTAAATTATTTTATTTCAATTTAAAAATGACCAAAATATTATAATTTCCATTATAAAGACTTGGTTTACTTTCAATTTTAGACTTAACTATTTAAAAATTATTCGAGCTTTGATCATCAATACAAATTCATTACTATGGACTGATGAATTCTATTATGTGGCTAAGCTTAGAAGCTAGCATTTACACCTTGGTGGATTTTCTCATTTTTGTCTAACTTAATAATGACTTTGTTTGCCTTAGTTGCTTTATTTTCTTTTTTTTTTTTAGGTTTTGAAGACTCCCTAGGGTCCCCAAGATCCTTCGACATGTCTAAATCTCAGTGACACATGGCTTCATAGTCAAATCTTTTTTTAAAAAATGACTAAATCCTTTTAAAGCCCCATGGCTCTGAGATGGCATCATGTGGAACCATCCTAGGAGCTTGGAATCTCAAAAATTTGGAGGCATCAGGGAAGTAGCCTAAAAGCTTAGAACCTCAGAAGCCTATAACTTCATAACCTTGGGGGTATTATAGTATTAACCTAAAAGATAGAGAGTTGAAAAATATCAATAAAGGCCCATGACCTAAGGCCCCAATAAGGTACCACATGGCACCCTCCTAAGATCTTAGAGTTATTATGACATTAGCCCAAAACATGAAGTCTAGGAGCCTAAGAAGATGCCATGTGGATATGATAATGACATAAGTAGATATTAAAGTAAAACCTTGGGAAATGATAAGCTACCAAGTGGATAAGTGGAAATCAACAGCCAAAACCAATATTTTATCAAAGGAAAAGGAATGTGAAGTTAAGAAGAAGCCACATGGCCAATGGAGAAGAGATTGAGGCCAACAAAGTAGATAAGTGGACCTTGAGACCTAAGAAGATGACCGATTCATCATAAAAATCATAAGATTAAATATAATGGCTTGTCAAAACATAAAAAAGGGTTGAATTGAGGAGAATAGTATAATAATCAATTGAGATAGCTTTTAATGGATTTGACTAGTCAAGGGAAGTACATGGAATGAACTAGTGGCTTCATGACCTCAATATTATTCTAGGTATTATTAAAAATAATTATCCCAAAAGGAAGAAGTTTGGATATCATTTCAATTAGATAGGTGTCACAACCATGGATAAAATACAAATATAAATTGACCACTTGTGAGGGTGGAAGTGAATATTCTAATTGAATACAATTTTAGTGGCCTAGAAAGGTAATCACGGTTAGAGACGAGAGCCTTACACTACTTGGAGACAAGTCCCATTATCTTTAATATAAAAATCATTCTACATTATTTTAAAAAGGGGGGAGGATCTATGCACCAAATTTTTTTATAAATTATGATAGGCTCAATCCTCTTTTTTTCTTGTTTTGTTTTGGCTTACGATTGTTTGCTTGGAGGGCACACTTAAATGCTTTTGTAATAACACTGAAATAGATACCAATATAGTTTTAAATTCATTTTTTTTATTTAGTAATGTCCTTGATTTATTTATATAACAAAATTTATTAATGTTAATAAGAGATTAAAATTCTTATTTACTAATGAATATGGAGTTAGATTGTGCAATATCTAGTCTGATTGGGTCTAAACTCCCATTCTATTTAACTTGAAGTTGTGTTAAGCTAATGTGCACAGTAAATAAAAACCTTTCATATGATTTTATTTAATATAATTTTAGGGTAATATGTTTAATTAATTCCTTAAAATAATATGCATTGAGTTGATTTTATTTGTGTTATAGCAAGACCTAACACACAATAGTATAATTATGATCAGGCATGCTTTTAATTTTCATCATTAATAATCATGTTTCAGTCAAGGAGACACTTAATTTCATACCCTAATCTTTCTCCCCTTTTATATTTTTTATGACTAATATTCTACCCATTGTATTATAGTGTGATACCTATGTGAATGAGGAAGTAAAATATTTGAGAAAACATCAATAAGATTTCTTAGACAATACATAGTGGATTGAACTTCTAGTGGTTAATTGCCATTACAAACCTAGCTAAATTATTGTAAAATTATCAACCATTGAATTCAACCAGATGGATCCTAAAAACAATTAGACATTATGTCCCATATGATGTTATCTCCCTTTGTCCCATTAGATCAGTTAATCCAATGAATGTTTCTATTGTAGGTCACAAATCAAGACCAACAATATAGTCGGCCTAGGGTGTTTCCATGGAATAATTAGGGTATATATATGAGCTATTAGTTATTATTTGATCATCAAATTATGAATTTTATTCTTCTTGTAAGGTTTTGGAGGTTTCCTACTCTAAATGGCTCATCATTAATTGATATATTCTATTCTATTCTAGTCATATTGTTGTCAATTATTGTGATTATACTTTATTTATGAATTGGTTTCATTATAAGTGGTATTAGATTTTTGATTTGGATAAAAGTTTGGATGAAACCTTAATTTTGGAAAATTTATTATATATTTAAATATATTGTAATTTTAAAAAAAAAATTAATGAAGTTGGATAATTATTCAAGGATGACATAATAAAAAAATTAGGTTTGATTATCAATTTTATAAAAAAATTAGGCCTGAGGCTTCTAGTCACGAAAGAAGTTATTAGTGACATCACTGGCATGGACTATTCAGGGGTGAAGGATTTTAAATATTAAAAAAGGAAATAAGAATTTTTCAATATCTTCTACATAAAACAAAAAAAAATCCCAAATCATCTTCTCAAAAAGGGTTCCTAAGGGCAGACTTCCCTAAGAAATGGCCAAATATATGACTTTAAACTATGAGGTACATCACTCTGGAGGAGAAGCACATGGTAATATTCTCTCATCATTTCCTACTCCTTAACCATTTTAGGGGCCACCCATTAAGTATTATATTTTTTCTTCTCAAGTCATTGGAAGCAACTATTAATAATTTCAAATGCAATCCTTCAGTCGATATCATCCACCAAGGGCTCATCTTGCTCTTGGTCAAAATGGGGGAACCCCTTTGGATCAAGGTAGTTATAGAGGCCATCCACATTACTAGTGAGTAGGAAGAGTCTGAAAGATTCTTCTCAAAACTAGAATCCAAGTAGGAAGAGGGTCAGAATGTTTTTTTTAGGATGGAAAATCTTTAAGGAGGTTTCCACCCTAATGGAAGTCAAAAGGGGGTTCCTAAATTCATCGTTCCCATTACTATTATGGGCCAGGACTATTTTAACTTTAAATTTAAATATAAAATAAAATATTCCATTAGAAAAATGTAAACAAAAGTGTCAATTCAAAAACTTTTGAGCATGCAGATTTATGACAAGCTCGAGAAGCTCAAAATTTTGATGCTCTTTGGATACTTCTCTCTAGTTAAGGGTGGCCTCCAATAGGATAAGGAGGATGAATTGGTTGTTGGTCAAACACCACAAGGTGATAAATCTAGACACAATGATGGAGGCAATGAATATAAGTTAGATGTTGAACAGGGTAAGGAAGAGCTCAAGTCGACTGGGCAAAAGAGGAAGAGGCTTGTCATGGAAATTGCTCAGGGTATAGGGAATTATACTATAAGTATGGAAAGAGAAACAAAAAACACAAGGATTAAAAATCTAGTCCTTTATTTCGATTTTGAGGAATCAGATTAGTTTCATCTAGTGCCTAGGTTTTTCTTGCTTTTTATTGGTTTTTTGGTATCTTTTTTACTGAAGTCAGTGGTTTTGGTTGGATTTTTGGTTATGTTTCTTTTTTTATTTTTCTTATCTTCTTGAATATATTTTAGTATATTTTTTAAGTTAATGGGACCCTTTTCCCATCTTTAACTTTTCTAATAAAAAAATGAGCTATTTTGGTTTTAGTGTTTTTCATAAATTCTCTCTATATGTGACATTTTAAGGTATTTTTTTATTTTTTTACATTTTCAAAAATATTGAAAACATATAGTGGGGATTTTTTCATTGAATTTTTGGATTTGAAGCATACAAAGGTTATAAATCTATTGGTTAAATTTTGATCAAAGTTAAAAAAAGAATTTGGCTTTAACAAGCCTTGGTATGGTAATATCACAAACTAAGGGCCAAGACAAGGTTCCAAAACTCTAGGTAAAAATAATAACAAATAATATATGCACTTAAAAATGGAAATTTGTGGGTTTTTCATTACATAGTTTTCTTTGAAAAATCTTAAAGTGAGCTATCTCAAGTATAATTTGCAAAATATACAATCTAATATGAGTACAATCAAAATATATATGAGAAACATCACTATTGAATTGGTGAAGATCATGATGGATTTGTAAAATAACCATTAACACTAACCACCTATCACCAATTCACAAATTAAACCAAGATGTATCTTATATCCAACAAAATACAAGTACATCCCATTTGCAAAACATGATACTAAAAGTGGAAATGCATAAGTTTGATGGGATAGATCTAGTCACCTCATTAAACTAAAATGTGGTAATGGAATCCTTATATATATAATTTAAAAACTCATTTAATATTGATAGTTGTGTACTCAAAATAAGAAGAAGGATGTCAATGTCACTTGGCCAGTTTTTAGAGAGGATTTGTAAACATAACATAGTATAAGAGTGGCAAAAAATTATTTCAACCAATTGGAAAAGTTGTGGTAGACATGATTAGTAAAGGATTATATTCATAAATTTAGGAACTTATCTTTATAAGTGGAGATAAATATAGATAAGAATATAATGACCTATTTATTGGCATTCTCAAAGACCACATTCAACATGAGGTACACATGTTTAATACACTTAATGTTTTTTATTATGTTATCATGCCACATAGGGTAGAGGAAAAATTAGCAACTAATACTAAACATGCAATTACTAGTAATCGTGATAATGGCATATCGGTACTATAATTTACTTAAAAACCCAATTGATGCCCCAAAAAATTGAATAAAAAAGAATAAATTTTTTATGTTTTAATTGTGACAACAAATTTAGTTAAGGACATAAATGTGTTGAAAATTAATTGTTTTATATTAAGTGCATTAATAAATAATATGGTGAATAAAATGATGTAGAGGTTTTTAATGAGCTATGATAAGGGGATTTCCAATCAACTATTTAATTCCATGTGTTATCTAGTGTTAGTAATCCATAAAATCTCAAGGTAGTAGGGTTATTGAATAATCAATAGGTGACTGTATTGGTTGAATCACAAAGTAATTATAGTTTTATCAATGATAATTTGGATTCATGTTTTAACTATCTTATTTATCCAACACCAACATTTCAAGTCATTTGTAGATGGGGGTATTTTTAATTGTTTATGAAAATTCCATAGTCTTAAACTCATTATGGGGGACCACATATTTTAAAGGCCTTCCATTCCCATGGGGTGAGTTGATAGCATATTGGGAGTCTGGTATCTCATGACTTTGGGCACAATTGAGATGATCTTATAAGAATTAATCATTCATTTTGATCTAGAAAGAAATATGTTTGAGTTGATAGGGGTGTGCACAAATTCATCATATATGGTAAGCTCTCATCAAATACAAATAATGCTAAAAATGGATCAGTGTGGCATGTAACACAATTATTTTTTAGTGGAAGGAAAATTATCACATGCATAAATACCCCATATTTTTAGGAAAGGGTGGAAAAGTATTCAATTGTTGTTGAGGATATGCCAATAGTGTGGCCACATAAAAGAGATGCTTCTTATAAAAATTATTGCATTTTTATTGATGGCCATCTAACACATCTTCTTTGAAGTCACAACCTCAAATTCAAGTAGATAATTTACACCCTCAACAAGATCTTCCTCAGTTAATAAATATACATAAAATTTCTCAAGTCTAAGTTTTTGGCTAAAATATTCCCATCTAGATAAAGTATTTGAATCTTAATGAAGAAGAAAGAATCATATTAGAACTAGAAGATATTTTTTTGAATAAATTCAAGAGGATGTATCTTTTAGGGTGATCACCAGGCCTCTTATCAAGTGAAAAGACCTACCATGGGAGGATATGCCATGGGAGGACAAATATTTCATATTTCATGAATCTAATGATCATCAACATTGAGGACAATGCTTGTTTGAATGGGATTCTATTACCCCCTTAGCCTATGGCATGTATTGGGATATGTGTATAAAATATTTTGTCTAGAATTATATTTAATTCAAGTCATATGATCACCTATTTAGCTAAATATTGGTGGTAGGGTCGACCTAGGGTGTTTCCAAAGCATAGTTATGGTATATATAGGCAGTAGTGGTTATTATTTAATCATCTTATTTGTAATTTTATTCATATTTTTAGGTTGTGGAGGTTTCCCCCTCAAAGTGTCTCATAATTTATTCACATATTAAGTTCTATTTCATTCATATTTTGATTTATTGTTTTGATTATACTTTATTTGTGAATTAATTTCATTACAAATATTTAATTTAGAAGTTAAATGATTTGAATCACACATATTAAGTGTATGATCAAGAGTTATTATCTGAAATTGTACAAACACTAAAGAAGTGGAGACATTATTTGTTGCCTAAGGAGTTTATATTATATACAAACCATCAAACACTATAACTCATTAATAATCAAGGTAGTTTGAATTAGAGACATATGAATTGGGTTGAATTCCTACATAGTTATTTTTTTTTAAGTATATGACTAGAATATCAAATAGAGTTATAGACGCATTAAGTATCTGAGATATTCTGTTGAAAATATTATGAATGAACAATATGAAAATGATAAAAATTTTCAATAAGCATGGAAATAATGTTAAAAATTGGTGAGTGAATACATAATACAATGGCTATATTATTGTGTTATAGAAGAATTATTATTCCAAGGAGCACAATTGTGTATACCTAGAGGTTTAATGCACAAAACATTGATAAAAAAATAGAGTGGAGGTTTGGGTGGTCATTTTAGTTATGAAAAAACATTATCACAAGTGAAATATATATATATATATATATATATATATATATATATGGCTAAAAATGAGTATGGATGTGTGAAAATATGTTTAGGAGTGTAAATTTTTCCAACTAGTTAAAGAAAAATTTAGAATCCAAAGTTGTATCTATATACACAATATTTTCAAAACTTTATCAATTAATGATGATTTATCTCTTGTAAGAACCCATGGAGTATCAATCTTTATGAGTGTACACCATAAATGATTCACTAGGAAAGGGGTGAGCAGACCCTTGGTCCTTCACAAGATTGTTTTCCCCTATACCACCACGTGTTATCTACACAGCCTTCACCTATACACTTTCCTAAGATTTGACACCTATCCTACACACTCCTCTAAGTAATTCACTACCTTGTTTATCCCTTACCTAATCCTAAGACCCCTTTTGATATTTATTATACATTGTCATCTAGGGCCAACCCTATTTTCAAATTGATATTTTCACGTTATGGATCTAGGTTGGCCTTGGCCAACTAAAATTAGGACCTAATTTGTTTTTATCAATTAATGATACATAGTAAAATTAAGATGACCCTATCAGATAAAATTTTGGAAAGTTTTAGGGTTAAATTCAACTATATATACACATTAATTTCACCATTTATTAGGGGGACAATAGAGTTAATTATTCATTTGCACTTCTTTACAATCTTCTCTTCGACCATTCTACTTGAGGAATTATTTCTTAGGGTTTATACTTGGAGAATAATCTTGTCTTGTGGAAAAGTATTGGATGCTTAGACATTTCCTAGTGATCCTTCCAAACTAAAACAACCTCTTGTGAAGCACCTTTGGCCAAGGGAGAGATAGAGTCTCGATGGGTTCATCTTCAATGCAAGTAACTCTAAATTTACTCCACTATTTTAGTAAATAGAAGTAGAATAAGTAATGGATTTGGAATATATTTATCTCCCAGTGCATTAGGGTTATATCTATACATACCTTAATTAGAATTTTTCTATGTATGTTTACTTTTTATGTTTATTACCCCCACATTGTGCCACAAGCTTTGGTGAGGACTAAAATAGATTTTACTTTACTTTGCATATGCTAAGTGAATATGAAAACATAGGAACTAAGTAGGGTTATTACATAGTGTTGATTAACTAGAGGCTTTGTAACCCTATCTATTGATGTTATCATGTTAAGATATCCCTTTTTTAGTTATAACAGATCCATCTTGGTCATGACCCTAAATATATAATGTATCAACAAATGGAAGTGTAAGTAGGATTTATCTTCTTTGAGATAGGATTGATTAATAAGTCAGTTGCATTTTCTTTTGTATACATTCTAGTGAACCTAAAGTGAATCAAAACCTTATAAGTTTTATTTCTCACATTCATTTTATCATCATATTATATATTTTTATTTTTCCATTACTATATTGAACCTATCATTATAGTTATAATAGTATGTGCATAGGTTTAACACATAGTCACCCAAAAAAGACTTTATTCTATCTATGTAGATCTTATCCAAATATAGGTGAATGGATCGATCAACTTGACATAGCTTTCTTCATTAGTTATAGGATTGCATACATATTCAATGTAGTTGACTCTATTCTCAATTCTTCTTTGTCTAGCATACAGTTTTATACAAATAGTTAAGCCATTTGACTCTATTAATAGTTTATTTTTTAGTATATAGGTTTTGAAAACTCTATCGAGCCAATCAACTTTGTTTGTAGAATATTTAATTCAGCACTTGAGCAACACAACATAAAATTTTGCAAACTAAGAATCTTAAAAACCACCAAGGTTCATTCTTACATTTTATTTCATTTTAGTGTTTCATTTATAATACTATTTTTCACAAGTTTTTAGTCTATAAAATTACGACCCTACAATAAACTAGGTTGACCATCTTGACACAGTTCTATAGCCCATCTTCTATCTAGAAGACCTAGTTGACCTGTTCAACAGTGTTCTTATGGATATTAAATTCATATAATAATAGTGACCCTTTAAACTTTATTCTGCATTGTTTGCATATAATGTCACCTAAACTCATTGTACTCTTCACAGTCAAATGAATTAACCTATTTTTTCTAGCAATTAGTTCACTTTTTATTTTAGTTGATTTCACACATAGAGTAATAAACATATTTTAATTAGGTGTTTTTTCAATTTACTAATTTAGTTACACTATTTTTATATTTTTCACACACTTCCAAATCACTTTACACAAAAAAATAATAAACATTTTTCTTCCCAAGCTCTACCTACTTAAATTTCATCAATAAGGGAGAAGTTGACTCAGTTTTCTAGACAAGTATAAACATTTGGTTGATGGTATATAATATAAAATCACCTAACAACCTTATCACTATGGGATTATGAAGTGAGGGGGTAAGCCTCAATGCCAAGCCAATACCATCACCAATACAGATCCATTTCAACCTCAACTACATGAAACTATCCATAAATTGATTTTTATGTCCTTATAGTCAACTCACTGTCACATTAATTTCCAATTTTATTATAACTTAACAATATTTAATAATGAATAATTAGTTAAAATTTGCATTCAATTTGTTGTTTTCTCTTTGATCATTATATTTTGTATTTTAAAAATTGCATTATCCAATGTTAGTGCAAAGTTTGTGTTATGTTCTAATTGGATCAATCACATTGATCCAATTGTTTATCTATTTCATTTCATTTTCTTATATATTATCTTTAAAAATATATATCTATTTTTAGAACACTATCATCAATGTTGACACGGTCTCTAACAAACTATCCATCTTATTTACCTTTAGTACATAGTTAACATGTCTGACTATGTATTTTATCAACTTATTATGTTTCCTGTCTTGCAGTACATAGTTGATATGTCTGATCATATTCTATTTTTCATTCTATTTTATTTATTCTTTAATAATACATAGTCAACCCATATGACGGTGTATCCTTCTAGCATATTTTAGTTTTATCATTTACAACACATAATCTACTAGTTTGACTATGTATGTTTCCTCCTATTCTATGGACCCTTTTCATAGTTTTTGTCAACACAATCAACTCTATACCTATTTCATGATATTATTATGTGTGTGGATGACTATATTTTTCCTTATTCCTTGTTTCTTGATCTCAGATTATTTATTCAAGCATCATGAAATCCCCTATCAAAATATTTTTAGACAACCTAAATCTATTTAGATGTTATACGAGATGTACTTTTATTCCTACCTTCAATAACCAAGAGGATCCTCACTCGAGGAGCACCTCTTCCCCTCCCTAATATTTAAATTGTAACATAGTTCAAATAACTCCAAAAGATGATATTATTTTATCATATCCTTTTCATACTTATCAAGATAATTCCCACCTTCAAACATATTACCATATTATGGGGTAAATTGATACATGCCTAACAAATAAATCCATGGAAATCTACCACCTAGTAACCCTCCCCTTAATACCAATTTTGGGAATCCTCCTAACAACAACAACCCACAAATTGATAAAAATCAAATTATTTCACAAATATTGCAATAAATGAACATCATGCAAAGATCTAACACCTCAAAAATGATGCAACTACAACATCATTCGATAAACATGGCTAATCAGCCTCCCATTCTTCTTCCCCAAAATAATCAAAAATTTATCCTTCCACCTCTTAAATATGTTGTGGGAAATGTTATTCCCCAACCTATCATACATAATAAAATTCTTTAACATATTCAAAATGATCCTTTAGACCATTTCATTCTCTATTAATATTGGTAATATATCCAACTATTAAATATGATGAGACTAAAGACCCTGCATCTTTAATTAAAGCATTTAGTAATATTTATAAAGAGTGGATCCAAACTAATACCTTCACCACAACTAAAATTTTAGTTAAAACCTTCACTGGTGTGTATTATAATGGTATAACCAACTTCCTCAACATTCTATATGGTAACTTGAGGATTTAGTCAATCCTTTAGTTAAATAATTAAAACATAATGATCTTCTCAAAAATTATCTTAGTAATTTCATTAATGATAAGTAATCTCCTACCGAATCAACTCATGATTTTATCAATGATGGAAATATTTGGCTCATGAGTCTGATCACAATATGATTGATGAAAACCTATTTAAGGTTTTTACTATGGCCTTAACACCTTCACTCCAATATAAGGTTTGAACTTTTGATCCCCAAAATTTAAATGATTCGTGTGACCAAACTAAGTGTTGAGACTTCCTAATGAAATGGTTTGAACATAACTATAAAATCATAAAGGGATCTTTCCAACATTCATCCAAAGTGATGACCAACAATCCTCCTCAACCCAAACCAGGAGTAGCCAAATTATAAAACCCCCAATCTTCCCATATGTCATTAAATGTGTAACAAATGATACAACTTTTAACACCTTATAAACCATTCATGTATCCTAATAATACCCAAAAATGGTATGATCCTAATAAATTTTATTGGTTTCATGTTGATATATATTATTACCATGAAACATGTCAGGAGCTTCCAATTTTTTTTGTTTATTTATGCTAGGAGATTCATTCAATCATGATTACATGATAAAAATCCATCATCAAGTTTATGTTAATGATTCTCAAAAGAAACAAGATTTAAAATATTGTTTCCTCTAAAAATCCAAAAACTTTATCTACATCTAACCCTCAACAATAAAACAATAATATTTGTTCAATTGATATCGATTGTGATCAATACTATACCAATTCCTAATATGTGAATTCAGTTAAGATCAATTATCAATGCAAACCAGCCCACAAAGATGCCATCACCAAACTAGAGAAACCATATCTAGAAGAGTAACCTCTCAAAGATACTACTACCACTAACTTACTTTTATAAACCAATGAGGAACCACTTCCCCAATTTAAAAATCCAACTACTTCTCTTCTTCCTAAACATATTTAACCTTCCAAGCCTCATGTTAGTTCTTCCTCTTCCAAAACTCATTGAAACTTCTTAGAGGAACTCAACTCTATGCCTTGAAAAATTCCTCTCATGGAGTTAGTTTTCACTTCTCCCTATCATAATTAGTTACTAATGAAACAACTTCAAGACATTAAAGAACAATCTTATTTAGAAGAGGAATAACCTTCTCATGAGCCTCAACCAATAAAAGTTCATACCATTGAAACTATTTGTCCTTATTCAAAACCTTCCATAAAGTTCCTTGAAGAAGACATGATCAATGATGAAATTATCTTTCAAGCTAATGATCCACCTCTCTTTATCAAAATATCCAATACTACCACCCTCATTCATAAAATATTAGTAGATAAATGGCTAGGAATTAATGTGACATATTTTTGTCTCATTCAACAACTCAGATGTAACAAAGATCATCTCAAGCAAACTTATTTAACATGTTACGGATTAAACAAGACCAATAAAAATTTTATTGGTTGTATTTGGCTCCCTCTTACTATTTAACCCAAAATTATATTTACGAAGATTATGGTTCTTGACTTACCATTATCCTATAACATACTCCTAAGATGCCCATGGACTCATCGTATAAGGGCTATTACCTCTTCTGAAAGCCATTGTATCAAGTTTATACATAATGGAAAATAGTATAGACTTGAGGTTGATCCTAACCCATGGAGTATTCAGCTTCCCAATTGTAAATCTCAATATCAAATTTTCACTATTCCAAAAACTAATAATGCACATTTACCTAAATTTGTCAATATGAATCTAGATTTACAAGTCACTCTTACCAATTCTAACAATGATGATCCAAATGATTTGCAAAAAACATGTAATACTACCAAGCTACCTCCTTACATTTTGGATTGGTTTCTTCCTTCCTTGTTACCTCATGATCATACCATCCCTCGTATCGATGAGATCATTGATTTCCCTCCTCCATATAATACACATAAAACATCTTATACAGAAGATGATTTCAATTGAAATGATTATGGAGTGTCCAAATTAATTAAATACCCTTTAACCATGTCACTATATAAATTTAGTGATCTAGGCATCTCCCCTTCAGAAGTTCCTTTAAAGACACAAGTATGTACTATCTCTTCCACATACAATGATAACTACATTATGGCCCAAAATAAATCAAAAGACTTGGATGTTCAACACTATCAAAAAACCTTAGCTAAAACACATGATTTTAACTATAATGTTCATATTATTTCCATGGAATTTGAGTAAGAACCTGAATATCATATACCTCAAATTAATCCTACACTTCTCAATACTCCTTGGGTGGTTGAACAAATATTACCTCTCCCACCTTCAGAACTTCCAAAACCTTCTATACCTCCTATCACATTGGTTATTCTACAAAATACTCTACCTATCAATGATTCCAAAGATATGCATATTTTCCAACCAACCAAACCTAATCAACCTTCTTGTAAAATTCTGCCTACTCTCAAGATCACTCTCAATGCCAAGGCCATAAATATATGCCAGATACATTCTAAATATGTTTTCCATGGTAGAAAAATGATTGATATTAAAGTATATGTGGAATATTATATACCTTTACCTACATTACCTAGTGATGAATCCATCCTTGAATTGCTCCATGTCTAAGAACCTCAACTTCCTCGACAACATCACAAACTTGAGATTTTTTAGTCTAAGGTACCTCATTTTAAAAACTTCAGTGCTAGTATTGATCCCAAAACCAATCCCATTTCCTCTCTTCCCAATGTACCATATCATTTTCAAGATAGAAATGTTGTGATTATCGAAGAAATCATAAAAATAAAATATGGCACACCCTCATGTCTTCGACCTATAATAGTTTCTTGATAACTCATGTTGAATGAACATGATAACTTTAGTCTATTATTTGATAAATATTGTGAAATTTTTTCTTGGTCAATGATGACATGCATGAAATCTATCCTAGTATCATGGTTCACAATATAATCACATACCTTGACACCAAACCTATTCAGTAAAAACTACATAAATTTCTCCCTAAAGTTTTCACCCTATGCCATAAAGAAATTATCAAACTATTAGATTCCAAGTTTATTAAACATGTAGACTATTATGAATGGGTGTCAAACATTGTTCTCGTTTACAGAAAGGTTACCATGGTTATTTTCATCTATAACAAATTTCGTAATATCAACCTCACTTATCATAAGGACAACTTTCCATTACCTTCAATATATGTCATCATATATTTTACTGCTAGATATAAAATGTTATCCCTCATGGATGGTTTTTTAGGATATAATTAAATTCATATCACCCATGAATACCAACACAAGACAACATTCACTACAAAATAGGGCACCTATTTTTATGTTAAAATGCCCTTCATCCTTAAAAAAGTTAGAGATACCTATCAGTAGGATATGACCCACATTTTTATTGACCCTATCCATAATATTGTATAAAATTATTTGGATGATCTCATTACCAAATCCAAAATTTGTAAAATCCATCTTTCTGATCTTGCCATCATCTTTGATCAACTCATCAAATATAAAGTGAGACTCAACCCTACAAATGTGTTTTTGGTGTTACATCTGGTAAGTTTATAGGGTTCATAATCTCTCTTCATGGTATTGATGTTGATCCCATTAAAATCAATTTTATAGTCAACATGTCTATTCCTTGCTCCATTTCAAACATTTACACTTACCTCAGTAAGCTTGGGGCAATCTAATGATTCATCCCCAAAATGGTTTATCACATTTATTATTTTAATTCCCTTATAAATAAAGGTAATACTTTAGAATACATTTATCCATGTCAAAAGGCATTTGAAAACATGAAATAATCATTACTCCATCCACCTACCCTTTGTCCACCTTCTAATGATCATTCTTTGATTTTGTGCACTTATTATACACCTGTATCATTTGGGGCAATGCTTTCCCAATAAGATGATACTAGAAGAGAGTATGTTATTTACTATATTATTCAAGGTGTCATCGATTATGAAAAATTTTATACCAAAGTAGAACATGATTTCTTTGTAATATATTTTACAATTGAAAAGATTCATCACTATATGTTCTATCAAATAACTTATGTCATAGTTTATTCTTACCCACTTCATAATTTTTTCCCCAAAACCTTTCTACCTAAAGATAAAATTGGCAAGTGGATGGTTCTCTTAATGTAATTTTACCTTCACATCATAATTCAAAAAAAAATCAAAGGGAAAGTCATTGTTGACCAACTCCCAGTGGCATCCATACTTGCTACCAATCATCTTCAAGATAGTCTCTTGATAATAACATTATCTCTATCAAAGGTATCAATCAGTCTATCTCTCTTAAATATTACTTTCATAACTTTACTCCTACTTAGAATTAATTAATTAAGAAGATACTAATGTCATTATTGATACTGCTAAATCTAAAGTAATCATCAAAGAGCTTCATGAAAACAATGTCGATTTGCATGAATACACCTAGACCCTATGCTTTGATGGTGCCAAATGCCTTCAAGGTGATAGGATAGGTTGTATTCTCACTATTCCTCATGGTAAAATAATCCCTTTGGAATTTCATCTCACTTTTGGTGTCACTCATAACATGGAAGAATATGAAGCATTAATCTTAGGCATGTGAGTGTCCCTTGACTTAGATATTCCATATTTTCACACTTTGGGTGATACCCAACTCATCTACCATCAGGTTAATGGTGATTATCAATGTAAAAGTTAAAATATTATAACTTATCATCAAATGGCCACTACCCTCACCAAAGAGTTTGCCTCTTTTACCATCAAGCCCATTCCAAGAGATCTGAACTCTATTTTTGATTGTCTTGCTTCTTCAGCGTCTTTATTTCATCTGCATCAAGTTCTTAGTGATTCTCAATTTATTATTCAAATAAGAAATTCCTCATCTTCTATCCAACCCCAATATTTGCTTATCTATCATATTGAGGTTTTCACCATTTGATAGAGCCCATGGTATAAATATATTATCTAATTTATCAAACATCAAACTTATCCTCCAGACATGAATTCTCATGAAAAGACTAAAATTCACAAACAAAATTTTAAATATGTATTTCAATATAACACCCTTTATTATCATAATGTTAAAGGTAGCCTACTCTATTGTGTAATTAAATAAGAGGTCCCTCCTCTCCTCGAATAAGTACATGGGGGAATTTGTATTGGTCATTGTATCAGACATGCTATAACACGTAAATGCCCATGTATGGGATACTTTTAGCCTACGTAAAAAGTGTAGTCCTTGCTAACTCCATGATGATGTAATCCATTCACCACCATCTGATATCTAAACTATGGAATCTCCTTCGCCATTTTCCATGTGGGGATTAGATCTCATTGGTAAACTACCTAAGTTACAAGATGGGCATGTTTTTATCATCATGACTATTATAAATTTTATCAAATGGGTAGAAACCATGCATGTCATCAATGTCATGAGAATTAATATCTCAAAATTTATCCTTAACCAAATCATTTTGTATTTCCCCATACTATCATTTCTGATAATGGTAGTAATTTTATGAATAAGGACATGAAGCAATTATGTGCTAAATTCAAAATATCCCATGAGTTTTTCACACCTTATCATCCATAGTACAATGGAAAATATGAGGGAAAAAATAAAATTATTAATATAATCCTTCAAAAAACCATTTGTGAAACTTGCACAGATTAGCATCTTCATTTATAACCTTCACTTTGGACCTATCATACTAGCATTCATACTACCACTGGAGCAACACCATTCTTGCTAGTCTATGATTTTGATTCTTACCATTAGAAGTTGAGATTACCTCATTATGTATATATATTCATGGTATCATTCCTAATTAGGAAGTACATGAAGCTCACCTTCATTCTCTTGATCTTTTCAATGAGCACCATCTAGTTACTCTATAACATAATCACTAATACAAGGATCATATTTCCAAGTAACAAACAAAAAGGTTAAAGTCTGCACATTCAATTTTAGTGATATGGTAATTAAATTAGACTATGCCCATGACAAAGAAGGTAAATACACCCAAAAATGGTGGGGCCCTTATTTAGTAAAATATATTCTTGGTCCTATCACCTATCACCTCCAAACTAATGAAGGCCATGTTTTCAAGGAGCGCACCAACACACAATTCTTAAGAAATACTTTGCTTAGATATTTCC
The DNA here is from genome assembly GCA_037957365.1 of Torreya grandis. Classification (NCBI taxonomy): domain Eukaryota; kingdom Viridiplantae; phylum Streptophyta; class Pinopsida; order Cupressales; family Taxaceae; genus Torreya; species Torreya grandis. The sequence goes on along the minus strand of JARHVA010000227.1, from coordinate 5,956,180 downwards.
ATTCTTATCATATTTCTATATGCTATCCTATTAGCATTTCTTGGGATTTATACATGGGTCTCACCCTTTACAGTAATCTTCTCTTTCTAGAAACCTTAGTTCCTTCTCTTGGCCCTTTGGTTTCTTTTTCTCAAGAGTTGCATTGTAATATCATGGATAGGACTTAATATTCCTCATGAATTACTTTTTATTTTATTGATTTATTATCTTCCAAAGCTTTTTTTGCCCTCTTGGGTTTATCTTTTGTGAGTTTTAATGTAAGACCATGGATAGGACTAGGCCTTCTTCATAAATACCATTTCTACCAATTTATTTTTTCATGCTTTATTCCCTCTTTTGATTTTCTCTTTTGTGATTTATTGTGTAAGACCATGGATAGGATGAGGCCCTCCTCACAAATACCAGTTTTCCTATATTACACCCTTTTGGGTTTTGTCTTTTATGAGTTTCAGTGTAAGAACATGAATAGGACTAGGCTCTCCTCATAAACTCACCATTTTTTTAATTTTAAAAACACCTCTTGTTCTACCAAGTGTTTCTTTTCTTGAATGTTGAGAAATGGCTAAAAGTTTATAATCCCAAATTTTCAAAGTCAATTTTTGTTTTTTTAGATAAAATTTGCACAAAAAACTATGTTATCATGTTTCCCTACACATAAAACAATCTTATGATAATAAACCATACTTACAGATCATTGTATCCCTTTTCACCTTTATCACATTTTTATGATTTAAATAAATTCAAATTGTTTCATGTTTCATTCCCCTTGATTTCCTTTCCTTTCATTCCACTTTGGACCAAACAAGGTTGAAGCCAATACAACACTTTTATTTCACATGAATTAACAAGACTCTTAGACACCATACTCTCTAAGTTCTCTTTCTTAGTAACTAAGTCCAAATTTTTCAAATGATATTTATTTTTATCACCTATGTTTGGTTCTTCAAATCCATATAGAGGAGGAATAGAAAAATCCATCAAAAGTAAAAATCTAAATCATTTAAAACAAAAGGAAATAATCAAAAGGTAACATACAAAGTCAAAACTCAAAATCACACCAAAAGACATGATTAATAACACATTTCCTATCTCTAATCAAAGCTCAAACTCCACAATTGGCCTCATGATAGAGCTGATCTCCATTGGGGTGTGGTAGGCTAGTAGATTGGGATAGGAGAATTCAAAATAATCTATGGTGTTATTTACTTTCTCATATTAGTACCCAATCTTTGCATTAGATTGGCAACTCTGTAAGGGGTCCTAAGGAATGGGGAACATGTTATTGGAAGGTAGGTTCATTTTACAATTCATGTATATATCCTTCATGGGATGATATTCATACTTCATTTGATGACCTAAGATTTGTGTGGTTAGTAAATTTCTTCAGAGTCCTTAATGTGAACAGTTATCATGTTTTAACAAACCTAATTTAAGTGTCTTGAATTTAATAAAGAGTTTTTGTATCTTGATTTTTCCTTCATTTACTCACCACCCATTTCATTTCCCCCCTTGACAGGAAATTTTGATTCTAAATTTATTTTCCAACTTCTATATTCCCTCTTCTTCATATCTTTAAAAACATGATATCACTACTTTTTTTTATTTTATCTATCATTTAAATAAAATAGTATACTTGAGTGACTATGGATTACTTTCTTTACAACATTGCTTTACCATTCTATAATTGCCTTGGTTTATTTGTAAATTTGACATTGTTGTACCTTCTTTTTTTGGATAGTTGCATCTATTTCTATATTTTTGTTGTACTTTAATTTTTTTGGAAAATTACATATGTTTCTAATTTTATGTCCTTTTTCCATTATTGAGTGAGGTTGGCTTGTTACTTCTAACTCCCCAATGTTGTTTTCCATTTTATGCACTTTTTACATTGATGATTAAGTAAGGATTGTTACTACTCACTCATCAATGTTATTTTACCATTGTTTGCCCATCTATGTTTAAGTAAGGCTTGTTAATACTCACTCATCAATGCTATTTTACCAATGCTTACCCATATTTGTTTAAGTAAGGATTGTTACTACTTTCACATTGATGTTTGAATACCATTTTCACTTGTATCCTTAGTTTTAATTGGTTTGTTTACCTTTCTTAATTAACGTTTACTTATTTGAGTTTTTTAGTCATTTAATAGCCTTAGATTTTTTATTACCTGATTTACTCTAATTTTGGCTTGGTAATTTGGTGTTCACTTAGCATTTATCACCCCATCTTACCAAATTTCTAAGTACCTCATGCCTACACATTTTAGCTATCTTGGATTTCTAGTGTTTTTTAATTTTTTCTCTTCAATTTTTATCCTTGGGTTTATCTAAAGCAGTCTTTGCACCCTCCATGATCAAAACTACAAATATAGTAGATAACTAATCAACAATAATGGTAAGTCAAGGTAAGATTATGTTACCATCCCCTGTTATACCAGAGTGACCCATGATGAGCTTTGAGTGGGCATATGTATACACATAATATTTTTTAAAATTTACTAATTAATGATGCTTTATCACTTGTAGGAACCCATTAATTCTCAATATCTTTGAGTGTGTGCTTTAAAGGCACACCAATAAAGGGGTGGGTAGACCATTGGTGCTTTTGAGGATTGTTGTCCCCTATACCACCACTTGCTACCTACATAACTTTATCCTATACACTTCCTTAAGCTTCAAAACATAATATTAAAAAATCCTCTAATAAATTCACCACCTTACTTATCCGCTACCTAAAATTAAACCCCTTTTTGATATTTACCATGCATTATTGGCCTAGACTGACCCTGTATTCCAATTGATATTTGCAAGTTACGGGTCTAGGTCAACCTTGGCCAAGCTAAACCAAGACATAATTTGTTTTTATTAATTATTGATGCATAGTTAAATTAGGCAAACCATGTTGACTAAACTTTTAGAAATGTTTAGGGTGAGATTCAAATATATACACATTCATTTCACCATTTCTTAGGGAGACAATAGAGTTAATTATCCATTTTCACTTCTTTATAATCTTCTCTTCGACCATTTTACTTAAGGATTAATTGCTTAGGGTTTATAATTGGATAAGAACCTTGTCTTGTGGAAAAGTCTTGTATGTTTAGGCATTTCTTAGTGATCCTTACAAACTATAACAACCTCTTGTGAAGTATCTTTTTCCAAGTGAGATATTGAGTCTTGACGGGTTCATATTCAAGGTAAGTATCTCTAACTTTACTCCTATACTTTAGTAGATATAAGTAGCATAAGTAATGGATTTTTTCTTTCCATGTATTAGGGTTATATCTATACATAGATTAATTATAATAATTCTATGCATTTTTAATTTTTATGTTTATTACCCCCACTTTGTGCCACAAGATTTGGTGAGAACTAGATTAGATTTTAATTTACTTTACATATACTTAGTGGATATGAAAATATATGACCTAGCTAGGGTTATTGTATAGTGTTGCTTGACTAGAGACTTCAGAACCCTCTCTAGTGATGTTATTGTGGTAAGATATCCCTTGTTTAGGTATAACTAATACATCTAGTCATGACCATGAATATCTAATGTATCAACAAACATAAGTGTAAGTAGGATTTATCTTATTTGAGCTAGGATTAATTAATATGTCAACTACAATTTCCTTTATATATAGTATCAACCATTGTTTGTTCTATAGAGACTATGGTAGGATATAAGTATAGAATTTGTTTTATGTTGGAAATGATTTCATGTTTGTGAAATTTGATATATTTCCATATATTGCAATTTTTTCTTGCGGGAATACTAGTGATACAACAAACATTTGTAACTTTATTTCAAGGAGATTTTGATGTATGTTTTTTTATATAGTGTAGTTTCAAAGAGATCTGTTATTTTTTTTGGACATTTATGGAGGACATTGTGGAAGAATTTTATCACTAAGTTATGATTTAGTTTTAGTTTACCATCCTCAATAGATGGACAAAGATAAATAGTCATCAAAAGTTTGGGTAATATGTTGAGATGTTTAATTGAAGTTGTCTAGGATTATGGGATGATATTTAGGTGCAAGAAAATTTCACATATAATATAGTGAATAAGAGTACAAGGAATATATCATTTCAAATTGTTTATGGGTCAATTACAAGAGGAGTTGTAGAGCTAATTGACATTATAAGTGAGAAAATAAAAAATATTGAAATAGAATATTTTGTGGAGCATATGTGAGAAGTGCATAATAAATTGGACAAAAATAGTGCATAATAAAAATAGTGTGTAAATGTGAAGAGAATGGAAGTAGAATATCAAGCTAAATAATTAGTCTTATTTCACTTAAGGAAAGAGATATTTCCAAAAGGCACATATGATAAGTTGAAATGGAAAAATATTAGACCATGTAAAATGTTGAAAAAGTTTGTACAGAATACATATGAGATAGATTTTCCTAAATGGATTGATATTGTTGTCCCCCAAATATATCACTCATTTTTGAGACAACATTTGAACTATTTTGGTCCTACAAACCAAAATTGTCTCTTCCCTTTTCAAAATTTGTCTTAGGCATTCAAATTCCTCATTTTTCAAGCTTCTCAGAAATCTATGGACTCTACAGCGTTAAATCTATGGACTTTGCAGGCTTGAATCTACAGACTCTATAGGCTTAAATATATAGACTCTACAGGCTTGAATCTATGGACTCAGTAGGAAGAGGAAATCTACGGACTTTGTAGATAAAGTTCAATGGGCTTTATAGGTTGAAATATACATACTCTTTTAAGGTTAGAGAAAACTACAGACTTGGTTTCTATGGATTCTGCAAGCAGGCTCATTTCTACAAGTTCAACGAGCTTCACAGCTTATGCAAGTGGATTCAATCAAAAGAATTGGTTTCTAACACTTGGTCATTTTTGGGATTGGTTCAGTGCCTTGGTTCAAACAAAAATCTCCATCGGCAAGCATCAGCAGTAGGTTCAACATTTGGTTCATCCTTTGGTTCAACGTCAAATGGTTCAAAGGCAGGTTCAGTCAAGCAGTTCAACACTTTGTTTAACTCATTTGGTTCAACCGATTGGTTCAACGAAGTGGTTTAATGGTTGGTTCAAACACATGGTTCAAAGGTAAGTTTATTCACTTGATTCAAAGGCTTGGTTCATTCAATTAAACCATCAGCTTGAACCATTTTGGTTCAAAGCTTGGTTTAACCAATTGGTTCAACGAAGTGGTTCAATGGTTGGTTCAAATAAAGGGTTCATTGGCTTGAACCATTTTGGTTCAACCAAGAAGTTCAACATTAGGTTCAACCAAGCGGTTTAACAGTTGGTTCTTCACCTTGGTTTAAAGGAGCAGTTCAAATGCAAAAATTCAAAGAGCCTCTCGAAGGAAAAGTGCCCTTGCGGAGGGCACTTGGTCAATAAAAACACCCTTCAAAAGGGTCATTTTTGAAGAAGGCCGCAAAGGTAAATTCCTTTAGAAATTTTTTTAAGGTAAACAGTTATAATTCTTTCAAACTTTTGTCTGAAGGAATTCCTTCAGACAAAAAGTCTGAAGGAATTCCTTCAGACAAAAAGTCTGAAAGAATTCAAGAAGCGATCGCGGGTGAAAAAAACCCGAAGGATAATAACCAAGGCAAATGAAAATTCCATGAACTTTTTATCTGTGAGAAATTCCATGGACTTTTTATCCATGGAGAAAGCTCGAGGAAAGCCTGCAAAGACTCTAAAGAAAAAGGCCACCAAAGGACCCTGAAGGGCAAGTGCCCTTGCGGGGGACTCTCGGCTGCCAACTTGAAGGATACTTCCCTGAAGCTGAAGGGTCACCTTCCCTTTGGGAAGATGTAAAACAAAAAGCCCGAAGGCCATTCAAAGACTGCCCAAAGGGAAAATAGCTTGTGGGGAGTTCTACTCGACCCAAAACAATATATTTCTTAAGGCCTGAAAGGGCAAGTTCAATCTGGGAAAGCACCAAATAGAAAAGATGAAAGAAGACAAAGGGGTGACACGACCAAAGACATCAAATTTAAGACAACAAAATAGCCATTGATCCTTTGAACCTATAGACCAGAATGCATTCACAAATTTCAAGGCCAAGACCAACAAAAAGTAAGGAAGGAATAAAACAACAAATTGAATCTAGGACCCAATTTAATTAACCAGAAAAGGAGGAATGATGAAGGTAAGATCAGATCACCAGGTGGAGATTGAAAGTTGAAAACTTCAATAAGCATGACTTGTTTCCCTACATTGATAAAATCAAATGGGTAAAATGCCCCTAAGTTCCAGTTTGTCTTCTTAATAGATTCCAATGCAACATGATGTGTTAATATTCCTGAGTCCTTCTTGAAGAAACTATATAAGGGACTCTCTTCTATTGTAAATGTATCTCTTTTTAACAATCAAAATGAAACTCTACCCAAATTGAAAGGCACTTCTGAGACTTTGAGCTCAGTTTGTTTATCATATTTTGTTATTGTAATAAGAAAGCAAATGGTTTTTTAGACTTTGTGCTGTAATATCTTTATTGTTGAGGAAACTATTCTTATGTCTTTTTCTTCAATATATTTTTTGTTCCTTTAATTCAACAAGTAGAATTAGTGACAAAAAATAGGAAGGTGTCCTAAAGAGTCAACTGTGGAGAGACTTTGTGCCCCCATAATTTCCTTTAGTGTGTTTTCTTTTCATTTTTGTGTAAAGGACCTTGGGGCAACTTTGTGCCCTCATTGTCCTTCGTATCTTACTCTTGAGCAATCTAGGTGAAGACATCGTGTTGCATCTCGATTTGCTGGTTATTACATCCTTTGTTACATTTTTTTGTTACTTCCTGGAGTATTCCTGTGGCTTACTGAATAGTACTTCTGAAAGAAGAGGAGTGCTTTCTGTCATTTTCCTTGAGTTTCTCCTTTGATCCGCACACATCATCTCTGAAGAAAGAGAGATGGATGGTTTGTCATACCCTTGAGTATTATTTTCTATTTATATATATAGCCTATCTATAGGTAACCTCCCCTTGATGAGAGGAGAGATCAGTCCCCTTCTGATGTGGTAAACCTACACATTTGGATGACTAATCTTCTTACTTTGGTTGATCATACGTATTTTGTTTATCAGTACGCTGATCGACAAAATATTCAACGAAAAAAATTTGGTGACTCCGCTGGGGATATAAAATCCATTATCCATTTATAATCTATCCATTCACCTCCACACTAATTGGGAAAGAATGCACAGTTTAAAGCCTCAAGCTTTAACTGAAGCAAGGTCAATTCTTTTCCATTTTTGTTTCACAATCTGGCAGATTCAAGGTATACATGAAGCCAAATGGCTAAAGGTATCATTGACCCTATATTCGAGTTGGTATAGAAAAGTGATTTTGATCTATTTCCTTCACCATCTTATCTCCAACGAACCAAGAGTTTTTCTCCTACTAAAGTTAGATCTCCATTGCTAGACGAAGTATCTACTTCTGATGTTGATAAAGCTTTGCCAATAGTTACCCCTCTGAGATTTTTTATCCCTCCTTTTCATAATCCTACAATGGTAGTTCAAGGCCCCTGGGGTAATGCTTTTGGTCCTCTCAATCTTAATCCACCTCTACATGGGCTTCCACATAGTTCAAGGAAGAACTTCCCCAAATTCTATGGTGATGGGAAAGTTCACCCTGATGAGCACATTGCAGTTTTCAACATAGTTTGTGGAGTAATTGGAGTAGAATTTGAAGATGTAGCAGTCAAGCTTTTTGTAGAAACATTACAAGGTGATGTTGCAGATTGGTTTTATCATTTATAGGCTCGATCAGTGACTAATTGGATTACTCTCAAAGATAATTTTGAAGCTAGATTCAAACCTACAGAAGATGCACATGCACTTTTGGCTCAAATTACACAGATGAAGAAAGAGCCTCATGAGCCTAGGAGAGGCTTCATAGCCAAATTTGACAAATTGAGGAACAAAATTCTTGTAACAGCTCAACCTATAACTGATAATCTCAAATGCTTTTTCATTAATTCTCAGTTACTTGAAGTCAATTTTCTTTTGAGACGTGCTAGTCAAATAGATCTTACTGTAGCCCAACTTTTGGCCACTAAGGTAGAAGATGATCTCATCTTAGCAGGGAAGATAAGAAAAGATTCAAATAAAAATAGAGCTTCATCATCTTTTGAATATGCATCTACATGCACCACTGATCTAATGGTGCAAAAGTTGGCAAATGAAGTGCTAGCCTTGAAAAAGCAAATGGCACAAGGAATGTCTTCTACTCCTTCATACAGAGATATGCCAAGAAGGACATTTCCAAATCAATCATATCAAGGCAATGCTGTCAAGAATCAAGGGCAATAAAATCACCTTCCTCCCCCACAAGGGAAACTTGCCCTTGAAGCTCCTCCAACTAACTTAGTAGTTGGATATTTGGAAACAAAACATGCTTTCTCTTCCCAACCTGAGTTTGAGCAAGAAAATTATGCTGATCTCTTCACAGAGGATCAAGAAGAATCAACTGGTGACTCCCATATTGGTTTCCTAAACTAACAAGATGAAATCAAAAGAAAAAGAGAAGCTATTGATGGATCATATGTAGTGTTTACCAGATCTAAGAACCAATCAGTCCAGCAAGCTGATAAAGGTAAGATAAAAGAGTAACCTCAGTTAACAATCATGATTGCTAAGCATGGAACCATTCTACCTTTTTAGTCAAAAGATCTGGTGATCACCCAAAATGTAAGTACATCAATTTCACCTTCACCTTCTACTTCAATTTCACAAACTAGCCCTCCTCCCATCCCTCCTAAATTTCAGAAAGTTGAAGTGATTTCCTCTATTCACAATCTAATTCAGCCATTTGACATAATTGATCATGTCAAAAAGACAAAAATACAAATGTCTAAATTTAAATACTTACAGTCCAATCCTGATCAATTGGATAAGTTGGTCTAATGTATCAAGAACTAAACCATTCCTACAGGGCAAAAATCTAAAAAGATAATTCCTAATTCTCCAAAGAACATGCCCATTCTGAATAATCTTGTTATTACTCCTCTAGCTGCCCCTTGGAAAATAGAACCTTTCTATGTTTCCCTGTTAATAAATTGTTATCAGCTCAACAATTGCATCATTGATTTTGGGGCATCTGACAATGTCATGCCTACTAAAGTAGTTGAGTCTCTGGGTCTCACATTGACCAAAACCTTTGGGAGATGTTTCTCCATGGAGAACAAGCATGTACCATTACTGGGGCAAATCAAAGATGCCCAATTTGCATTTGTAGCCTTTCCAGACAAGAGAATCAGGATGACTGTCTTAGTGGCTTACATCCCAGCATCTTATGGCATTTTGCTTGGATGAAATTTTTGTAAGGACATGGGAGGAGAACTAAGCATCGACCTATCTGAGGCAAGGATCCTTATCCAAGCCGTAATTAAGAGATTGCTCCCTGAAAAGGAGGCAAAATATGTGGTCACCCAAATATCAATCCCTGTAGCACAAATTCTGTTTGAATCTTCAGGCAGGGGTAATTATTTCTTTACCATAGAGGATGTTCATGTTTCTACAGATGAAAGTCCTATAGCTGACAATCCAAGAACTAATCCAAACAAGACTTCAGGAGAATTGGTAGAGTGCAGTACAAGTAAGGAAGGATCTTCCATCTCTAATGAAGAGAAATCTGATAGGAGATCAGCTTCTGATGATGACAGCAATTCTTCCACCAATGATGAAGTTGGGACTATGTTGATATCTCCTCAAGGAGATATTCTTCCTTCATGCAAATTGCAAGTCAGAAACACCAACAATATAGTTGGATGCAAATTTCTGTTGCTTAGATTGAAGAGTGTTCAAGATGAAGAAATCAAACTCCTTCACATTAAAGGAAATGCTAAGCTGATAGTTTGTCAGGAGTTTGATGTGGACAATCCAATAATATGCTAGACTAAACTAGAAGAACAACCAATTATGGTAATGGACCATGCTGTTGCAAATCAAAATCAAGCAAAGGAAACCTTCACCAAGAAAGCAAGGAGTTATGGTTTCCAGTTTGAAGACCACATCCTGCCTTGGAACAAGAAAAAGAAAAGGCCAAGAGGAAGACATAGAAAATTGGTTTCTTGGTGGAGAACTCCATTTTCCCGTCACCGTTTCTAGGGGAAAAATGGTTTCCTACTGGTTTATCAGAATAGAGCACTATTTTCACTATCTCCCAAGAAGCAACATCTAAAGCACTTCAATTCTTGAAGTATCAGATCATTCCATCTGTACATATGTATATTTGTATAATTTTTAATTTTGTTTTGTTTTATTTGTTTCTATTTTTGATGCCTTTCATTTCTAGGTAGCATGACTCTATAACCCAATGGTACACATGAAGACACTAAAGATTCTAGATTCTACTCCTTTCAATTCTTTTTGCAATTGACAAAAGTTCCCCAATTGGAGCTAGCTATTGTCCCCCAAAAATATCACTCATTTTTGAGACAACATTTGAACTATTTTGGTCCTACAAACCAAAATTGTCTCTTCCCTTTTCAAAATTTGTCTTGGGCATTCAAATTCCTCATTTTTCAAGCTTCTCAAAAATCTACGGACTCTACAGGATTAAATCTATGGACTTTTTAGGCTTGAATCTACAGACTCTACAAGCTTAAATCTATGGACTTTGCAGGCTTGAATCTACAGACTCTACAGGCTTAAATCTACGGACTCTGTAGGCTTGAATCTACAGACTCAGTAGAAGAGGAAATCTACAGACTTTGCAGATAAAGTTCAATGGGATTTATAGGTTGAAATCTACAGACTCTTTCAAGGTTAGAGAAAACTATGGACTTGGTTTCTACAGATTTGGCAAGCAGGCTCATTTCCACAAGTTCAATGGGATTCACAGCTTCTGTAGGTGGATTCAATCAAAAGAATCAGTTTCTAACACTTGGTCATTTTTGGGATTGGTTCAATGCCTTGGTTCAAACAAAAATCTCCATCAATAAGCATCAGTAGTAGGTTCAACATTTGGTTCATCCTTTGGTTCAATGTCAAATGGTTCAAAGGTGGGTTCAATCAAGCGGTTCAACACTTTGTTTCACTCATTTGGTTCAACTGATTGGTTCAACAAAGTGGTTCAGTGGTTGGTTCAAACACATGGTTCAAAGGCAATTTCATTCACTTGATTCAAAAGCTTGGTTCATTCAATTGAACCATCGACTTGAACCATCAGCTTGAACCATTTTGGTTCAAAGCTTGGTTCAATCGATTGGTTCAACGAAGTGGTTCAATAGTTGGTTCAAACAAAGGGTTCATCAACTTGAACCATTTTGGTTCAACCAAGCAGTTCAACGTCAAGTTCAACCAAGTGGTTCAATCAAATGGTTCAACAGTTGGTTCATTGCCTTGGTTCAAAGGAGCAGTTCAAATGCAAAAATTCAAAGAGCCTCCCGAAGGACAAGTGCCCTTATGGAGGGCACTTGGTTGATAAAAGCACCCTTTGAAAGGGTCATTTTCGAAGAAGGTCACAAAGGTAAATTCCTTTGGAAATTTTTTTTAAGGTAGATAGTTATAATTCTTTTGGACTTTTGTCTGAAGGAATTCCTTCAGACAAAAAGTTTGAAAGAATTCAAGAAGCAGTCGCGAGCAAAAAAAAATTGAAGGATAATAACCAAGGCAAATGAAAATTCCATGGACTTTTTATCCACGGGAAATTTTGTGTACTTTTTGTCCGTGGGAAATTTCCATGAACTTTTTGTTCACAGGAATTTGTCCATGGAGAAATCCCAAGGAAAGCTTGTGAAGACTCTAAAGAAAAAGGCCGTTGAAGGACCCTAAAGGACAGGTGCCCTTGCAGGGGACTCTCAGCTGCCAACTTGAAGGATACTTCCTCGAATCTGAAGGGTCACCTTCCCTTCAAGAAGATGTAAAAAAAAAAGCCTGAAGGCCATTCAAAGACCACCCAAAGGGTAGATAGCTTGCAGGGAGTTCTTCTCAACCCAAAATAGTGTATTTCTTAAGGCTCAAAAGGGCAAGTTCAATCTGGGAAAGTGCCAAACAAAAAATCCAAAAGAAGACAAAGGGGTGACACACTCGAAGATGTCAAATTCAAGATAATAAAATATCCATTGATCCTTTGAACCTACAGACTAGAATGCATTCACAGATTTCAAGGCCAAGACTAGAAAAAAACAAGGAAGGAATAGAATAGCAAGCTGAATCTAGGACCTGATTCAATTAACCAAAAAAGAAGGAATGATGAAGGTAAGATCAGATCACCAGGTGGACATTGAAAGTTGAAAACTTTCAATAAGCATGACTTGTTTCCCTGCATTGATAAAATCAAATGGGTAAAATGCCCCTAAGTTCCAGCCTATCTTCTTAACAGATTCCAATGCAACATGATGTGTTAATATTCTCGAGTCCTTCTTGAAGAAGATATATAAGGGACTCTCTTATATTGTAAATGTATCTCTTTTTGACAATCAGAACGAAACTCTACCCAAATTGAAAGTCACTTCTGAGACTTTGAGCTCAGTTTGTTTATCATATTTTGTTATTGGAATAAGAAAGCAAATGGTTTTTTAGACTATGTGCTATAATATTTTTGTTGTTGAGGAAACTGTTCTTATGTCTTTTTCTTCAATATATCTTCTGTTCCTTTAATTCAACAAGCAGAATTAGTGACGATAGTCAAGAAGGTGTCCTAAAGAGTCAATTATGGAGAGACTTTGTGCCCCCATAATTGCCTTTAGTGTGTTTTCTTTTCATTTCTGTGTAAAGGACCTTGGGTTGACTTTGTGCCCTCATTGTCCTTCGTATCTTACTCTTGAGAAATCTAGGTGAAGACTTTGTGCTACATCTTGATTTGCTGGTTATTACATCCTTTGTTACATTTTGTTGTTACTACCTGGAGTATTCTTGTGGCTTACTGAATAGTACTTCTGAAAGAAGAGGAGTGCTTTCTGTCATTTTCCTTGAGTTTTTCCTTTGATCCACACACATCATCTCTGAAGAAAGAGAGATGGATGGTTTGTCATACCCTTAAGTATTATTTTCTATTTATATATATATATATATAGCCTATCTATAGGGAACCTCCCCTTGATGAGAGGAGAGATCAGTCCCCTTCTGATGTGGTAAACCTACACATTTGGATGACTAATCTTCCTACTTTGGTTGATCAGACCTATTTTGTTTATCAGTATGCTGATCGACAAAATATTCAACCAATAGATATATCACCTATTTATAATGTGGTTGATTTTTATAAAAATAAAGGAAGTGGAATAGGGTATTGACATGTGAGTTGTAAATACTATGCACAAAATTGAATATAGAGAGTATCAAGTGAATTAGAAAGGCCAATGAAATTACTATGTGGCATGGATAAGAGCATTAAAAGATAAAAATAAGGCATACCATCAGCAGAGCTCTTATAAAGCACATGGTTAGGAGTTAATGTTTTTTTTATTATCCAAGGTGTATGATACAAGATCATCCAAGTTCACATGTAATATTGCACCAACAAAAGATATGTTAGTTTTTAAAAAAAATATTAGTTTTGTTTTTCATAAATTTATTATTATACACATGTCATTTTTTGTAAATTTTCACAAGACTTAATTTATGTGCAAGTGTGTGTGTGTGTGTGTGTGTGTGTGTGTGTGTGTGTGTGTGTGTGTGTGTGTGTGTGTGTGTGTGTGTGTGTGTGTGTGTGTGTGTGTGTGTGTGTGTGTGTGTGTGTGTGTGTGTGTGTGTGTGTGTGTGTCCATATTTGAGTTCACTCTTATTTTGTGTAGTTGTACATAATCTATAAGCGTGCATACATTTATTATTTTACTTCACACCTTTTTAACATACTTTTGTAATTATTACTCATATTAATAAGATTATAAGGATTTTTGAAATAAATGATGTTGGTATTTTTTACAAACATAGTCTTGAAATGATATGAAAATCAATTTCAAAATTTTGTGACATCTTATATAAATTTTGAGTTTTCATCTAGGTTACTGCCTGGGTCAGTTCTTTTCTGCAATAGCAACCAAATTGGTGAAAGTTCTTGGAGGATTTGGTTCTTTACCACATAAATATTATGATGATTTGTGACTCATTTTAAGGTTTTTTGATAATGTGTGGTAAGTTTATTTAATATATATTAAGTTCATGATACAAGGGTTTTTAAGTGCATTTGTTGGTCATGAAGTCTTGTGACTTTCATGTGACTTGTATCATGTGAAACTTGTTTTTTATGCATATATATTATTTTGATGTGTAATTAGAATGAACCATTGCATTAAATTCCTTGGATCATGAGGATATTCTAAGGACTCATTTAATATTTCATGTAATTTATTAAACCATGATGGGTTAAGTTGTGGCATGCTAAGGTGCCTTGGAATTATATCTAGCATTCGATGTTTGTGGTGAAATAAGGTGTGCCAAATGTTATTAGTTAGTTTAAATCACTTAATGTAAGTAGGTGGGTCTTGTACCTTTATAGGAACACCCATAAACCTATGAAAAGGGATAAATTTTAGATATTAAATATCTAATTGATTATTCTGATACATGATATACTTCCAAGACTGCAAGTTAATAATCATAAATATGTAGATCTAATGTTGCAGTGTATCTCATTATGAGATAATTGTTGTTGTTTATTTTTATTAAAATTCTTGTAGTTGAAGTCAAATAAAGATATGGGTTGTGTTAATGCATTTAATTAAATATTCCATTGTGTATTTTGAGGCTTGTGTTATTTAAGGGACATCTTAATCGATACCCTAAAAATTAATGCACCATATTTTATGAGTGTTTGGTTATGCATTTTGTCTTGACCAATGTGCTAGAAATATTCATGTGCTTTATAAATTAACTGATTGGGCCCTTCATCAACTTAATCATCATTATATACTTGGATGACATTCTCATTTTTAGAAAGACTTAGAAGGATCACATGAAACACATCTCGCATGTCTTAGACACCTATGCCAACACAAGTTATGATCCAACTTATAAAAATGTGCTTTTGGTGTCATGTAGATCTAGTATTTGGGCTACATCATTGACCATGCATGACTCATGTAGATATATAGAAGATCAAAGTGATCCAAGATTATCCATATCCATGCAATATCATATATTTGAGGAGCTTTATTATACATTTAAACTTATATTGTATGTTTATACTTATATTCTCACACATGTGATGGAATCTTAACTAGATAAGGCATGCAATAAGAGTGATTATAATTGTGTGCAATATCCTTCTTTTGAGGCTCTCAAGAAACACCTCTTTGTATCACATGCTCTTTCAATGTTAGACATTAAACACTCCATCTACCTTCACACTAATACATCTGATTATGCACTCAATGAAGTTATCATGAATCATGGAAATTTGGTTGCATACCCCATAGAGTTATTCAAAAACATGGTTCAAAGTTACTCCATCTTTTAAAAATAATCATAAACTATTTTCTAAGCAGTTAATCAATGGCACGAATACATCTTAGGGAAAGAGATGATCATTCATTCTGATCATAAGCCACTTAAGTTTATGTAAACATAAACAAATTTTGAGAATACATGAAATATGAAGTGGATGACTTACCTACATCAATTATATCTCATGATCAAGCACACGAATGGAAAGGAAACCAAGGAAACAAATTGACTTAATAGATTGTCAATTTATGCACTTGAATAATACTTTACAAATTCATAAATTGGGTATCCCTATGCTTATCTAACTAAGTCTTTGAAAATTCTTACATTAGAGTTTTTCAAGGTAAATATTTTTAATAGTTTTACCAATCTGACTAGATTCTCTACAAACCTATTCATCACTATGTTATTGGTGATGTACCTCAACAAATACTTATCTTTGAGGTCCACTACACCAATACATCGAGATACTTTGGAATGACAAATAATATATATGAAAGTGAAATAAGACAAATAAAAAACTTATCCTACTTAGTAATATCCAAGCTCAAAGAAGGTAATCAACTAACAATCTGCTACCAAAACTTTGGTATATCAGGGTCATGACTAATTATGGATTTGTTAAACCTAACTAAGGGATTTATTAATACACAATACCAAAATAGAGGTTTACAAGGCCTCTAGTCAAATTAAATTATGTAATAAACCTATCTATGCCCTAAAATATAAAAGAATTAAATTAGCTAATCTAATAAATGAACATACAAGTTAAACTAGTAAATAAACATATAAGCTAAACTAGTTCTCACCAAACCTTGTGGCACAAAGGGGGGAATGAAATAAACATATGATAAACAAAGATAATTCTATTCAATATAATATATAATAATCTAAGAAATGAGAGATACAAATCAATCCATTAGTTATGCAATGTCTACTTATCAAAATTAAGAGTTAGGAATACTTACCTTATTGGAGTGAACTCCTTGTGCCTCAATCTCTGCCTTGGTTAATGGTGATTTTCAAGAAGTTTTTTTGGTTTTTTATGAACACAAGGATAGATCATCTCTAGGCTATAATAATTATCGTATGCATCCAAGACCTCCACAAGATGAATGATACTACTCCAAGGGAAAAATTTAAGTAATGAAATCTTCAAATGATTATATAAGCATATTTGTGAGTTTTAATTATGTGAAAATGAATGATCATCTATTTATAAATGAATTAAAGGGGTATTTAAGCTAAGGATTTACCCTAAACCCTTATAAGAGTTTAGATGACAAGGTTGGTTAGGTCAATCTTGTGTAGCAGGAAATAGACCCATTAAGCTTTGAACTAGGCCAGTTGGGCTAATAAAGTTTTGTAATATGCATTGAATTCACAACAAGATCGATCAGATTGAAGCAGTCATAAAATGAAGAAAAGGGGTGTATGCTTAGAGGAGTGTAAAAGTGAATGAATTGCTTAGAGGAGTGTAAAAGTGGATTTTATTTCTTAGTAAATTAGATAAAAGTAGGTTTTAGTGGTTTTAGGTAATGGTATAAGGACCAACAATCCTAAAAAGCATCAAAGGTCTTCCAAAACCCTCTTGATCACCCTTTAAGGTATGCACTCAGAGAGATTGAGACTCGACAAGTTCCTATAAGAGAGAATGAATCAGATAATGATAAAGTTTAAAAATAATGTGTATACATATGCCCCACTCTAAGTTCATCACATGTCATGTATTTGTAACATGGGATGGTGATTTGAGAAAGAATGTAGCAACAACAATGTTGAGATAATAATTTATACTAAAAATCATAAATTGAAATTTTTAAATTGAAATGATAGTAAGAAATAATTAAAAGAATAATATACATACTTCTAATTACCTTTATCTTTAAATGGTTATCTATTGAATTTGTAGTCTTGATCATGGAGGGTGCATTAACTACTTTGGACAAACCCTACGCATACAAAACTAAAGAGAAAAAACAAACAATTATAGGGAAATCAAAATAGATGAACTTTGCATAACTGAATAAGTCACTTGGACAATTGGTAAGTTAGGGTGATAAATGCTAAGTTAGAACCAAAAGACCAAAGAAAATAGATAAAAATGAGATTAAATAGGGTGTTCAAAAATCCAAGGATACTAAATGACCAAAAAACCCAAAAAAATGTACCTTAAGTAAGAAAGGTAAAAAAATATATTAAACCAAGGACAAATGTAACTGAAATAATAGATCCAACATTGATGCAAAATAAGTAACAAACCATACTTAAACAAAGATGGAAAAAGAACATAAATTAAAACAACATTGATGAATGAGAAGTAACAATCCAAACTCAATCAATAAAGGAAAAAACAAAAATTTAAAAATGGAATGAAATTTTCTACAAAAAGAGTGATAAATTTACTAATAATTTAAAGTAAAACCAATAAAATATTTGAAGGATAAGGTAATAGTTTAAAGAAGTGATGTATAGTCTATCAAAGATACAAATTTTGTTCTTAATATGTATTAAACCAAATAAATTTATTATTATCATATCTTAATATAGACAAATAATAAGGAATATAGAAGTTGAGAAATAAAATTTAGAAACAAAACTTGCCTATCAAGGGGGAATGTAGAAAATCTTTATCAGAAACAAGACATTCAAATCAAGTTAGCAAACTAAGAAAACTTTTTACATTAATTACTCTAGATAAATTTACTTAGATAAACAAATTTGGGTTATCTTATTGAAGTATAAATATCATTCCTTGAAGGATATATACATGAAAAGTGAAATGGATGTACCTACCTTCCCACAATGTGTTCCCCATTCTTCAGGACCCCTTATAGATTTGTCAGTCTACTATGAAGATTGGGTACTTGCATGAGAAATTAGGTACCACTATAAATTATTTTGAATTATTTTATCCAAATATATTGGCCTACCATACCCCAATGGACCTTGACTCTATCATGAGGCCAATTATGGAGATTGAGTTTCAACTAGAATAGGAGATGTGCTTGATGATCACGTCTTTTGGTGTGATTTTAACTTTTGAATTTATATATGCCTTTTTATCATTTATTTTTTTAAATGATTTTGATTTTAATTTTTTAATGTATTTTTCTATTCCTCCTCCATACATATTCAAAAAACCAAACACAAGTGTTGAAAATGACTATCACTAGAAACATTAGACTTGGTAGTTAAGGAAAAGAACTTAGAGATCATATTGTCTAAGACTCTTATGTTTATTTGTCAAATAAGAATGTTATCTTGAAATTAACCTTGGTATGACCGAAGTGGAATGAAATATAAGGAAAATAATACTGAACATGGAAGGATTGAGTTTCCTCAAAGTAAAAAAAATGTGAAAATGTGGAAAGTGATACAATGACAGGTAAGCATAACTCTATTTCATAAAAAATAGTGTAATTATAGGGAAACATGCAAAAAAATAGTTTTATTTAGATCCATTACCATAAAATAAAATAAATGATGTTGAGAGTATGAAATCACAATCCTTACACCATTGACTTAATTCCTTAGGGAAAACACTTAGTTAAAGATAGTTTAATAATTTTGAATTTTTTTATGAGGAAACCCTGGTCCTATCCAAGGTCTTACATTGAAACTCATAAAAGAGAAATAAAATAGGTGAAAAATATGAAGATAACTAAAAGAGTATTTTTTTAGGAATTCTTGGTCCTATCCAAGGTCTTATATTTCAACTCACAAAGGATAAATTGAATAAGTGAGAATATCTTGTAAAATGACAAATTAATGATCAAAAAGAGAAATCAATATTGGACTAGATAATAAAATATATTCATGAGAATGGCCAATTCCTATCCATGGTCCTATGTTGAAACTTATAAATTAAAAGAAATGTCTATAAAACTAAGGATTAGTTATAGGAACTAAGGCTACTGAGAATAAATTAATGTTGCACATTGGATATCTTTATAGAAAACCTACAAGAAGTGTTAGTAAATATAGTATATGAAAGTATGTGAGAAATATAAAATATTTAAGCAAAATATTTATTTAAAAAATAAGAATTAGTGGATTATTTGAATATGTCCTTAATTAGTTTTTAAACTATAATTACTAGAACCAAGGATGTCTTTGACAAGGTAGGGAACCCATGATATTTGGGCATAATTACCTTCTTTATCTTGTGTATAATGTAGTTTGAGGACTAGGTCACTAGTATTGAAAGTTCAGACTTTGAACTTTTTCTTATGTTGTTTAGCAATGTGAGCTTTATATTGGAGATTATGTTATAAGGTGACCCTAAGTTGCTTATCAATAAAATTTAAAGTATGGAGGTAGGATTCACGTAATTCCTCGTCAGTAATCATACCATGAAGAGAAAGTCATAAGAATGGTAGCTCAACTTCTAGAGGTAAAATTGATTCAAACCCATATACTAATGAAAATAGTGGTGCCCCAATGGAAATACATGTGTGAGTGACATAATACGAGAGTTCATGATAAAGTTATAAATGCCAATTAGTGTGATAATTTCTAATATTATTTTGCAAAATTTTATTCAAAATTTTGTTGGTGGATTCTACTTGGCCATTGCATTGAGGGTGATAAGGTGCTGAGAAATTATGTGTAATTATAAATTTTGCACATACTTGTTTCATATATTTATTTTTGAAATTTCTACCATTTTCATAAATGATGGTATGAGAAATTCCAAAGTGACAAATGATTTGATTAAGAATGAATTTAGAAATGGAAATACTATAACATTAACAAGAGGCATGGCTTTCACCCACTTAATAAATTATTCAGTGGTGGTAATAATGAACACATGACCATCTTATGATATAGGTAATTTTTCAATTAAATTTAATACACACATAGATAATGGCCAAGGAGACTCTAAGGTTTGGATCTTGGTCAAAAGAGAGTGGATGAGATCATTGTGAAGTTGATAAGGATTACACTTTTTTTTTTAAAAATGGTATATTTTTTAAGATAAGGTCAAAATTAACCCATGCATAGGCATTTATAGGCTCTATCATGGCCACTACATATTCCTCCATGTTATTATTCAAGGAGAGCATTAACTTCTTCTAGAATTACATAGAGTAGGAAAATCCTTGCTACATTATAATAATAAAGGGTGTTGTATCGAAGTACATATTTTTATGCTTGTTTACAACTAAAATTTTTTTAGGAGAATTTAATTTTGGAGGGTAATTATGATTCTCAATGAATTTGATGATGATTTTATACCATGATCTCTATCAAATAGTGACAACTTCTATGTGACAAATTAGAGAATAATTTGTATTTGTAGAGAAGAATGTGATTTCCTCATTTAGATAAGGAATTGAGAATCATGGAGAACTTGATGAGAACTAAATATTGATGTTGATTAAGTGAGAGAATTAGATATAGCATTTTATTCTCATGGTATTAGTTTGATGGTTAAAAAGGTGAATTCTTTGGCAAGTGTAGTGGTAATTTGATGATATGTAATGACATTTTCACTTTTATATTGATAATCTCCACTAACTTGATGACATATGAGTTTTGAATCACCTAAAACATGTAAATATGGGATTTATAAATCAATAATGGATTAAATACCTAATATCATAGCTTCATAGTCAACCATATTATTAGTGACATCAAAGGTTAATCAAAATTCTATAGGTATGATTTTACCATGTTTTTTTTTTAAATATAGCCTACCCCAGCGTATTGAAGGAATTTTTCACCATAAAAGTGGAGTGGACAAGTTTATTCATGTAAGTTAATTATGATTTCTAGTAATTAGTCAATTACTACTTTATATTTAGTGGTAGAAAGAGGAGGATCAGGTTCTTCATGGTTATTTTCTTCTAGATCAGTGATGAAATTATGGAAATATTCTTTGAGTGAGACTGATTGGTTAAGACCTTTGATATAAAGGATCTCTTAATTTTTAATATTATAATGAAGGGGATAATTATTTGGTAAGGAGGTAGCCTTGAGTTGATTTGTGATGACCTGACCTTTGATATATTTTTGTGTAATAATTTAGAGGTCAAATTCCATAAATAGGACCATCCATTTGTTGATTCTATCTGTAGGTAGGAAAGATTTGGAGAATAAATGATGAAGTGGATTGGAATGGAAAATTACATAAGTAGTTTGATATTGAATATAATGGTAAATTTTTGTATCTGTGAAATAGATAGCTAAACAATCATGCTTCACTTTTATAAAATATTTTTTATAATCAATTAGACCATAAATGATATAATAGATAGCATTATCCTAACATATATCGGGGTAGATGATGTATATAGAATTAATGGATGATCATTTGAAGGTGGTTGAAGAGTATGAGGATGAAGCAAAGATTATTTCATGTTATCAAAATATTTTTGGCATCAAAGGGAATTAACAGAGTAGATATGGTAATCCATTTCTAGAGCAAAATGATGAATTACCCCAAGTTTCCCAAGTTATGTTCATATGTATGGAATATAAAGAGGTATCAACATGTTGATAATAGATTTGATTTTAGACAGATCGACGTCAATGATCCAATGGGAGACTATAAAAATTAATGGTTATTTACTTATTATGTTAGCATGGAATTGAGGTTCTCTATCATGGAGGAATTATAGTATAGCTTCATCATTAGGAAGAATTGATAAAGGTCCATAATATTTTACATATACTTATATATAGATTATTTGATTAACTTTGATATTATATTCAGAATGTATTTGTCTCACATTATTTACTTTCGCATCTAAGGTAATTTCAAGTGCAGTAGTGGATAAAGACTTAGTGTTGGCAAGATTAGGTTGACATAAGTTAATAAGATATATAGTAATTATATTTGTTTGTTAAAGAAATATGTAATGATTTAGGAATTGTTGTGTCCATCAAGTTTGGTTGAATATATTTAGATGGTGATAGTTTATATTGATCAATAGAATCATAAGAAGGGGAAATAATATTTATGGTTGGTAAAGTGGGTTGTATTGAATTAAGTTGTGTAGAAGATTCAGAAGATGTCATAGTTAAGATTTATTTGATAACCCATCGAGTGTATAATAATGGTGGATTAGTCAAGGGTACATAACCTTCAAGTTTTGATTTAGTATTGGATGGGATATGAATGACATTGACATTATGGTTTAAGGCATGTATTTTTGGTAATATATTTTGATAATGTTGTGCATCTAAATATCATGATTGGGATTAGGCCATGATATAATTATCATAATAGGTGTGATAAATAGTGAATACATTAGTTTCTATAGGATAATCAATGGTGGAAACACTTATGTTGCTAAATTTGTGAGGAGACATAGTTAAAAGATCCTAAAATAGTTTTGTTGTCTCATATTCATACAAATGAAATCATCTTTTATGTAAGAGGATTCATATGTATTACATGGAGGGGGAGTATCAATAGTATCATTAATTAAGGGAATGGTATTATCACATGGGATTAAATAAGGAGGTATCCATTCTACTATATAAGGAATTAATCGAGTGGTATTGCAAGTATTTTATAATTTGTTGGTTCATCATCATCTGAATTAATAAAAGTGACATGTTGGTCAGAATGCATGTTAAAAAATTCAAGGAGAGGTGGACTATTAATATGGTAAATAGTCTGAATATGATATTGAGATTTAAGATTTGGTAGTTGAATAATCCATGGATTGGGATCATCTTCATGTTTTTAGCGTTTTCCATTATGTATGAATGTCATACATTGACTACCTAAAGAAGCAATGGCACTCATACAATGTGCCCATGGATGACCAAGGAGTATGTTATAAGATAAGGGAAGATAAATAACCATGATCTTAGTGTGAATGTTCTTGGGTCTAATGTTAATTGGGAGCCAAATGCAACCAAGTGGTCTTTGATTGATTTTATCAAATCTTCTACATGTGAGGCATGTTTGTTTAAGATTTTCTTTGGTATATCTGATTTGTTGAATTAACCAAAGAGAGGTGACATTAATTCCTGATCCTTCATCTAATATAAATTTTTGAATGAGATTATTATTGATACTAATCTTAATTAAGAGAGTAAAATCATTTACCTGAAATAAAATCACATCATTAATCATATTTTCTTTGAAAAATTCTATTGACAGTTTTGAGGATGTGAAGATTATTTCAATTGTATGGACTTTTGTAAGTGGAAGATCATTAGAAGGAAATTTTGAATCATGATATTATGGTTCTTCAATTCTTTTTAATTATTGCATAAGGAATTTATGATGATAGGGATAATTTCAAACTAATTACATAATGGGAATTTTGTAAGGCATTGAATTAAGATCATCTAAAAAATTCCAATGCAATTAAGAGGATGAATAACCAGCACAAGTTTTTTGAGGTATGACATTTTTTTATAAGTATAGGATAACTAAGTTGGGGTTATAGTTGTGTACGTGGTTCATCATTTGGTTTAGAAGATGTAGGTATAATATTTGTAGTATCTTTAAGTAATTGTTTATTAGTATAAGATTTCTTAGGTTTAGTTACAAGATCCTTGTGAATAGATTTACATCTATAATTAACTCTGGTTGTTATGACATACTAAGAGTTGGTGTAATGTTAGTCATAATTGGCATTAATAACATAAATATTATCATTTGAATGTTGTGTGTTATAATTAAAAGAGGATTTTTGAGATTTTGAGGATATGGGTTTAATAACCTATTTCTTTCGAGAAGCTTTGAGATAATGATGATGACATAATTTGATCATTGCATCATGGTCAAATGTGACACCTAATATGAAAGAAACTACAAATTTAATAATGTTTTGACATGTTTCATGAGAATGACTGATATCATCATGGAACTAAAAAAAAAAAATAGGATCATACCATGATGGGGGGCATTATTATTGTAAATGAAGAGTTTAGATGGAGATAATAATGACTTCATTTGTGATACCATTAATGGTGGGTGGAAAGCAATTTAATTATCTCTTTTGACTACTCCTACTTTCATCTAAGGATTAGTACTTGTAGTTTAATTAGTTGAAATTTGGAAAGATACCTTAGTTGAGTTATGGATTGGCTCAAATTGTTTCATAAGGAAATCTTGTCTTTTAGCTTGATCAAATGCTTCATTTAAATTTTATGGAGAAAAAGTTTGAACCGTATATTGAATATTGAAGAGAAGGTGTTAAAGTAGTGATAAATAATTTAAATATATTATCATCAGTTATATTGTGATATGATATATGAGTTAAGGATTTCCACCATTTGATGAAAGCATGTGCTAATTCCAAAGGTAATTGCCTAGCATTTTGACTAAGACAATTTTTTGGTAGATTACTCTGTTTAAATTATTTAACTAAATCATTGACCAAATATTCTAATTATGAGATATAAATTTTGAGGCAATTGATTATACCATTATAAAGCATCACATGTGATTCTTCAAAAGTATTTTTTCATACCCATTCCTTATAGAAATTACTGAATGCTTTAAGGAAAGAGGCATGGTCTTTAGTTCCATCATATTTAATAGTTAGAGATATATTTACAATATCACTGGATATTATGAAAGGAGTTAAAGGTTCATTTTGAATGTTTTGAAGTCTCTTGATATGCATAAAAGTTTGATGAATGATAATCCCATTGGCATCTCTAAGAGGAGGAATAAAATTTTGGTTATTTTAAGGCATTATAAGAGGAGGTTGATTGGTCATTTGTAATATGTGATGTTGCATTTGCATCATTTGGGAATTGTTGGTTATTTGAATGATATTCATTTGTTGAACCATTTGAACAAGAATTCAAGTAGTATCAATTAGTGTATTTTGGCTACTAGTGTTAAGATGTGGTGGAAGGGTTTGATTGTTAGTGTTATAAGAAATAACATTCCCAAGGCTAGGGATGGGAATGTTTATTATGGGAGGATTCCTTGTGGGAGTATTTTTTATGCTAGTATATGTTGCTCCAATGGTATAATAAGGAATTTTACATAGGGCATTATCATGAGAAGTGTGAAACAGGTTAGATACATCTAAATCATCACTTTGGGTAATTTGAACCATGGTGTAGCTAATATATTGAGATGAGGGATGGGATTGAGTGCACCATGAGAGATTATACTCTTACATGGGTAGGGTGTGTAAGAAATAAAAATACATGCATCTTATAAATGGGTTGAGGTTATCAAGGAAGATTTTGATAGATCAACCAAAAATGATTTGGGTTAGAAAATGAATTAAGCTATAAGGTCCAAGTTTGACCAAGCCAATGTAGTTGGTTTCTAAGTAAGAAAAGATCAGGCTGATAATAAACCATGTTGGCCAACATATACTAAATTGAGTTTATTGATGTAGTTGGTTCCTGAATAAGATAAAGACCAGGATAAATAAAAATTACATTGGCCAATAAATACTAAATCAATTTGTTTGATGTAGTTAGTTACTAAAAAATAAAAAGATAAGGCTGAAGATGAACTTTATCAGTCAACAAATACTAAATTGAGCTAGTTGATTTAGTTGGATAGATCAGATAACATAAAAATATGGACTCAAACTATGTCAAGCTGGTCGATCTGATTCTATAATCTAGAAAAAAATTAAATTGTCTGAATTTAGATGATTTAGTTCTAAATATAGAAAACAAATCTTAAGAACATAAGAAACTAGGT
The DNA here is from genome assembly GCA_037957365.1 of Torreya grandis. Lineage (NCBI taxonomy): Eukaryota > Viridiplantae > Streptophyta > Pinopsida > Cupressales > Taxaceae > Torreya > Torreya grandis. Next base: position 5,930,146 of record JARHVA010000227.1, on the reverse strand, counting down.
TAAGTTGGTTGTTCTAGTTGAAACACATAACTTATATCAATGCTAGCTAATACAGTCTACAATATAACATAGAATTAAAAAATAAGCAACAAGAATGTAATTTAGATACTAATAAATTATTCAAAAATAAGATTAGGAAGTTGTGCTAAAGATTGTGATTGATAGTGAAGGCTTACAAAGATTATTTTCCATTGGATAGTATCAACCCAATGTTTCAGATCACTGACTATGGAAGAAGTGCCATTTCCATAGCCCACTAAAGCTAGTTTCAAGGGTAAGCTAGAAGTAACTTCTCAGTGCTAACTACTAACCAATACACCACATAATCAAATAGATGGATTGAATCCTAAGGTTTCATTTAAAGGAAACTCCTAGGCATTTCTAAAATACCATGAGCTATGTGGAAACTAAATATCATGTTTATCTTTGTAATATGGCTATTAGTATTGGGGAAAGCCCCTCATGCCATGATATCTATAAACAATAAATAAGGATAGTAAATAGAATATCACGTATCCCTTCACAACATTAACTAAGTAGTTTTAAAACTACTACTACATAATTTTCAGGGAAATCCAAACAAAGTAAAAAATAAAATAAAAAATCCATATTTTGAAAGCTAAGTTGCATTTTATGAAATAAAATAAACAAGCATCCAAATAAAAAGTAAGGTGATTGTAATTAGGTTAATTTCCTTTACTTAAGCTAGAAATTGAAACACATAGAATAAGATCGAGTAGGTTGATTAAGTTAGACAAATAGAAAAAAATGGAGTCAAGCTGATCGACTCAACCTATTATAAAAATAGGCTAGAATAAACAAATTTGAGCAAGTTGACTTTGTTTTCTTGGTATAAAATAGGAGCATAACCAGATTGAGTTGGTCAATCTAGTTAACTATGTATGTATAGTTTTACATAACTAAAAAATGACAAAAATAGTACATAATTTGAATTATAATTAAAAGGTAGGAAAATAAAATTTGACAAATTGTAAATGCTAAACTATTTAGAGTTAACTTAGTAAATAGAAAAATATCAACCAATTCAATGTATTAGATTTTACTAAAGTTGTTGATTATTATTTAATTGGGTTATTGTGCCCTAACACACACACACACACCCCATTTTCACAATTTTAAAAAATAGGGACCCATTGTTGAAAAACCCCTACTTAGGGAGATTTGAGCCTAAATATCTATGGCTAAGGGTATCACAAATTTTTCATAAGGGTTATTTCTATAAAATCTAGCATTGTACAAATAAAAGTTGTAATAATATAAGCTTAAACTAGTATTTTAAGTCATTTTGAACCTTGGATTTTCCACAATTTTTACTTTAATGTGATTTATAGACTAACGGGTCTAATATTTGTGTCCTAGTATGTATATGTTGATCATATGATTAAAAGATGAAGACCATCAATTTCCTCCCATTGGACCCATAATAAAAATTTCTTACAGTTGTGACACATGTTGTTCTCACATTATTCAAAATTTTGGAGGATTACAAAAGGATAAGTATTTTGAGCCCCTCAAGTCTCTTGAGATCCATAAACAAGTCATGTAGGATATTCATGTTAAAATAGAACTATAGGAACTTCACATGTTTATTATAAAACTTAATAGTTTTATGTTCCTATGTGGCTCCAAGATTTTGAGTTCCTAAGTCTCTAGTTTTTTGAGATCACTTTACGTGTTTTAATCATGTTAATATACATCCATGGTAAGGTTAAATATGTCTTTATTCTATAGCCTAATAACCTGATCTCTTGAGCTTTTGAAGTCCTAAATGACTGTCACTTGTCACATTTTCATTAATCTATGTATTTAGGAGGTTAAGTAGTCTTTTGGTTACAAATCCAATGCTCCTATATCCTGAGACTCTGGGCCTCTGAGGTGATTTAACATGTCTTGATCACATATGTCCATGACCACATGACATTATTCATCGAAAGGAGTACCAATCTAATTTCCTAAGATTCTATGTTTCCAATGTTTCAAGATCACACCACGTGGCTTACTCACGTTAACTCACTACAATGGGACCTCCCAGACATAGTGAAGCAATTTAAAAGTTTTAGTTAATGAGAAAATGACACATGGCACTATCTTAGGAAAGTAAGGTCAAAACATAAGAGATAATGTTTAACAACATGGAAAAAAACCAAGTTAATTAATGGCTAATAAATTTCTTGAATTGATGACTAGACATGAAGAATTAATGAAAGACCACCACATAAAAAATGAGGGGCACTTGCCAAAGTTGATTGGACTATTCAAATCAAAATGAGCATAAAGTAAAAAATTCATTATAAGCATTCAAGGTGAATGAAACGGTCTAAAACCTTAAAGGATTTGTAGTGACTAAATGATAACAATGAATTCTTCATCAAAATAAGGTAAGCCCTCAGTCTTATCACCATTCTCATTTATGTGATAAATAGAATATAAGGACACAACATTTGAGAATGTCACTTTAAATTTTAAGTTTCCTCACTATTTGACACTCTAGAAAGAGGTTGAGTCAATTCAATCCTATTACATAGAGTAATAAATCTCATGGAAGCCAAATAGTATATTGATGATTTAATCCCAATTAAGAAAAAGGGCCTCCACCAAGCTATAGCCAAACTAGAGGTAATGGCATGCATTAACCTCTTAAATGTTTTATTCATTAATGAAACCACAATAGACAACATTGTGCATGTGAAGAAGGTCTAGATTTCCTCTACCTACATATTAGGGAGGGCATTTGAAAGGTAAGTTAGGATTCTTTGCCCTAAAACTTCCTATAATCAAGTCTCAACCAATGTGTGGCTTGAGCACAATATTGTGGATGTGAAGCTAAATAAATGGCTTACAAAATTCCAAAGGTTAAATCTCAAAGGGGAAATTTCTACCAATTACATTATTAAGTTTAGACCTATGATTTCCATTGCAATGACATTGTTGAAAATATTATATGGGTTCCCAAGTATTGTTTATATCCAGGTTGAATGGGTGCCACTACTAGACATATTGTTGACCACCAATAAATTGGTAGCCCTGAGAGATATTATAAGTGCAAGGCTAAAATCACAGATACTCTACCCTGACATGAGGCCCAAAGATGGAGATTTTTACATGGTGTCTTATTTACTAGATGTAATCATGGATGTTATATACAATCCCTATTGCCAAGAATGGCATCCAATAATAGAGTACTTGGGGAATAGGGTTAGAAAAGATTTTTCCTTCATGTTTATTCATAGATATAGGAATGATATTAATATAATAAGTAATGAGATATATTCTCATATATACCAAGATATGCAGGGCACCCCAATGCCTAGGCTATCTTAAAATATATCAAGGACACTCACCAAAATGGGTGAATATTGGTTGTGCTCAAATGTAATTGTCATATGAGTAGAGGGTACTAGGATTTTCTCTTTATTGCTACCTCATCATGTTCCTAATCACATTATAGAATAAGAGATAGATTACCAAGTTTTCAACAACATTGATGAAAAATTAGGCCATATAAACTTGACCTACTACTTTAAATCACCCTTTAGCATTGGGAAACACCAGTATGTGACCTAGTCACATTTTATATTAGTTGGTAAACCTAGGGAAACTTACAACTTGTAGTTGTCACCATTTATGGAATGGGACCCCAAGAAAAAGATAAGGTGTTACCTCAAGACCATCTTGGAAAAAAAGAAAGTTCATGTTTCTTATAATCACCAAAATTATGACCATGATCAAGTTTTCTTGAATGCCTTGATTGACTCCTAGGTATGGATAAAGATAAAGGATAAGAAGATATCTATGATATTTGCATAGGCTCTATAATATAATACAAAGGCCATAGAGAAAGAATTTTAGAATGCATGGAGTGAACAATGGCCTCCATCTCTATCACAAGGCTCTCAACCACTTGATTAGCCTCTTTCCCTAAAAGAAGAATCTACAAGAGAAGAGGCAAATCAATCTAGAATCTAAAGATAGACAAATCCCTAGCTCAAGAAGAAAGTTTTGAGAGGTCTTCTTGGTCTTTAAATTTCTTCCACTTTCATAGCTTCTTATGAGCAAATCTTCAAGACAACAACCATGGAGAAATTAACACTTGCCTCAACTATTCAAAAGAAGAGTAGTTTTGTGATGACTCCTTTACCTCCTCTCATCTCATTCACTCAATTAAGTCTTTTAGGGTTCCTAAAATCATCTTTCACTTCAACTCTAACCCTCCTAGATATTTTAAATCCTAAGTCTCCTTAAGGAACCCTTGTGATCTCCACATCTTCCACTTCATCACATTTTGTTCCACCTCTTACTATATTTATTTTCACAACCCCTACACCATCCACTCCACCTATTTTCACATACCATAGGAAGCATAAATATTCCCCTTATCCTTCCCTAGGTAGAAATATGAAAGAGAGGCCATCATGGTCTTCATGTCATTGAAGAAGTTGTTGAGGAAGAGGAGAAAGATACAGAGGATGCTATGGAGATAAAAGAATAGGAGGAACTAGAGTAATTAATATATATAGTTGACTATCCATGATAATAATAGGACTTAGAGATAAGAGTAGTACAATTAGATATTAAAAATGTTGAGCTAGAGAAAGTAAAAGCTATAGTCTAGGAGTACAAAGAGGAGACACCTTGGTCAGGATCACCCTAGAAAAAATTCAAAAGAATTTCAAGGTAGTTTATTTCATAATTATTCAATACATACTATAAAAATTATAATTGTTTGTCTACCTAAAATAATACCTATAGTTGCATCTTCTAATTCCATTCTCACTAGTATAGATTCTAACATTTTTTTAACACCAAAATTAATAAGAACTCCCAAAAGTTCCATTTTAAGAATGTAGTTATAATGTCCATTTTTAATAAGACACCAAACCCAAGAAGGAAGGTAACCCATCTAGATCTTCCCATGCCCAGCCATTGACTTTTCCAAAAGTAACCATGACTTTGGAAATAACTTCAAGGTTAACCAAATTTTTTGCTAAAGTAACACCAATGAATAAAAGCCTCTTCATGTCAAGTGGTTGGCCAAAATATTCCCCAAGTTCCCATATAAATAAGTGCCTCATTGACAACCATATCTCTTTCAATGACCACATCCATTCCTATAACCTCTCAACCTTCTATATCTTCAAAACTTGCTGAGGAAAAGAAACAGGTGAGCTAATAGTTCCTCAATGGGTAAGGGAGATGTATAATGTGCAAGATGAAAGGCAAAATATAGTTATGATAGAGCTTACCATACTTTATTAAAGGTTTTACAAAGAGAGTGGGATCATACAAATATTAATGAAGATAAAAATGATAAATACACAGAGAAAGGGAGAGAGAGAATTTGAATAGAGAGAAAATTTATTTTCACTAGCCAAAAGACCCAAGACAAACCCTAATGGCCCTATTGAATACATTAAGGATTTCAATACTTTTGTTGATTCTACTGGGTTATCACTAATATAAATTCACCAAATCACAAGGAAGCCTTGAAGAGGTGTAAATAGATGAATATTGTACATGATCCTCAAGAGGTAATTGTTGGGGTACATGGTGTAGTTGTAAATATGTATAACATATTGCTCAACATTAGAGTATTGAGGGCATCCCATTAGGCCCATATATCATATATTATTACATTATGTAATAGGATTAAGAACAAATAAATGAGGTTAAACTTCTTAGTCCATTGTTACAAAATTAGTTCATTTGATTAGCTTAATTTGATAACCAACATGGACACTTCTTGATGCCTAAACTATGTGTTTGTTGAAAGGGATGCTTCAGTAAATTTTAATAGATCAATGAAGAATATGTTGAGTCTTTTTTTAATCATGAGCTTAAATCACTAAAAATTTTGGCTAATGTGTGGGTAAGCAGGGTGATCACCCAGAAGTGGAATTGGTGAATCAATCCAATTTTGAGAACCTTCTCCACTCAATTACTGAAGAATTCAAACAATAAGTTGAAGGTAAAATATATAATACCAATGAAGAAGTGACACAGTTGATGATATTTTCTAAATATAAGGTGACAAGGGTTGAAACCTTGGAAGCTAAGTTTAAAAACTTGGTGGTAGAGAAAGACAGGCTAATGACTCAAGCAGTCAATATTTTGAAGGCTTCACTATTGAATTTTAAAGTCATATATAAATAAATTGATACAAAATATGCATTGGGTGAAGTGACAAATCTTAAGGAGGTAGCTTCTATATTTTTAACATGTACAACTAATAGTTAGTACCCTCAGCTTCATATAACTCTCAATATATACCATAATTATAATTGCAGTGTCTTCATCAACTAATTCAAGTAGTATCATGGCATCAATATTCAAATTTTAGATTAATTATGTATTTACATGATTGTCATCAAAGTGGTACTTTGGTTCCACATCTATTATTATATATGCATAATTTATTTTGGGTTGGAAAATTTATTGTGACTGTTATCATTGTAACATACATCCTTGCATGAGTTTTGAACTAGAGGTTCTATTTTTGGACTTGTAATATTAGGAAAATATTAAAGAGATGAGGCCTTCCCCATCCCAAGATTATAAATAAATGTAACCTCCTAGTCACAAAGAAAAGATATTTTGGCTATTGAGATTAATAAGAAATTTAAAGAAGTTTTACTTGACTTGGTCTTGATGTGTAAATCTTTGTTCTTCTCTAATTTTGTGTATTTCCTAGGATGTTCCATTATTTTGGTATATTAGTGCTTAAAATTGTGTATTAGGTATCTATTTTAAATACAGCCTTTCATTTTTAGCTATAGCTAATTTTTCATGTTTATCATATTCCTCTTGTAGATATGAAATAATAATATGGCAATCAGGTCACCTTTGATTTATGTATGTTTGAGTATATTATGTTCTTGTTCCCTTTGACTCTTTAACTGTATTTGATTATTTATGTGCTACAATAGATTTTAATAATTATTGGTCTAAATACCTTATCCTATTTAAATTAAAATATTAGTCTTGAAAGGTTTTATCCCTAGATTTTCCACAGACCTTCCTTTTCTTCCCTACTTTTCCATCTTTTTATTCTTTCTTTTAAAATCATGTCCACCTTAGTTAGAAATCATAATACTTCTACCCACTCCAAGTAGATTTAGGTTCACCTATAGCCAGTTTACCCATGGTAGAAAATCTATGTTTCTCAACCAATATTCCACCAATAGGTTGTTATAAAACTGAATACTCTAAAACTCATGCCTTAGAGTGATCCTATTCATTGATCCTAAAACATTAGAGGCAACCTCATAAGAAATTTAGGGGTGTGTATAAAACCCACATCAATAAAAGTTTTCAAATTGATTCTAAAAGAAGGGCCTCCATCCTCCACCTCTATCCTAAGAATTAAAATCCCTTGAGTTGCACTAGATGCACCCATATTGCTAATAAGGTCAACCGCAGACAATAACCTACTACCAAAACCTTTAGAGATCCATATAAAGGTTAGCTTTGATAGACGTATTCTTAGGAATACCTAGGGTATATTCATCATCCCTAGGAAGACAAACTCATATTATAATAGCTCTAATGACCCATCCTTAGAACCCACCTCTTAATCCTCTACTTCAACCTAATCCCCTACCTCAATCCATGGCTTGGTCGATTGGCTCAACTATCAATGTCATAAGATTGGTGCATGATTTGCCTAGAAACCTCGAGAAATATATCCCCTATTTATCTCCCTCAAGATCAAGGACTATGAAAGAACATATAAAAGCCTTCAAATATGCCTTAGGGATACTAAATGTAACTCATAAATATGTGGCTTACAAGTTGTTCACTTTCACTTTACAAGTAGTAGCCTATGATTGATTTCTAAATATTATGGAAGGGTTAATCACAACCTAGATGGAATGCCAATATACCCTCTTAGCTTAGTTTGGCCAAGTTACCATTCAAGTGTTATCTATTAACACTTTGTCAGCATGAGAAGAGATCCCAATGAGCCAATCTAAGATTTTAACGCTTGATTTTAAAAGATGTATATGAAATTAGAGTCTACCTATCAACTTAACAAGCCATTGGACCTATAAATGTATAAAAATTCCCTAGACTCCATAACTATTATATTTATACATATGGTTATTGATATCGATACTTTACTTGTAGTTTACATAAAGGTAATTAATTTAGACAAATATTTGCATCCTCAATTATAATAATTACCTATACTCAGTCTTGGACCTATCTACCTAGATTTTCATCCAATCCCTAATATAACCCAAAATGTTATGGCATAAAACCATACCCTAATCCATAATCAATTACCATTAACCCAAGTTAACTAGAATCAACATAATGGTTTCTTGAACAATTCTACTTCTAACCATCAAGGCCAGAGTTAGCCCTCTATACCAGTCAATAACACTTACACATAGGACAATGCTCCCAAATCAACTAAGACTAAAATGGAAACTATCTAAAGGATGGTACAAAAATTGAGTAATGAATTCCTTAACATACAGAAACATATGGATAACATTGATGGATATAACTCTAATCAAAACCATTGGGGTTATGGGTTCCAAACATATAAGTATTTCAACAAGTCTAGGAATAATCAAGAACATTAGGTTCTTTATAACAAAATTCTAGAGATCAATATTATGGAGACTTCTCTTCCAAACTAGTGTTAGGTCCATAAAACCACACAATATGGGGAACTGGATGGTATTGAGTTTTACACTACTTTTGAAATCTTCCAACAAAAAGCCAAAATAAAAGAAAAATTTTCTAGTCAGCAAGAGCCATCTTCGTCAAATTATTTAGGCAACCCTAGCACATATATTATTTTTGACACTTGTGAGTTCCCCTTCCTAGGGGAAGATGATAATGAACTAAGGATAACACATATGAGGCTCATGATTTCCAATAATACCAATAGGTCAAGAATAATTGTAATATAAGAAGCAAGTAGCCTATGACTTCTTCAACACCTCCCATTAATAGTGCTACTATTCCTGATCTAAATGCTAGTGACAATTCACCACCTCCATAGAGAGATAATCCACCTCAACCCAAGAGGGATAATTAGTCTCCTCCTAACCAAAAAGATCAATCACATATATTTGAGCATAAATTAAAGGAATGATGCAATATTGTTGAAGACATGAAAAATATTAAATTCAACATCACTCTTCATGAGCTAGCTTAGATCATTGAATAGAGGGAACTACTACTCAAATCCCTGATAGGGAGGACTTCTGACAAGTCCAAGATTATCCATACAAATGTAATGATGTACAAGGATAAACCGACCCAATGTACCACCATTCCTATTGATAGTTTGAATATTTGGAAAATATATACATAACTACCTAATTGATTCTAGGGAATCATCTAATGGTATTCCTATGTTTATTTGGAAAAAGTTGGGTTTGACTCCTGCTAAGTCAAAAAGAGTGGAATTATAGTTGGATAAGTCCTCAATCCCATGTATTAGATAATTGACAAATGTACACATACATCTGGCATTAGATCCATGTGTGCATCATATTATTAACTTCCTAGTCATTGATATCCTAAAATCATATAGCTTAGTATAGCTTATTATTAATCTAAGACTAGTAAAAGATGTTAAACATGTATATGGCCACAAATTTCTCCCACATGTGGTTGCCTTAGAAGGGCTAGTGAATAACATTAAGGTAGACAGAGAGCCCAAAATAAAGTATTTTATCATTGAGTACAACACAAAAAATGAGTAAGTCAACTTTGTGTTGACATACATAGGTGTGTACACATTCAACATGAAATAAAAATTGTATGAATAAGAATTTGAAGGTCCTTCTCAATTGTGGACTCTACACTTTGATGGAGCTTGTTCAAAGCAATATTAAGGCATATGCATGGCATTGATAGACATAAAAGGTAAGTAGTACATGGTTTCTTATGGGTTATAGTTCCCTTGCACCAACAACCAATCCAAATATGAAGCCTTGATCTTAGGCCTACAAGTTGCATTAAAGCAGAATGTCAAATAACTACTAGTGTTCATTGATTCAGAGTTGGTTGTAAACCAGATAAAAAATAATTACCATTGCAAGCTTGCATACCTAAAATGTACAAGCACCAAGCTTGGGACTTTATTTAATCCTTTGAAGCATTTGGAATCAAGGCCATCCCAAGAGAAAATAATCAGATAATGGATTCGTTAGTAGCCTCTACCACCAATTTGGTATCACTTCAAGAGTCAAATATGCATAAATTTTTAGTAAAGTTAGCCCCATGCCATTTTGTCCCTAAAAATGTGGACAAATTCTAGGTATTTGATGATGATCAACAAATCATACAGTTCCTAAACAATTCAAGATATTTTGAGGCCCAGCTAATAGATAAAGGAAATATTTGACGTATACAAACTAAGGATATGGGTGATGAAAGTGTTCTACAATGGAAATTAAACCAAAATCCTTTGGGGATGGTTTCCTTATAAATATATTTTGATGTCAATACTCAAGCCCAGAATTATAAAAAACTAAAGGCATCTGAGTCCAACTTCACCAATAAAAACTTGGGGACTAATGAGGCTCCCCAACTAGTGAATATAGGTCTAAGTTGTAATAAAATAAAAAACACAAGATGAAGGTATTTATTATAGATTACAAGGATTTCATTGCTTGGACATATATGAACTAAATATATTTTATCCCAAGGTCATTACCCATACCATCCCTTTGAGACCAAAACACAAGCCATTTAGGTAGAGACAAAGACAACTAAATCCACTCTTAGAACCTCTCATAGAGACAAAGGTATAGAATCTCCTAAATGCCAAGATTATTTTCCCAATTAGGAACTATACCTAGGTAGATAATCTAGTACCAGTTAGGAAAAATAATTGATAAATTAAGTTGTGTGTGGATTTCAAGAACTTAAATAGAGCCTCAAAAAAGGACAATTATCCTCTACCTACTTTGGATGAATTAACACAAATGGTGAGTAGCTCAAAGATGATGTCTTTCATGGATGGATTCTTAGGCTACAACCACTTTCACCACCAAATGGGGGGCCTTTGTGTATAAAAGGATGTCATTCAGCCTAATCAGTGTAGGGCTCACTTTTCAAAGAGCGATGGATTAATGGGGAAGTACATCATCATCTACATTAATGATCTGATAGTATTTTCCAAGAATAGGGATGACCATGTAATCCACCTACAAGAAGTATTAGACATGTGCAGGAGGTATGGAGTTTCTTTGAACCCCAAGAAATGCATTTTAGTAGGGGTAACTGAAGAAAATCTATTGGGACATATTAGCCACAAAGAAGGGATCTCCATCAACCCAGACCAGGTCTAGGCCATCTTCAAGTTAAGTCTTCCCAACATCAAGAAAGAGATGAATTTTTTCTTTGACAAGACCAACTTCATGAGAAATTTTATTTTTGGTTTTGCTGAAATCATCAAACCATTAAATGTGATGCTAAAGTAAGATGCCAATATTGAATAGATGATAGAAGCCAATAAATCTTTCTAGAATATTAAAATAGTTATTACTCAAGCCCTAGTCCTGATCAACCCAGATTTTAGTAAATATTTTTATCTCTATTCATTTGGTTTAGAACATACCATTACTATGATATTGACACAAAAGGCAGAAGATAATGAGCATCTCATTTATTTTATGATTACCAACTTTAAGGATGCATAACTAAAGTACTTAATGGTTGATAAGTAGATATATGCCTTGATAAAGGTCATTAAAAATTTTGGACATTATATTTTATGAAATAAGGCATATGTCATTGTCTCTGACCTAAGAATCAAACTAACACTTAGCCAGAATGAACTAGGAGAAAGGAGAAGGAAATGGATAGCCAAACTTCAAGAGTTTGACCTTGAAATTAGACCAGATAAAATGGTAAGAGGCTACGGACTCATGTAGATGATGACTCATATTTACCCATGCATCCACATCAAACAAGTCAATGAAGCCCAAGTGTTAAGAGGAGAATGATACTCACATATCATTCATTATTTGCTAATAGGGACATTCCCCCCAAAGTTGATCAGATAGAAAAAGCAAACCCTCATGCTCAAATTGACTCTTTTCATGATCAAGAAAGGGGTCTTTTACAAAAATAATTATGAGTTCATCTACCTAAGGTTCATTTAGAAAGAGGAATTTAAGGACATCCTAGACAACCTACATCATAAGGTTGGTAGCGGGCACCCCTCTAGGAATACTACAGCTCATAAGATTCTAAGGATGGGATACAACTGGCCTAAAATATCAAAGGATACCCATAACCATGTCAAAATATATCATGGTTTCTAAGTTTTTGTAAAGAGATAAGTAATTTTTGTTATGTATTTACTTTTAGTCATTGAAGGATTCCCTTTCAGCGAATGGGGCTTGAACTTTATTAGGGTAATAAATCCAAAATCTTTAGCAAGACACAAGTTTTCCTCATAGCTATTGATTAATATACCAAGTGAACAAAGGCTATTTCTACCAAGGATTAATGAGCTATAGATGTCATCAATTTATTGGAATGGAATATAAGGAATGTAGTCACCTAATTTAGCACACCCATTTCATTGGTCTGTGATAATGGTCCAGCCTTCTAATTTGTTAAATTCATAGAATGGGCCTACCATAATCAAATCACCCTCAAGTTATCTTTAAAAAATTACCCACAAGGAAATGACATATCCGATTCAACCAATAAGAACCTAATGGATGTCATAAATAAATATGCATAGAATAAACCAAGAGAATGTAATCTCTTATTTAAATATGCATTATGGATAGACTAAACTAGGCACAAGTAAGTTATCAAGGCTTCACCTTTTCTATTGATGTAAGGATGACAATCAGCCTTCCCCATCACTCTCAAGATAATAACTTACTAATTCATGCAATAATATATGGGTGAAGATGAGATAATAACTTTTAGACTGCTTGAGATAGTCCAATTACAATATATAATAATTGAATCACTACACAACTTTAACAAACATTAGGATATTATCAAGCATTGGTTTGATAAAAGATACAATATCAAGGATTTCAAGATTTAAGACCTATTACTCCTTTGAGATAAAACACATGAAAAGAAATAGAATCATGACAAGTTCACTTCAATTTAGATTGGACCATAACATTTATATGAAATGTTGAGAAACAATGCCTTTAGGTTAAAAGACCTCCAAGGTAAGGGCCTCACCTTTCCAATCAATGGACAGTTTTTGAAGCATTACTTCATGGATGCTCCAACTAAAAATGCATCAGAGTGAACTATGAATGGAGATTTAAATTAGGAGTAGATTAGATTTCCTACTTTTTATATTAGATTGCCTACTTGATAGATTAGATTTAGTACTTTCTAGATTAAATTTCCTATTTTTTGCAGTTGTTTTCCTTTAGAGTAGTTTTGTTGTTTTTAATAGCTTAGTTCCATGATTTATAGTTTAGTTTCTTAAGTACTATAATTATCTTAGACAACTTACCAAACTAAATCCAAGAGGAAATGCTATAAAATAAATGGGATGATACTAAAATGAAGTGAAGTTAATACTCGCAAAAATTTATTATAATAGTACTAGACTTTTTGGAGTTGAGGTATGTATTGTGACTAAATTTTAGTTTTATTTAGATTTAATAGGCTTACTTAGCTTTGAACACTTGCTTTGATATACTCATTCAAATTAAATAAAAGTTTCCCATTTCCAAATATGCACCGTACTATCATATGTTAAAATTTAGATAGAAGATGATAAACATAGAGCGGATATACATTGATAAGGAAATATTGATAAATAATTTTTCATGCATCTAGTGAAATATGGTTCCCAACCTTCCTCTATTTATGACTAAAAATATAAAAAATTTGATAGAGGATAGGTGATTCAAGTAAACTCTATCAAGACTATGGACACCTAGATAGTAGTATAGCAAGGCTTTGAGTGGAACCAGAGGTATCTTTATTGGGGATACGAATGTCTAATTGGCATCAGAGTAATACCTAGAATTTATTTTTCATTGATTGTAAGGTCAAAATTCAAAAGGAAAACTACATTATTTATTCAAGTATTTGTCAAAATATCCATGACTAAAGAAAATTAATTTCACAAGATCACACATTAATCCAAGGACTTGAAAGGTTAGTATGTTGCATTAGGAAGTAAGAGTTTTGTTTTATAATTTGGATTTCCTTATTCTTTATTTATTAAAATTTCAGTTCTCTTATAATATGTTTCTAAAATTTTGGGTTCTTAAAATACTTAGGAGTATTTTCCCCTGAGTCACTAATTGTTGTTCCCTAATACACACACACCCCATTTTCATAATTTTAAAAATAGGGACCCATTGTTGAAAAAAAACTACCTTGGGAGCTATGAGCCTAAAGATATATGGCTAAGGGTATCATGAATTTTTTATAAGGGTTATTTATAGAAAATCTAGCATTGCCCAAATAAAATTTGTAACAATCTAAGTTTAAACTAGTATCTTAAGTCATTTCAAACCTTGGGTTTTCCATAATTTTTACTTTAATGTGATTTACAAATTAATAATTCTAATATTTATGTGTCATAGTATGTACATGTTGATTGAAGGATTAAAATCTGAAGACCATTGATTTCCTCCAATCATGCCCATAATAAATATTTTACATAATTATGACATGTGTCACTCTTGCATCATTCAAAATTTTATGATTACAAAAGGTAAAGTCTTTTGACCCCCTTGATTATCTTGAGATTCAAAATAGGCCATACAACATATTTTCACTAAAACAAAACCACATAAACTTCACTTATTTATCAAAAAAATTAATGGTTCCATGTTCCTATGAGCCTCTAATATTTTGAGTTCTTGATTATTTGGGATTCTAAGATCACTCCATGTGTCTTAATCATGTTAATCCATGTCCTCAAAAAGGCTAAATATTTCTTCAGTCTACAACCTACTTTCCTAAGCTCCTAATATTTTGAGGTCTTGAATGACTGACACTCATCACATTTACATTAATCCACATAGTTGGGAGGTTAAGCAATATTTTGGTTACCAATCCAATGCTCCAAGATCCTAAGTCTCTGGGCCTTTCATATCACTCCACATGTCTCAATCATGTTTTCCCATGACCACAATAAGTTTTTCACTAAAAGGATTACCAATCTAATGCCCTGAGCTTATGTGCTTTTAGTGTTCTGAGATCATAATACATGGCTTACTCACATTAATTCACTACTGCAGGACCTCACAAACACATTGAATAAATTCAAAAGGTTAAGTTAATGATATCATGACATGTGGCACTATCTAAGGAATGTAAGGCCAAAACATAAGAGATAATATTTGATAGCATGGAAAAGAAGTAAGTTAATGAATGGTTGAAATTTGTCTTAAAGTGATGACTAAACATGAAGAATTTATGAAAGAACACCACTTATAAAATAAGGGGCACTTTCCAAAGCTGACTAGCATATTCAAATCAAAACAAGAATTCAAGGTGAAAACTTTTTATCAACATTTAAGGTACAAGAATACAATCAATACACAATCAAGTGAGTAATATATATGAAATATGTGAATAATGGATTGAATTTTTTATTGCTATATTCATTAATTAATTGTGTTCTCTAACTTCTTAAGCATATAACAAGCCCTAGATTTGTTCATTCATCAAGTGCTAATAAAACCAATCCAAAACCTTGTAGGAGTTGTAGCGACTAAATGATAACAATAGATTCTTCATCAAAATAAGGTAAGCCCTCACTGCCATCCCCATTCTCATTTTTAGGACCAATAGAATATAAGGATAAGATATTTGAGAAGATCAGTTTGAATTTTAAGCTTCCTCACTATTTAGCACTCTGAAAAGAGGTCAAGTTAATTTAGTACTACTCCATAGAGGATGAACTCTCACTAAAATCCAAATAGTATATTGATGTTTTACTCCCAATTAAGGAGGAAGGCCTCCAACAAGATATGGCTAAATTAGAGGTAATGCCATGCATTGTTCTCTTAAAGGTTATATTCATTAATGGAACCATTTTAGGCAACATTGTGCATATGAGGAAGGTCCAGACCACCTCTACCTACATCTCATGGGGGGAATTTGAAAGGTACATTGGGCTTCCTTTCCCTAAAACTACCTATAATCAAGTCTTATCCAATGTGTGGATTGAGTGCAATATTGTGGATGGGAAGCTAAAGTAATGGCTTGAAAAAGGTCAAAGGTTAAATCCCAAGGGGATAATTTCTACCAATTAAATTATTAAGTTCAGAATTGGAATTTCCATTGCAATGGCACTATTGAATAGATTATATGAGTTCCCAAGTATTGCTTATGTCCAAGTTGAATGGGTGCCACTACTAGACATATTATTGACCACCAACAAATTGGGATCCCTGGGAGAAATTATAAGTGAAATATTGAAATCACAGATACTCTACCCCGACAAGAGGTCTAAAGATGGGAATTTTTACATCATATACTATTTACTGTATGCAATCATGGCTATTGTATACAAGCCCTATGGCCAAGAATGGCAACCATTAATAGATTATTTGGGGAATAGGGTCAAAGAAGATTTATCCTTCATGTTTATTCACAAATACATGAAAGATATTAAATAAATAAGTAATGAGGTATATCCTCATATATACTAAGCTATGTAGGGCACCCCAATACCCAGACTATCTAAGAATATAACAAGGAACCCCACCAAAAAGGGTGATTACTAGTTGTGCTTGGATGTAATTATCATCTAAGATGATACCAAGACTACCCTTTTATTGCTACCTCATCATGTTATTTATCACATTGCATAACAAGATATAAATTACCAAGTTTTCAATAGTATTGATGAATAATTAGGCTAGAGACACTTGGCCTAATACTTCAAAACATGCTTCTGCATTGGGCAACACCAATATGTGACTAGGTCACATTTTATATCAGTTGGTAAACCCAAGACAAATTAAAAATTGAATCTAGCACCATTCAAGGAATGGGAACCCATGAAAAGGATAATGGGTTACCTCAAGACCATCCTATAAAATAATAAAGTTCATGTTTCTTATGGTCACCAAACTTATGACTATGATTAGGTTTTCTTGAATGCCTTAGATGACTCCCAAGTATGGATAAAGATGAATAATAATAAGATATCTATGATATTGGCACATTATCTACAATATAATATAGAAGCCATGGAGAAAGAATCTTGAAATTCATGGATTTAACAAAAGTCACCATCTCCATCACAAGGCTCTGATCCACTTGATTAGCCTCTTTCCTCATAAGTAGAAGCCACAAGAGAAGAGGTAGATCAATCTAGAATCCAAAGGGAGTCAAATCTCAAGATTAGGAAGGAAATTTTGAGAGGACTTCATGGTCTTCATATTCCTTCCACTTTCACAACTTCATATGAGCAAGTATTGGGAACAACAATAACCATGGAGAAACTAACATCTACCTTAGTTAGTTAAAGGAAGAGTAGTTTTGTGATGACTCCTTTGCCTCCTCCTCACCTCAGTCACCCAAGCAAGTCTTATAGAGTTATTACAATCATATTTAACTTTAGTTATAACCCCCTATATCTCTTAAGTCTCCTTAGGGAACCCTTGGGCTCTCCACACCTTCTAGTTCATCACATTCCACTCCACCCATACTTTAGTATTTATCGCAACCCTTGCACCATCTCATCCACCCTCTACTCCACTTATCTTCACATACCAAATGAAGCACAAGTATTCCCCTGATCCTTCTTAGGGCGTAAAGTTAGAATAGAGGCCATCTCTTGGTCTCCCTATCATTGAAGAATCTACTGAGGAAGAGGAGAAATATATAAAGGATGTCATGGAGCTATAAGAAGAGGAAAAACTAGATAAATTAATATCTTTTGTTGATTATCCATTAGAAAAAGATGACTTAGAGACAGGAGTAACACATCTAGATGATTAAGAACCTAAGCTGGAGAAAGCAAAAGCTTTGAGTTTGGGAACACATGAAAGAGGAAACACCTTACTTAGGCTCACCCTAGAACAAACTTTGAAGATTTTTGAGGTAGGGGAAAGGTCCCAATCATTGTGCATGTTCCAATTGTTGAATATGGCTTTCATTAACATGTGCTCCATCAATGAAACATATTGGTATAAATATTAAAGTGCACCAGAAGCTAAACATGTAGTATCTAATACTTGTTCAACATTTATTCTAAAAAATAAAATGTAACCAATCACATCTGTACAAGCAAGATTCAAGTATTGATACTTTAATGCATAGCTATTGGTACTCCAAAGGTCAAGTTTTTGTCATAGGTTTAAAAAATGCATTTTATGACATCTTGTGATAAAATTGATTATATCTTAAAATTTATAATGTGTTAGACCTTGAAACCTTAGCTATAAGTAGTTAAGATGACATAATAAAATGGGTAATTTTTTTAAAATCTAATGTGATGTTATGGCACCTTAATTCACTATCCAAAGTTAGGGTGTGTAGCTACTTAGACATTTCCCCTATTTTCTTCCATCATTTCTTTAGTACCTATAGTACAAATTCTAATTGTAAGTCTACCTATAATAATACATACTGTTGCATCTTTACTTACATTGTCACTAGTATAGATTTTGACATTTTTTTCACACCAAAATTAATAAGGACTCCTAAAAAAGTTCATTTTAAGAATTTGGTTATAGTGTCCATTTTTAATAAGCCACCAAACCTAAGAAGGAAAGTAACCAAACTAGAGCTTCTCTTTTCCCAACCACTGGCTTTACCAAAAACAACCATGACTATGGAAATAACCTTGGGGTTGACCAAATTATTGGCTAAAGTGCCTCATTTCCAACTATATCTCTTCCAGTGACCACATCCCTTCCTATGACCTCTCAAACTTCTACATCTCTTGAACTTTCCCAAGGAGAAGAAATAGGTGAACTAATAGTTTCGTAATGGGTAAGGGAGATGTAGAATGTACAAGATGAAAGGAAAAATCTATTTATGATAGACCTTCCCATAGTTTTTACAAGCTTTGACAAAGAGAGTGGGACCATACAAAGATGAGGAAGAGGAAAATGATAAATACATGGACAAAGGGAGAGATAGAACTTGAACATAGAGAGAATTTGTTTCCATTGGCCAAAAGACCCAAGAAGAACCCAAATGACCCTATTGATTACATTGAGTACTTCAATACCTTTGTTGATTTTACTAGGTTGTAACTAAAATAAATTCACCAAAGCATCGGGAAAGCCTTGAAGAGGTGGAAAAAAATGAATATTATACAAGCTCCTTGAGAGATAATTGTTGAGGTATAATGTGTAACTGAAAACCTGTATAACATATTGATCAACATTATAGTATCCAAGGAATCCAATCAGGCCCATAGAGTAGACATTGTTACATTATAAAACAATAATAAGGACATAAAAAAGAGGTTAAACTTCCTAATCTAATGTTCCAGAATTAGTGCCTTTCATTAGCTTAAGTTGATGGCCAACATGGATGCTTCTTGGTGCCTAAACTATGTGATTTCCAAAAAGAATGCTTTCATAAATTAGCATAGATCAATGAAGAATTTGATGAGTCTTTTTGTTAATCATGAGGCTGAAGAACTAAAAATTTTGGTTGACATGTGGGTAACTAGGGTGATCATCCATATAGGGAAACTAAAGAATCGACCCAATTTTGACTACCTTCTCCACTCAGAGTTTGAATTATTTAAACAAGAAGTGGAAGGTAATTTGTATAAGACCAATGAAGAACTACTACATTTGGTGAGCTTTGCTAAAGATAGGGTGACAAGGGATAAATACTTTGTAGTTGAGTTTAAAATCTTGATGGTATAGCAAGACATTTTAATGACTCAAGTAGTCAAGATTCTAAAGGCTTCACTATTGAATTTTGAGGTCATAGATTAATAATTTGATATAACATATGCAATGGGTGGATTTATAAAGGCTAAGGATGCAACTTCTAGGTCTAAAACAAGTACAACTCACAGTCATTGCCCTTAGCTTCGTAGAGCTCTCAATCTACACCATAATTACAATTGTAGTGTGTTCATTGGCTACTTCAAGTAGTAACATGGCATAAGTAATCTAATTTTAGAATAATTATGTATTTTCATGATTTTCATCAAAGTTGGACTTTGGTTCCCTATCTATTATTATGCATGCATAATTTATTTTGGGCTAGAAAATCTATTTTGACTGTTATCATTGTAACATGCATTCTTGCATGAGTTTTGAACTAGAAGTTCTATTTTTGGACTTGTAATATTAGACAAAGCTTGAAGAGATGAGGTATTCCCCATCCCAAGATTATAAATACATGTAACATCCCAGTCACAAAGGGAGGATAATTTTGGCTATTGAGATTAATAAGAAATTCAAAGAAGTTCTATTTGACTTGGTATTGATGTGCAAATATTTGAAATTCTCTAATTCTATGGATTACTTAGGACGTTCCATCATTATAGTATATTAGTGCTTAAAATTGTGTATGAGGTATCTATTTTAAATATAGTCTTTCATTTTTAGTTATAGCTAATTTGAAAATATTTTGTATGCTTATCATAATCCTCTTATAGGTATGCAACAACAATTTGGCAATCAATCAACCTTTAATTTATTCATGTTTGAGTATATTGTGTTCTTTTTCTCTTTGACTCTTTAACTATATTTGATTATTTTTGGGGTAGACAACAATATAGAATCACCTAAATTTTTAGGGTGGTTGTTAATTTTGAGGGTTGGCTCACCTACTTTTTAAAATAAATTTCCTATTTTAAATATATTTTGATGGTACTCTAAAGCTGATCCAAGTGTATTTACCACTATGTATCTGATATCAATCATTTTCATCTATTATCTAATGCTATCATTTCATTATCAATAATTTTTATTTTTCTATCAAGTATCATCATTTTTCTATCAAGCGTCTAGTTTTTACTATCAAGCATCTGCATTCTATTATCATGGGTCAACATTCTATTATCAAGTATGGGTATTGTGCTATCAGACATTGACATTCTATTGTTGATCATCAACATTCTACTATCAAGCATCAATATTATGTTATTAGGCATTGACATTTTACTATCAAGCATCGATATTCTATTGTTGAGCATCAGAATGGGAAGGATTTGTAATGTTCATGTGGTTTCATTAGTTTATTATTTTTGCATGGTGAAGATGATCTAGTGGGAAGCATCGATACTCTAACACTTATATATCATCAATCACATCATAAAATAATCATTTTTAAGAAGATACATGGTTTTAAGCAATTTAGTTATGTTTTTGAATCATCGATACAATGCAAGAAATCACTATGTGCATTAAAAATCTAAAATAGATAGGTTGTGGGGTAAAGGAAAAAATTACATCAATAGCTTGCCTAAACCTAAATATTATTGCAAATTTGTTTTCCTCTCAAAAATTTATACAATTTTTAAAAAAAAACATCGCAATCTGAGTCCATATGCAAAAGTTATAGCCTCATGAAGGTAAGGAGTTAGCATTATACATATAGATGGCCATCTACATTATGCTGACAACTGTCGACATTATTATGTCGATGGAAATTTGCATGTACAATGCCAACTCCCCAACTTTTCAAGGCTGTAACTTTTGCATATAGACTTGGATTGTGATGATTATTTTTATGAAATGACATAAATGTTTAAGAGGAATCAAAATATGTAATAGTATTTATGTTTAATTAAAAATTTTATGTAAAAAACATTGATTCACCCTATTCTATTATTTGGTTCACCTACAAAATTAAACATCTTCTAAACTGATTTGCCACCATTTTGAAACCGATTTGCCTAAAAACCTCCAAGGTTTTTTTTATAAGCTACTAATATTTCTTTTGGTGTGTATAAACCCCACATCAACATGGGTCATCCAGGGGATTTTATGATCATGTAAAGGTAGAATATTATTTGAGGATAATCAAGTCATTCAATCTAGTGTACATAAAATTGATATAAATAAGAAAATAAATCTAGATCAATCAGATTAATTAAGTTAGCTAAAAATAAAATACATAAATGAACAAAATCAAGCTGGTTGATTATTTGAAACAAAAGGTAGAAAAAATTACTAGATCGATTAGCTCAATCTAGTTTTCTAAGACTAAAAACCATTCACAAAAGATAGAATTAGGTTGACAGGCTCAAAGAAATTAGAAAACCTACACACAAAGAGCTAAACTAGGTGGTTAGGCTCGATGAAGTTGAAAAACCAACACATATAAATCAAATCTAGGTCAACAAGATCAACAAAGTTGAAAAACCTATGCACATAAAATAGAAATAGGTTGATAGGATCTACAAAGTTTTAAGCATGCACACAAAGTATGAAACTAGATCGACAGGCTTGATCCAATTGACTATAAATGAAACTTAAAAATTGTAAGTGACGGATTTATATTGGGTTCACTAGAATGTATGCAAGTGAAATAAGATAGATCTAAAACTTACCCTACTCAAAAGCATCCAATCTCGGAGAAGGTAATCAACTAATAATCCACTAATAATACTTTGCTATATCAGGGTCATGACCAGTTATGAATACACTAAACTTAACTAAGGGATCTCTTACTACACAATACCAAAGGAGAGGTTTCCAAGGCATCTAGTCAAATGACATTATGTAATAACCCTATCTAGGTCTTTTAATGTAATGAAACAAAATTAGCTAATATACTAAATGAACATATAAGCTAATCTAGTAAATGAATATACAAGCTAATCTAGTGCTCACCAAAGCTTATGGCACAAAGGGGAGAATATAATAAACATATAACAATCAAAGATACTTATATTCAAGACAATATAGAAGTAATCTAAGCAAAGAGAGATACAATTCAATCCATTAGTTATGCAATATCTGCTTATCAAAATGAAGAGCTAGGAATACTTACCTTATTATAGTGAATCTATCATGCCTCAATCTCTCCCTTGGCCAATGGTTCTTTGTAAGATGTTGTTGTGGTTTGTAAGGATCACAAGGATAAATAAACTACATGCTAAAATACTTATCCTATGCATCCAAGACCTCCATAAGATGAATATTACTATTGCAAGGCAAAACCCTAAGCAATTAAATCCTTAAATGATAGTATAAGTAGATTTGTGAGTTGTAATGATGTGAAAATGAATGATCCTCTATTTACAAATGAAGTGCAGGGGTATTTATACCCAAGGAATGACCCTAAAACCTCTTAGGAATTTAGTCGATAAGGTCAGCTACATTGATCTTGTTTGGTGGGAAATAGAGTTGTTAAGCCTCAAACTAGGTCAATTAGATTGATGGAGTTTCATAATATGCACCAAATTCCCAACAAGATCGACTAGGATGACGTAATCAAAAAATGAAGAAAAGGAGTGTATGCTTAGGTAGGGGTTATTTAGAAAGGTGAATTGCTTTGAGTGTATAGGCAAGTTTTAATTACATAGGGAGTTGGATAAAAGTAACTTATAGTGTTTTTAGATAATTATATAAGGACCAACAATCCTGTGAAGCATTGAGGTATGCCAAGCCCTTTCCCAGTACACTCTTTAAGGCATGCACTCAGAGAAATTAAGACTCGACAGTTCCTATAAGAGAAAAATTGTTAGTAAATGACAAAGTTTAAAAACATTGTGTGTATACAGATTCTAGTCATATTAATATCACACTTTTCTTGGTTGCACATATGCATGTACATGGGGTACTACATCAATTATTGCATTCATTTTTACATCACAAAGCCCATGAATAAGAAGTTGGACTTTACGAAACTCTACCTATTCAATCTAAGCCATGGGAATCTATCAACATGGATTTCATAATTGGGTTACTTCTAACAAAATGCCAACATGATAATGTGTTTGTTGTAGTGGATAGGTTTTTGAGGATGGCTATCATGATTACTTGTAGGAAATACATTGATGCAATTTTCACTACATAAGCTTTAATAATCCAATTATGGGTTCACTTTGGAATCCAAACATCCATCATCTCCAATTGGGATCCATGATTTTTGAGTCACTTTAAACTCCCAAAATCCATGTTTTGTGAGTCACTTTAGAATCTCAACATCCATCATCTATGATTAGGATCCGTGCTTTGTGAGTCATTTTTTAAAATCATTGTGTGACTTGATGGGTACACAATTGGATCATTCAATGGAATTTCATCCATAAATATATGGTAAAATGGAGCTTTTCAACTGCACACTTGTTCATATTTAATAAATGTAAAACTATGTGCACACTCACACTTAGGATGATAACTTCTTGTACATCTAACATTCATACAACAAACTGCTTCATAGCTCTATAGGACATAGTTCATTATAAACATGTCTTAAGTTTCAATGTTTGACCCCTATAGACATTTCATATCATGCACTAGCTGACATTGAGTTGTGCACATAATAAAGGGAAGTAAACAAAGTAGAGAAGTTTTTGCACCACATGCATTCTATTCATTAGTAGGCTTAACATATTTTCTCTCACTCCTAATAGAAGTATTATGAGTGCCATAATGTGCATCACACACCTCATGTATTCTAAATTAGAGATAAATTCTACTTGTATCCTCAAAAAGAATGCTTCAAATGTCCACACCTAAAGATCATACATATGTGTTATGTTCCTTACACCATTATTTGTGTAGTTGGTGGCAATGCTTTCATTCTTGATATGCCTCCAACTTGGGCATGTACCCAATATTCAATGTGGAGATCCTTAAGTCTTACTTCCCTCTACTTCTTGAGCCAATGGTGATGCAAAATTATTATGATCTAGATCCCAAACACTTACGTGCCATAAATAAAGATAAGATTATCAAAGTGATAAAAAAGTACACCTGCCATGACACACATCAAATTTTTAGATTAGTAAAGGTGGGATAATATGGTGATCAAGCTAAGTGGTACAACTCTCAACAAATTTAATCTTAGTTTCTATAACCACACATTGACAAAATGGAGACCATTTCTCTTCAAGAAAGGGAATATAATCCATGTGTAGTTGCACAACTATATACACTTCTCCTTTATGCACCATTGTAGATTACACACAATTCAGTTTGGAGTCCTTTTTGCTACATGCCTTTTGCATGCACACAAGTCTCGTGATACTTCTGTGTAGATCCCCTTTCCCTTAGGAAAACACTTGCACGCCACTGCATTATTGAACAACACTTCACTTCTACATAGAGTCTTTTGTGCCTAGCAGAATCCACGTGACATCTTATGTTCCCCACATATAAATTATCATCATTCCACATCCATGTGACTTTCCATATGGCACTTCTCAGTTCTATTTAAAGTTAGGTAATCCATTAGAGTAACCATTTGAATTTATAGGTTAACCTCCATGCACCTAGAAGAAGTTCAACTATCACACATGAATAAGATGAAACGACTTGTGGTTGCTCTCTTTGTAACCATCAGTAGTTGTATTTTCCTTATCTTATTTTGTGTATAAATATGTAACATATGCATCTAGCCTAAGGTCAATGATATACATAATAATAGTGATAAAAAGAATGCCCTAAATATCTGATCTTTCTCATATGCATTGTATTTACACCCTAAATCTAGGTGAATAATAAGAAGTGTTTCCTCTTCTGATCATAATAACCCACATTCATAGCCTTGTTGTAACATTGTACATCTTTATACTTTACCCCTATTTATCCCATTGAATAATATTGCATTTCTTGTAAGTGTCAGGAATTCACTTACTTGTATGTGTGTTGGTTTACTTTTTTCAAGGTAACAATACACACGCTCTTCATAAGTTTGGATCATATCTCTAAATGCTAGGTTTCCCTCATA
This sequence comes from Torreya grandis, assembly GCA_037957365.1. Classification (NCBI taxonomy): domain Eukaryota; kingdom Viridiplantae; phylum Streptophyta; class Pinopsida; order Cupressales; family Taxaceae; genus Torreya; species Torreya grandis. Next base: position 5,904,313 of record JARHVA010000227.1, on the reverse strand, counting down.
CACAAGGCCCTATTCCATGTAGCATGAATCAAATTATCATTATTGTAGTTTCCCAAATGCTTCCTCTCTATTAAACACATAAAAAATCCTTCTATATACTTGTGTTTTGCCATAGGGTTATAATTGATGGAGTGCCTATCCATGGAGTTGTTATTAAATGATGGCATTATACATGGTTGGCATAGACGAATGCACCATCTACTAAGTGCAATCAAATTCAAAAGATCTGCATTGCCATGATCTTCATTGTTGTAATTCCTTTTAACTAGATCTACCATTACACTCCTCAATATTAGAGGTAAGATGCTCTTTCAAATTGTTGTAGATTTTTGGTTGCTTCCTCTATATATTAAGATTGATTTCCTATTGATTAATGTCCTAAATGTAGTAAGATAACTTTGTATTCATGTACTCTCTAAATTCAAATTGGGACCGTATTGGTATTTAAGTCAACATCCAATGGGCCAAAAAATCGACAAGACAAGTTCATAATGCATATGTGTAATTACACAAACCCACAAAACACACTCGAAAAAATGGACAAAATGTTCATAAGACATGTGCAACTACATAAACCCATAAATACACGCTTCAAAAAATATACATTATATAGTTTGAGGGCCACCAAAAATATAGAAAAAGAGAAAGAAGAAGAAAAAAAGGAGAGAAAAATTAAAAAACATGATAAATAATGATAAAAGGTAATAAAGAAAATGCCAATAAAATCTAATCTAAACCAATAATTGACAAACACACAAGTACATAAGAATAATCCAATTTTACAAATAATAATTAGGTGGAGACCACTTTGAAGGTCTAGATGCACTAGTTTTATCCAGAAAATTTTGTATTTATAAACTTTATCAATTGCTGAAAATTAAAGTCTCTCTTCAAAATGACATTTTATTTTCAAGAAAAGGGACACAAAATAAAGATAAGGTTCAATTAATTTGTTCTAGAACAGAATATAAATATCTTAACTTTAATTTCTTTAAATAAAATATTGTATCTATAAATTTCATAATTGTCGAAAATTAATGTCTTTCTTTAAAATAACATTTTATTTTTAAGGAAAGGGATACCAAATAAAGATAAGTGTTTTTAACTTCAATTTTTTTTTTAAAAAAAATTACCACATACATTAAAATATTTATATTTTATTTAATCACGTTTATTTATTTATTAATAAATAAGATTATAAATAAAAGCATATTTTACATAATAATTTGTTTGAAAAATGTAATATAAAATATATAAAAAAAGTCCAATTAATTAGTAAATAGGGACCATTGAATATAACAATGGGTTCGTTTGTAAAGTGGTACGCCTATGTAAGAATTTTATTTTTTATTTTTATGTTTCATTTTTATTAAAATTATATAATATTGATATGACTAGTAATATTTTAAGTTGATATTATGATTATTTTTATTTTTATTAAAAATTATAATTAACTAATACACTATAAATATCTTAATAATATTAGTTAAATCATTTCTCAAATTCAATAAAAATGAAGTTAAATGAAATTTTACAATTTAATAATTAATCATTTTTATTTTTTAAATACTATTAATAAATTATATGATTTTTTGAAGATCATAATATAAATTAATAATTTTAGATAACAATTACAATATATTTAAAAAAATCATATTTTTAATAAGTATCAAAATTTCACTTATTTAAATGTTTTGGTTTACTTTCTGTAAAATAACACAATGTGCATTCTTCCTAACCTTACAACTTATTTATAAGTGTAAGGTTGTCATGTGCACAAAGACTTGATCCATGGTACAAATCATATTGCATTATTGTAGTTTCCCAAAATGTTCCTCTCTATTATACACTTCTAAAATCTTTTTATATACTTATGCTTTTCCATGGGGTTCTCGCTAATAGAGGCCCTGTCCATGGGATTGTGATTGAATCATAGGCTTATACTTGGTTGGTTTAAATGAATGCACTCTCTATTAAACACCACCAAATCTAGATGATCTACAAACTCTATCTTCATTGTTGTAATTTTCTTTGACTTGATTTATCATGACACTTAATATTAAGGTCTACAAACTCTATCTTCATTGTTGTAATTTTCTTTGACTTGATTTATCATGACACTTAATATTAAGGGCTAAATGTTTTAGATTAAGGTAAAAACAGGTTTTGAAGGGGCCCCGAAACCCTGTACAGATAAAGAAAGATAAGCATTACAAACCGCCAAAAAAGGCAAACACACTGAAAAATAGTTAATAAACCAGGTTTTACAAGGACCTGAAACCTTCAAAATAAACCAGTTAAAGCTCCCCAGGTTTTACAAGGCCCTGGAACCTAAACAAAACCAGGTAAACAACCTGAAAACCAACACCCCCCAAAACACAGTCAAGGGAGATGCTCACAAACGGCCGCCGTCAGAATATCCTTAGCGAGGCCCGCCTTCCTCCCTTAGCGCCAAAACGACGTAGGCAGAACCGCCATACTCATCAATTTAATGAGCAGGGCTCCTCCACGGCTTAGGGTTTCTCCATCAATCCCTAAAAAGGGCACCGTGGCTCGAACACAAACCTCTGAGGGAACAGAGTTACCCTCATTCGAACACTATTTTACCGAAGCAAAATAAAGAACACGCAAAAAAAATACCTCAGCATTTAAGCGCCATGTTCCAACGCACTACCCAGAGCAGACAACACCACCAACAAAAAGACAACCCCCGGACCCGTCTCTACCACTGCCTAACCCATGCACCCAAAAGTCTGCAAAGATCTCCCCATTTACACAGAGGAATCACCACCATGGCATTCAAAGTTGCTCCAAAAAATCCTTGATCCGCTCAGAACTGGGTAATGGTTAGCACGGCGGCCACACAACAGAGATCCGAGGTAGAAATACAGACCCGCACAAAAAAAATAAGCTTACTGTTCCGCGCCCCAACACCATTGATCCCTTCGTCCATGGACAGAGATCTGGTCTCCAAAAAGGAGCGAGGATGCGTCCGCAGAGGTTAGAGTTTGGGCCGCATCCACGTCCGCGCTCCCCTCCATTAAGGGTTAAATGTTATTTCATATTTTTTTAGATTTTTGGATGTTTTTTCTAAATATTTGAATTGATTTCCTATTGTTTGATGTCTTAAATGTATTAATGTATTTTTGTATTCTTAGATCTCTTGAATTTGATTATGACCCTATTAGTGTGTAATCCAACATCCAATAGACAAAATAGTAGACAAAACATAATCACAAGATATAGGTACAATTATATAGACCCACAAGACACCCTTCCAAAAATGTACATTGTAATGTTTGAGGGACCACTAGAAATATAGGGAAAAGATAGAAGAAAGGGAACAAAGAAGAAGAGAGGAAAGAGGACAGCATGACAAATAATGACAAAAAATAATAAAGAATGTGTCAATAAAGTATAATTTAAACTGATAATAGATGAACACATAAGTACACTAATATAATCTAACCCATAAAATATACTCTTCCAAAAATGTACATTGTACAATTTAGAGAACCACAAAAAATACAAATTTGTCACCCAAAACAATATGTCACAAAGAGAGTATGCCAATAAAACCTAATCTAAACCAATAATTGATAAATACATAATTGACAAACACAATAAATTAGAATAATGTAATCTTACAAATAATAAATATATATAAACTATTTTTTAGTGTCTATAAATATTAAATTTTATTTAAAGAACTTTGAATTTTTAAAGTTTTTTTTAATGAATCATACAAATAATAAATATATATAAACTATTTTTTTAGTGTCTTTAAATATTAAATTTTATTTAAAGAACTTTGAATTTTTAAAGTTTTTTTTAATGAATCATTGTTTTATTAAGTAATTTTTAGTTAAGCCCTTAGGGTTTCAAGGTTTGTTAGTAGCAAAAAATAATCTCTAATGGGCTTTATGTGAGCCATGCAACTTCAAAATTATATATATTTTTATATTTATTATAATATATTTTAGTTTTTAATAAAAATTATATGATATTAATATGATTAATAATATTAAAATTTGATGTTTTTAGTTTTATTATTTTTATTTTTACATTTATTATAGTATATTATATCTTTTAATAAAAAATATATAATATTAATATGATTAACAATATAAGTGTTTGACCAGTGCCATCAATGTGTGTTCTAAGGTTTGGAAGATTGCGGAGAACGATGCACATAATGAAGATATTAATTATTTTAATCATTAATTGGCTTGGGAACAATTTCATTGTTCCTCGAGGCTTTGGTAATTACTACTTGCAGTGGAGAATGATGGCCCTTGAGAGATGCACGCAACACTCGTGTCTCACAGCATGGGTTATTCACTCCGTGTGCCTTCTTTTTGTGCATTCTATTCACTACAATGTTTCTTTCTCTTCACTCCTCGGCACTGCGAAGCTTGGTAGGATGGATTTGGGAGGCCCCAATCACAAGCGACCGAGATAGTCTAAAGGTAAGGATTATCTCGTAAATTCGATCACTAAAATGAACAACTTGCTGCATAACTTTTCTCTTGAAGATGTGCATTCTTCCTTCTTGGGTTTGAGGGATGATTTGAAGCTCCGTTGTTTTCTCAACTCAGGATCCCTCTTGGACAAAAAGACTCATTTCACAGCTCAAGCGGCTCTCAATTTCTGGCAGAAGACTCTTCTAGAAGGAGTGAAAGACAAAAAATTGACGAAGTGGATGGTCAGGAATTTGTTGTGCACCCAACGTTATGCCCGTCTTGGTAGTAAATCCTCTGTGGCTTTGGTTGATGCAATCATTAAGGCAATGGAGGACACTAGACACTCTAATCCTACACTGGATACCCTCAAGGTTGCTCAAATGATTGGGATTCGGAGGGTCCTCTTTAGCGCCAACAACTCACTGGTTGTGCATGAGGATGTAGAGCATTTTAGCCACATGATGGATACTAGTCTTGATCGAATTTGGATTCTCTTGAAGGCCATAGGAGAGGATATCATCTTTCAGCATAGGGAATTAAAGACCATATGTGAACCTCTGGGAATTATGCACGATAAAACTGAGATTCACCCGATGGACTCTTTGACTGCAATCAATATTGAAGAAGAGGCTCGCGCTGTTGACAACAAGAAAACTAATATTATAATTTCAGATGAAAATTAAAATCTTTTTCTTTTCTTTGCTATGCTATTGAAGTAGTCAAATTCTTTAAACTTTTTTAACATCTTTTTTTTAATCAATAAAAAAATATAAATCAAATGTTGATGTTTTTAATTTTTATTAAAATTTATAATTCATTAATAAAATGTAAACAATTTAATAATATTTATCAAATCATTTCTCAAATTTAACAAATATTTAAATTAAATAAAATCTACAATTTTACAATTACTATTATTTTTATTTTTTAAATATTATTAATAAATGTAATGCAAGATTTTTATAATTCATTAATAAAATGTAAACAATTTAATAATATTTATCAAATCATTTTTCAAATTTAACAAAAATTTAAATTAAATAAAATCTACAATTTTACAATTACTATTATTTTTATTTTTTAAATATTATAAATAAATGTAATGCAAGATTTTTTTGCTTATGCAAATTAATAATTTTTGGTGACAACTACACCACACTGCAGGCAAGCACTAATAAAACACACCAAAAAGATTTGATGAGATATTTGTGTCAGGTTGCTGGTTGCTGAGATATGTTACAGCTGTGGTTGGCAGGCAATGGCATCCAAACTCAGCAATCAAAGAATGACAACTCAACCCTGTTGATCAAACACATATGTCAATGCTGACATCCCTGCACTAATAATCAGCAGGTGCAGCACAATCGTATAAAAATTCTCTGCATCTTAACATAAAAAGATGAAGCTTTGCAGCAGCTTACTTCCAAAAGTCAAATTGTTGGTTGCGGACCATAAAAAATAAATTTGATTCCCTAGTTCAATCTTCAGCATTCTTTTCTCGGTGATGATTTGTTATCCTTCCTTTTTAATATTAAGATTTATAGTAATTTTAATGTTAAATTGAATGTTTTTAGATAAAATTATGTAAATGATTTTTGAAATCTTCAGTATTCTTTTTTGGTAGATGATTTATTATCTTTTTTTAAATTATTAATATTTGTAATAATTTTAATTTTAAATTGAATGTTTATAGATAAAATTATGTAGATGATTTTTGAATTATATTGCATATCATCATCTTAATAGATTATAATAACCAGTAAGTACATATTTAAATCAATGAGTTCAGTCAGGGCATTATCATGGTCTTAACTGTTTGATTCTCCATATTCAATAATTAGAAGAATTTGTACCTGGTGGATGGAGGATATAAACAATTATCATCTTCACCAGTCAACCTTTTCAATATATCTTCTCATTTTAATGAAAATGCACTTTTAAATCAAAAAATTGATATATTAAAATTCTTTCTTTTATATAATATATATTTTATAAAAACATGTTTAGTTTTCTTAATTTTCAATATAATATATAGAATTTACAAGCTAGTCACCATGGCAGGAATATCTTATCGTGAGATTCCCTCTCTAATATGTGGCTGTAAATATATGTAATTTACAAGCTACTTGCCATGGTGGTATATCCTTATAGATTCCCTGTCTAATTTATGGATGTAGACTTGTAGTTTGGGTCTCATGCCCGGTGAGCTACCTCTCTGGGTGCCTTATGAGTCTGTCCAGTGAACTCTCTCCAGCTTATTGCTGTTATCTATTTGATGCCTAAAATTTTCTGCAATAGCATAGAATTTTGTTCCACGTTAACAATCTCCTGCACCATCTGACAAGCTCAGGGTGTTATTTTTCTCATGGCGTTGTCCTTTGGAAACCAGTGGTAGGTATTAAACGGGAATCGGGACAAAAACTAGCTCTGGCTTGTAGGATACTCCCATTATATATCAGCAATGCGTGTCATCCTTTAAGCAATGTGTGCAAGGGCAAGAGCTCAGCACACCCACAGAAATGGGGACAATCAATCTCCAAGATAATTCTTATTCTAATTCTACCCATGAAGATGGTTGTGCTGGGACTCGGCCTCATGCCCTGGTCATTCCCTACCCTGGCCAGAGCCACATAACACCCATGATGCAGTTATCTAAGCAGCTAGCAGTGAGAGGATTTGAGATAACATTTGTGAACACGGGACATAATCACAGGCATTTGTTAGAGTCGCAATCTGTGGCTGGTGTCCCATTGCCTCATCAGTTTGGGCTAGATATCAGGCTTGTAGAGCTCCCTGATGATGATTTGCCTCCTGAGTATTATAATAGTTATGAGCATGTGAATGGGGTTTATGCTAATGTAAATGGCTGTCTGTTTAGAGAAAAGGTGGAGAAGGTGTTGGATGATAATCCCACTGTGACCTGCATCATCTCACATCATTATCTGAGCTGGGGGCAGGAGGTTGCAGATAAGTTTGGGATTCCGAATGTAGTTTACTGGTCTGTCATGGCTACTCTTTATTGTCTGTATATGCAATTTCCTCTGCTGCTAGAAAAAGGGTACCTGCCTCTTAAACGTAAGGCTACTGTGCTATATATATTTCCAGGCTCTCTTTGATACTTTTAGTCTAGGACTGCCTTATGTGGACCATCTTAAATCCTTTGTTGACCTCTTTCATTTGGTAGTCTACTTATACTTCCACCCGTTATTTGACATTGATTGGAAATTTCATATAGGTGCAGCTACTGCTATTGTTATGTTCATTATGAAGGCGTTGTCTTGACATGCTGACAATTAGCTTCGTATGTATTTTAAGATGGGAATTTTTTTTGCGCACTAATATTCTTTCTTTGACTGTGTGTGTATATTGGGAATAATTTTATATGGATAAGAACTGTGAAAAAAATTTGTTTGTGACTGGCACCAAAAACTTTGGGAACTTGAAGTAAGCTTTAGGGTGCAAGTCTGGGGTTGCAACTTGTCTCTCATTCATGAGTCGAGACTTGTAATAGACTTTTAATATAGAAAATTAGGCTTAGACTTCTGCCCCTTGTTTCATACTGGTTTTGGTTGGAGGTGATCTGTCAAACTCTATTATAATACCCATTTAATTCTTGAAAATTAATATTATAATATGCAAAATGTCAATACATTTAAGTCACTTGACTTGAGCCTCTTAGGAACCACTCTACCTACACCACCTTGCCATATTTGTATTATTCTATCATCCAATAATTTAATGTTTTTTTGTACACACTTCTAAGCTGCTTCTGCTTACTCTTCTTCTCTGCGACAACCAGTACAAAGAAAGTTTTCTCCTTCACAGTAGTTGTTCCTAATTTTATTGGAAATTCCATATTCTCTTTGAGGGACAGTCCTTTTAGGTGCCCCTTCAGGCAGTGGTCTTAAAAATAGTGTCTTAAAACAGAAAAAAATCAGTTAACAACTACTATATCTAGTAGCAGCAGTTGCTTCACTTTTCATGGTAGGTAAAGATTTCAATGCAAAGTCCTCTGCCTAAATTTCTTTTCAGAAAATTTCACAGTTGTCATCTTTTCATTTGGCATAAAGTCACCCAGATTCTATGAGTGGTTGCTTCACTTTTCATGGTAGGTAAAGATTTCAATGCCAAGTCCTCTGCCGAAATTTCTTCTCAGTTAAATTTCACAGTTGTTATCTTTCCACTTGCATAAAGTTACCCAGATTCTATGAGCGGTTGCTTCACTTTTCATGGTAAGTAATGATTTCAATGCAAAGTCCTCTGCCTAATTTGGTACCTGACATTTTTAATCTTCTCAGTTAAATTTCACAGTTGTTATCTTTCCACTTGCATAAAGTTACCCAGATTCTATAAGCGGTTGCTTCACTTTTCATGGTAAGTAATGATTTCAATGCAAAGTCCTCTGCCTGATTTGGTACCTGACATTTTTAATCCGTTTTTTGCAGCTTGTACTTCATTAAGTAGGAATATTTTTTTCCCATTTCTACATGTGCCAACTTATTTTTTATTTATTTTTAAATCTTCTGTTCTTTTTCTTTTGTTTGTTGCTTTGTTTATTCTTTTTGTTCTTCTTATTCCTGAAGCTACTTTATTATATTTTGCTTGTTTTGTTTTTCTTTTCCTTTTCTGATTCTTTTTAATATATATTATAGCAGATAAAAAAATTATTGAAAACTTTATTCAGTTTATTTCCATAGAAACTTCTAGTGATTCAGTTTATTTTTCATATAAACTTTAGTGATTCAGTTTGATTGGAAGGGCAACTGATTGCCCTCGTATTGAATGATGTAGATTATGCTCACTAATTCAAAAATACAAAAATAAAAAATAAATGAACTCATTGTTCTGTGTTAAATTTGATGGGTGCATGCATTCAGGCAAGAAACAGCGCCTAACAAGAATAAAAGTGCCTCTTGTACCAGATGGGTGCATGCACGCAGGCAAGAAGGAGAGCCTAACAGGAGCCAGAGTGCCTCTGGTACCAGATTTAGAGGGCCTAGTACCGACATTTTCACTGACAGATCTGCCCGACTATTTCCAAATTGAAGACATATCTGATCCACATTATGAGTTCATAAACGGTCAGCTTGAAAGCCTTCGCGGAGCCAAATGGGTCCTAGTCAACACTTTCGATAGCCTAGAGATCCAAGCCATGCAAGCCTTGAGGGCCAGGATCCCGGTATACTCAGTAGGACCGTTGCTGCCATCCTCTTTAGTGGGAGGTATTGTATGATGTAACCTTATCTCAAGGGTATCTTCCAAGTTATATAGAATATTTGGGTACAAAGGGTATGTATCCTTTCATAGATTTCTTGTGTCAGTGCTTATCTATTATATTTCAGCGAATTTTATGTTTGGTTCTTTACAGGTCACAGGTTTGAATCATTACCGGATAACAGAGCTTGCTCAGCTCTGTGGCCAGAGGAGACCCAGTGCTTGAAATGGCTAGACACCCAAGCTCCAGATAGTGTAATTTACATAAGCTTTGGAAGCTTTGCATCTCTCACAGATTTACAGATAAGAGAGCTGGCTAAAGCAATAGAGGCAAGCCAACAACCATTTCTGTGGGCAGTTCGTCCCAATGCAATAAAATCAGGTCCCATAAGAAAAATTAGGGGCATTGAAAGCTTTGCCATGAGGACTAGAGGCAGAGGAATGCTGGTTTCATGGGCTCCCCAGCCTCTTGTTCTGAAACACCCTTCTGTGGGAGGCTTTTTAAGCCATTGTGGGTGGAATTCTACAATAGAGAGCATTTCAATGGGTGTGCCTATCTTGGGGTGTCCCCTAATTGCAAACTCAGAGCAGAATACAAATGCATGGTTTGTTGAGCATCATTGGAAGGTGGGGTTGTCTATCAAGGAAGGTAAGATTGAAGCCAATGAAGTGGAGAAAAAGATCAGATGTCTCATGCAGGAAGGAAGAGGTGACGATGTGAGGAGGAGGTGTAAAGAGTGGAAGGACATGGCAATGGAAGCTCACTCACAAGGTGGCAGTTCTAGTACTAATTTGGAGGCCTTTGTTCTAGAGATGCATATAGAGGCTTCGAAAAAAAAAAAAAAAAAAAGCAAGCAAAAGCCATCTTAAATGAAACCCCCTGTTCTTGGCATTGATGCTATAAGAGACCAGGGAAGACCAAAACAAAACCAGGCCAATAAAAGCCTATTTGAATATTATGATAAATTTGTGGAAGGTGATATACAAAGAGTTGAAAAGCACAAATATATTAATTTAAATTAATGAATTAACCTTTTATATATTTTTAATTAAAAATATCATTTAGTTTTTTAATATATAAAATAGAATAATATTGTTTTAATAAAATACTATAGACTATTAACCAAAAAAAATTAGGCAATGTGGTAGTACCCCTGAAAGGCAACAAACTATGTTATATTACAAAAAGCCTACTAAACCAAAAAAAAAGTCTATATTATCAAAGGCCAAAGCAACATAACAACAATAAAAAGCAAGAGATTGTGCAACTATATCAAGGAGACCAGTGACACACAAATCGCAATCATTTGTTTGTCCCAACCAACATTTGATAGGTTGTATTGTTTACTACCTTTGTATTTTATTTAGTGGCATTGTGTAAGCTATCCGTTGCTTTTATTTGGGGTGGGTGGGAAGGGGAAATAAATTGCCAAAGCAATATATGGCAACTTGTTAGAGGAAGGAGGAGCCCAATCACCACGATACATATGAGGAGGAGGAGCTTAATTGCCAAGCTATGTGAGAGGAGGTGAATTATTGTGCGGTGACGACCACCCAATTCAATTGTGAGAACGACAACAAGAATGAATCATTTTGTGGCCTCCCCTTGGCATTCCTTCCCGTGAAGGTGAGGAAGGAGGCACACAGGGAACTGTACAAGATACATTGCCCCAATGATCTCATAAAATTTGGAGATGAGAAACATTCAGAGCTACCTTATTTGCTTGAACTTGAATTTGCATATATACTTTTGAAATGACCATTGCTTTGTTATACATAGAGAACAAAGTATCAACTATACGGTTAACAAATAATGCAACATATATTTCTTTCTAGATAAATAAGATAATTTCTACTTTGAAACTATGTCAAACATGTGTGTATTTTATAGGTAGCATATGCAAGTCACCAAGAAGAGTTTTCTACCAGATGAAGGGCTTTGGCCAAAAGGTTTTGAAACCAAGATGAGGCACAAAACCAAAATATGTGCATAAGAGTCTTAGTGTGCCCACAAAAAGGACACTTAGAGTGAGGAACACTTAAATGAATAAGGCAACAATCTAAGGCTAACCTCTGATAAAAAAAGGGCACCAAGAAAAATCTGAAAGTTTTGGCTCACAAATGGCATTCTAAATTGTCTGAACCCTTTTGAGCCAAATATGGGCAACAAAATAGAGAGATGAACGAGCATTGAGTTTGTCAACCATAGTAAAATTGGGTGATAACCACTCATACCCTTTACTAGGAGTATGACAAAAAAAAAGAATGTTTGCATATCATTTCCAAGTTTTCCATCCAAGTTTGGTAGAGATAATTGCAATTTTTTGCAACACCTCTATAGGTATTGCATCAATAACATCCTAATAATATAATTTATTGTTGAAAAGTTTAATCCAGAATTAGCTCTAGCTTCAGGCCAAGAAATCCAAGTTCTAGTTAGTTTGAAAAAAAAAATCTTGCACAATGCACATGCCTCTTGTAAAAAGTTTGAGAGCATGAATCCACGGTACCTCTAAAAAAAGGACATCATGAAAACCAATGATGGGATACCACCATAGAGAATTCTAGTTGATGAAAAGACCGTCCCAAAACCTATACCCACTCCAAATCATAATAGGTTTGATTTTTTCTTGGGATTTTTAGATGATTTTAACAAAAAACAACCTACAACTTGAGTAGGGCATGTAAGATAAAAATATTATGGAATCCCAACCCTTTCCAAGTTACATGACCATAGGGCTCAACAATACAATAGCGTAACATAATTTTCCATGTTCATCACCTTCAATGGATCTTACAATCCATTTTTCACTCAACATAGTTCCTAATGTCAAGAAGCCTCAAACCCGCACCATTAGCCACCCTATCCACCTCCCCAACAAGGTCCCCCTCATCCCCATCCCCATCCCCTTGGCATGCCTCCCTAGGGAGACAATTTTATTCCCAAGTTGCCTAATGAAAACCTTTCCCATGTTCTAAACTAGCCCAAAGAAAAAAATTGAGCAAATTTTCTAGCTTTTGGTAGGAGGCTTTATATAGAACCCAACACAAGGAATAGTAAACATGAGTTGTAGTGAGAATTTAAAGACAATTTTAAAAATTTACTACTAAAAAGAGTGGTTTAGTGATCAATGACATATTTCCATGAATGGGAAGGTATAGCTTGAAATGCAAAGAAGATACAAAGAAATCAAAATATTTATTAATGTTGAATCCACTTCCACTCATACTTTTATGACCATAGGGGGAAGGTGGGAAGGGTGTTTTTTGAAAGGATTACATGTAGAATTGAGGGATTTTCCACTAAATGCTGAAACCAAGGGTAAGACATAAAATATCAGGACACTAAATGACATTCCTAATATTGGCTTCTTCCTTAATGAGAATGAAGAAAGCATCATCTACAAAATTCTCATTGACTAGTTGTGCAAACATATCTGAAGAAAGAGAAATTCTTGGACTAAACCTCGAGTTCTGGCATTTTCTAACAGGTATCTAAATCCTTTAAAAACTATCACACACAACATAGAGGATAGAGGGAAGCCTTGTTCAATAAATTAGAACAAGACAAATTGATCCAAGTGCACACCATTTACTGAAAAATAAGCCAAGATATTTGTGTTAAATTTTGGAAGGGTTTTAGAATTTGTAAAGGACTAACCTCAAGACTATCAACCCACATTGTGTTGAGTATGATGCCAATATGGGCACTTGACTATTAATGTTAGAATTAGTTTATTTCGAATTATTTTATTTTAGGAGTGTTGTTTAACTCAGTTATGTCTTAGATTAAATAGTTGGTCAATTTTGGATACTTTACTATAACTTCCTAAAAATAGTTAGAAGCGCTCAATTCATGGATTCATGGAATGTGTATTTAATTGAACTCAAAAATTTATTTATTCATCCCCAATATGTGGGTCACACTTTTTAGGGATGAATTAACTAAAACTAAAGTCATTTTAGTCAATTTCTTATTTTGTAGAGATTTAGGGTACCTAACTTGTCTAGTGTGCATGAGTTGATTACTTTCTACGAAAGACTTCTTGCATGTTAATCTTATCTTGTCAATAAGTCAATCTTGTTTTATTGAATCTAATTTTAGTTATCTTAGAGTCTATCTTTAGGAGTATATATTTAATTTACTTATTGGTTAAGTAAATGTGTTAATTTAATTTTCACTTTATGATTTTTCTAGTCATAACTTGTCATGCAAGTTTTCATGTAATAAGTTTGTTTTAACCCTTCTTGTTAATAATATATAGTGAAATAGTGAGATGTAATAATTATTCTTGACATTTTTTTTTTCATATTGTTAAGTTTGATTTTTTATTGCAAGTATTCTACTTTGAAGTTATTCAATGTATTTTTTTGTCATCAATCATACTTACAACACTACTAGATTAACAACTAATAATTTTGAGACAAATTAGATGATATATACCTTCATTTTCAAATTTAATTAGAGTTGATTTACTCTTCTTTCATACATTCAAAACTTTCATTTGATATTAAATCCTTGTTCAAGAAAAGTTCATAAGGGTTTCAAGCTACTATCAAAAGAATAAATGGCTTCAATGAATTCAACTTTTATGAATATTCTCATCTTCAAAGGTGACAACTTTGAATATTGGAGAGATCAGTTGAAAAGAATTATTATGTGGAAATGAGTTTAGAAGAATGTTATCCATTGGTACACACCATCTATAGATTGAAATACTTTGACTCAAGATCAAAAAAGAATTAAAAATGATGAATAAAAGGAGGATACATACGATTTCATCTATCTACATAGCACCATAGGCCCAAACATTTATCCAAGAATTGTTGGATGCAAAAATGCCCATGAGACATTAAATACCTTAGAAAATTCATATTGAGGTTCTATTAAGGTAAGATAAACAAAGCTCTAAATTCTTAAAATAAATTTTATAACTTTGAAAATGTTTAATAATAAAGGATTTGGAGAATATTACATAAGGATAAATGACATAGTATATAAAGAATTAGGGTTTATGGATAAACTATACAATATAATGTTATAGTATGAAAAAAATTGAGATCTTTAAGTCAAAAATTGATGAATATTATGATCACTCTTAAAAAGTGTAAGGACAAAAACACTATTAGTGTTGATGTGTTGGTTCTTTCTTATTCCATGAGGATAATATGCGATTATACACATGAGATCAAGAACACACACTTTAAATCAAGATAAATGTTTCAAATACCAAAGATAAAAACAAAAGTTAGAATTAAAGAAGTTCAAAAAATTCAAATTGAACTGAAAAAATTGAAGCTAAATTCATAGGGAAAATAAATAAATATATTACTTGTCATTTTTGAAACAACTAGGACACATGATAAAATATTGCATGATACTAACAACTAAGAATCAAGCTAATCAAGAAGGTGAAAAAAACATTAAAATCTAAACAAAATGAGGTTCAAGAACACTCATATTATTGTCTCACATGTAATGTGAGAATAGAGGAAGCAAAAAATTTGTGATTTATTGATTCAGGTTGCTAAAATCATATGACAAGTCATAAAGTTGGTTTTAACAAGTTAGATTATTTCTTCAAAAGCCAAGTGCAGTTGGGAGATGAAAGGTCCATCCAAATTAAAAGAAATTGTAGCATGAAAATCACTACAAGTCAAAGTAAGGGTGAAATAAAGGATGTTTATTTTTTTTCAAATACAAGTCAAAATATTAGTGACCTTTTGAAGATGGGGTTCTATTTTTTAAAAGAGATCTGCAAATAGATTAATTAGAAAATATTATATGACAGAGTGAATATGATGTTTACATTAATGTTAAATATTATGAAAGAAGGTACTCGTTCCTCCACCTTTAATGATGTTAACATGTTGTGGCATTAAAACTATGGTCATATCAATTTTAAGAGCTTAAATATTCTCTAAACAAAATGTATGGTAAGAGGTCTTTTCAAGCTAGATTTCAAGAAAAATGATGCATTCAAATCATGTATTGTTGGTAAACATCATAGAGAATATTTACCTATCATAAAATTGAGATTAAGAAAAAATTTGGAGTTGATTCATTTAGATTTATGTGGATCAATGTCTTGCATAAGTATTGGTAAGAATTTGTATTTCATTCCCTTATAGATGATGTTACAAGGTTTATATGAGTTTATTTTTAGAAATAAAAAAGTGGAGCTTTTTTATATTTCAAAAATTTCAAATATTTGGCTAAAAAATAATTTAGACATTCCATTAAGTCTCTAAGAATAGATAACAAGGATGAATTTTGTTCTAATAAAATTCATGAGTTTTGTATTTCACATGGAATCAAAAGACAACTAATAGCTCGTTACACACCACAATATAATGGTATAGATGAAAGAAAGAATAAATCCTTCAATTATGTTTAAAAAAAAATGCTTGAGAATAAGCACTTGGAAAGGTGTTTTTGAGCAGAAGTACTAAAAATAATAGTATACATCATTGACATAAGTCCTATAATGGTAGTCAAAGACAATACACTTTATGAAGCTCAATATGACATAAAATCAATTGTTTCTCATCTAAATGTATTTGGTTGTTTAGATTTTGTACATGTTCCATATGATAAAATGATAAAATTATATTCAAAGGGTATTCCTCATATTTTCATATGTTATAGTGATGAAAGTCAAGCATATGAGTTTTATAATCCTACTAGTAATTCCACAATTATTTTTAGGGATTACTTTAAAAAAAAAAATGAGATCTATGTTGATTCTAATCATGTGTCTATATAAATCATAAATGAATGGGAAAAATAATATTAAATTTTATTTTGAGGTATTATAAATTATTACATATGTTTCTAGTTCAACAGGAAACAATACTAGCTTTTCTAAGAGACTAGTCATCTATATTCATTAATTCCAATTAAGCACAAACAGTTATTGAATCCACATTTAACCAATCAAATGTTAGATATTAATTATGTGAGGAGGATCATAAGGATAAAAAATTATCAATTTAAATTTTTTTAATGATGTTTATGATTAAAATACTATATTTGTATTACATTCTATGGTTAGTGAACCTATAAGTTATGTTGAAGCTAGTCAAAAGAAAGAATAAACTAATGTTATGAAATTAGGGATGAATTAAATTGAGAAGACTGATACATGGAATATTTTTCATCCTTCATTAAATAAATTTCATTGGAATCAAGTGAGTCTAAAAGACCAAATTCAAGAGTAATGGTACTATTAACAAGCTAAAAGTGAGATTAGTTGTAAAAAGATTTACAAAAATATATAGGGTTGACTATGAGGAAACCTTTGTACCTATGACATGTAAAGATATAATAATAATAATAATAATAATAATAATAATAATAATAATAATAATAATAATAATAATAATAATAATAATAATAATTGTTTAATATACTCATAAATAATTTAAACTCCATCATTATTATGTCAAAAGTGCTTTCTTAAATGGAGTGACTAAAGAAGTATATGTGGGGCAACCAAAATGTTTTGAGGTAAAAAGTAAACAATTTTCAATATATAAGTTGAATAAGGATCTTTGTGAGATGAAGAAAACTCCAAGATATTTGTACTAGTAGTTGGTTATTGGATCAAGGTTTTGTAATAGTCAAAATAAAACAAACTTTTTACATACAAGCATTAAGTTCTAATGTCTTATGTGTTTATATCTCTGTGTAGATGATTTGATTTATACGTGTAGTTATATGAAGATGTTGAATAGTTTCAAATAAGCTATGAAAAATAATTTTTTTTAATAATTATTTTGGACTTTTGAATTAATTAATTAGCATGTAATTCCATCAAAATAAAGAGAAAGTATTCAAGTCAAATCTTCAAGATTTTAAGCCTATGGACACTCCAATTGCAAATGGAGAAAAAATAATGAGAGAGGATGGGAGTAATTTATATGTTGAAAATAATTTTATAATCATGTTGGGAGGTTTTATGTATTTCAATATAACAAGGCCCAATATTAGTTATGGGGTTTCACTAGTTTGTAAATTTATGAGAAAACTATCACTCAAGCATTTGCAAGCAGTGAAAATAATTTTTGGATATGTAAAATGTACTTATAATCATGGTATTCATTTCATAACAAAAATTTAATTATATATAATTGAATACATAAATTTAGATCCGAGAGGGTCTCTTGATGAAATGAGTCAACTTCAAATTATTGTTTTGCATTTCAAAGTGGATTGGTTTTATGGGTTTCAAAGAAATAAACTACAATTGTATTATCCTCTACTAAAACTGAATATGCAATGCTTATATCAGTTTGAACATGAGTATTATGGTTTATAATACTCTTAGATGATTTTAAAGTGGATCAACTTAAACCAACACATTTTTTTTAATAACAATGGGACAATACAATTATCCAAGATCTAATTTTTTATGCTAAAACCAAACATAGTGAATTAAAACACCATTTTGTTAAAAAATTGGTCAATAATAAAAATATTTTATAATTGATTATGTGAGATTTGAATATTAATTTATTAATATTTTCATAAAGGGATTGTTGAAAAAGACTATGGAAGACTTAAAGAGATGATAATCTCTTCTCTTTTCATGAAAAGGGGGAATGTTGAGTATGGTGCTAATATAGGCACTTGATTATTAATGTTATAATTATATTATTTGGTATTTTATTTTTTTATGATAGCTATTTATTTCATTTATGTTATATTTTAATTATTTTATTAATTTTGAATACTTTCTGAAAGCTTTTTAAAAAATAACTAGAAGTGTCAGTTAGAGTGCAATTCACTGAATGAGTACTTAATTGAGCTCAAACACTTATCCATTCATCCCCAAGAGGTGAGAATTTTTTTAGATTTTTTTAAATTAAAACCAAAATTATTTTATTCAATTTCTTAATTTTAATGAATTTGTGACATCTAGCTTGTCTAGTGTGCACAAATTACTTGCTAAGAAAGACTTCTTACATATTGACATTATCTTGTTGATAAATCAACCTTATTTGTTTGAGTCTATTTTTAGTTATTTTAGAGACTATTTTTAGAAATGTATTTTTATTTATTTTATTGGTTAAGTAAAGTTCTTAATTTAGTTTTTCGTTTATATTTTTTCTAGACATAACTTGTCATGCAAGTTATATTGTAATATGTTTGTTTTAACTTTATTGATTAATAAAAAACTATACACAAAGTGTTGAGCATGGCCATTGATGTTTGGTTGTTATTGATGTCAAAGAGAGCATGTGGTACTAGTGCATTAATGACAAAGTAATCAAATTAATGATTTGGAGATTGTTTGAATTAATGAGGTAATTAATGGATAATATTGATGGTATGGACATTTATATAAACCCTATGAGGTGTTATGAGTGATTAGAGTATTTATGAAATTGAATAGAATTCATCAGAATAATTATTTGAGTGTCTAAGTTTAAGTAGTTATCTTGATAGATAAAGCTAAGTGGTTTGATGACATCATATTTCACACATGGGAAGGTTTCAAGAGCAGTTTGATACATGGATGGATTTACATATAAAAGGTGATCATGTGGTTCAAATTTAAGGTCATGAGGTTAAGCGTAGAAAAAATTATTGAGGTGAAAAGATGGCTTCTTAGGCAAAGTTCACTAAGTTCCCATACTTAGCCAAATTTGTGATATTGAAGATCTACAATGAGAATTTAATCAAATCATAGATCTAATGATGAACATTTAATATGATTAGATAAGGATCCAATGACATGGTTCAAAGTCAAATAATCAATATTTCATGTGCTAGTGACATGTGTCATAATCACAATTTTTAAGCAACAGATCTAATGGTGAGTGTAAAATCTATCAGATAGAGATCAACGGTGAGTGTATGATCGTGTAAATTATGATATAACGGAGTGTATTGAGTTAAATAGTCGACATTACACATGGGGATAATAAATGGCAGAATTTCATTGGATTCAAATATTCAATGTGTTTAGAAGGCATGCAGTGTTGCTGAGTGGCAAAAGTTCATTAGAAGACTGACTGTAGGGTGTGTAGAAGGCACACAGAGCTACAAAGCGGCACAATTGTATGAGCTCAGATCGAAGATCAATGGTGAGCATTACAAGGTAAAGACCAAGATCCTCTTGAAGATATTGATGAATCATGTTTGATCTAACTTCTAAGAGAAATGAGATTAAGACATGTGGCTAATGTTTTTACAATACACAGTGACTATTGGAATTTGAATATTCAAATTTATGAAGGATAATCAATCTATAGTTTTTGACCTATGACTTTTGATATATTCAAAATTTCATAATGATGTAAAAGTAAAAGCTATAGATAACTTCAAGGCACACTAAATTTTTTTATTAAAAGGTTTAAATGTTCATACAATTAAAGTTATTGATCTTTAAAGTTAACTGTATGTTTGTTCATGGTGGTTGTGTATACATAATAATGTTTGAGTAATTTGTGCTTTAGCAGAAGAGTGTTTTGATGGGATTAATAATCTAAAAATGTCTTAGAGGTAATATAGAGTGGACCCATGTATTTGAAAGTTATTTTATGTTCTTATTTTTCTCAATGAAGTGCTAAAGGTGTAATAGGTCTCCATGAGACCTATAAGGGCTACTAAGGCCTAATTAAAAGGCATAACTACTTAAGTGTGATCCATGGATGATATGGTTGACCTATGAGAATGGTATTGAAATATGATTAGCATGATAGAAGTCTTAAGGGTTAAGGCAAGTATTTTATCTGACATAAAAGTTGATATTCATGAAGACTCTCTAAAGAGTAGAGACCAAGGCAATGGTTTCTAGACTGGATGTGAATGAATTGAGAGAGAAAATGATAAAGATGAAGGAAAGAGATTAGAGATGGTGTTTTCAGTGGATGGACTAAAGTACAAAGTATATTGAGGATGAGAGAAGAAGCCTAGAGTGATTTCAAAGGGGTGTATAGATGTATTGCTTATATGAGCAAGTTTGAGTGTGTGATGAGTTGAAAGAGAGGTGTTATACATAATTTACCCAATCAGATTGAAAGGTAATCATAGTTTTGAAGTTTTTGATTTTATAAGGTGTTATGTGGGTGTTCAACATCTAGAATAAGTGGGTGCTTATTCATATTTAGGTGTGGGTGCTCTTTGTGAAGTGAGTGCTTCATTAAAAGGTCTCATGTTTGTGATCATCGTATAGGACAAGTAGTCCATGTGTTTTTAGGCTTGAGAATAGGTTTTATTCTCCAGGAAGATTTCCCATGTAGATTTTATGTTATGTGTATGATCTTGCATCATATTTCTTATTCATTGTTATGAGCATATTGTATGCTTTATGAATGCTTATGGTCATTGATTAAGAGTTTTAAAATATTATAATTGAAGTTTGAAATATCTTGCATCACTAATTCAACCCCTCTCTCAATGATTATACATCCAACAATTTGTATCAGAGTAGGACCTTCATTTCAAGTTTAACCACTTGAAAGTGATCCAAAGTAAACTATGGCAAGTCAAAAAATGTAGGGTTTCTATATAAATTAAGCACTATTGCTCAATGGGTCAAATTATGTTTTTTAGAGTATAAAGATGAGGACACACATAATGTCTTTAAGGTTTGATATTTGGAAATCTATCATAGATGGTTACACTACACTAACTATGCCTCCAACTAGTGTTGCTGACAAGAAGTTGAGTGAGAATAATTATAAAACTATGAATGCTATCATTTGTTGTCTATCTGAGGTTGAGTTTATGAAAGTGATCCATTACAAGTCTACTAAGAAAAATTGGGTCAAACTATAGACTCTCTATGACGGAGACTTTAAGATAAAACTAGCTAAGTTGCAGACGTACCAAATGTAATTTTAAGGTCCCAAAATGAAGGAAGAAGATACTGTGGCATCCTATCTTATAAAGGTTGATGAGGTAGTAAAAATGATCAGAGGTCTTGGAGAAGTGATTGATGAAGCTACTATAGTACAAAAGGTATTAAGGACTCTTACACTCAAGTTTGATTCAAAGGTTTTTGTTGTAGAAGAAAGTCATGATCTCACTTAGACAAATATGGATGAACTGCATGGCATCCTTACTACCTATGAGATGAGAGTTGATGAGTCTATACCTCATAAGAGGGAAGCAACCTTCAAGGTGATCAAGGAGACAAAAGCTAAGAAGAACAAGTTAAGTCTTGAAGATTTTGATCTTAATCAAGATCAACTTGAAGCCATGATTACAAGAAAATTAATTGTAGGAACATGTAAGTATGAAGGAAAACTTCCTTTCAAATATTTTTCATGTGGTAAATTTGGTCATTTTTCATCTAAATGTCTAGACAAGTTTGAACTCAAAGAAGGTTATAAGGAATCTCATGAGGATGAACACAAGAAATCTGAGGGTCCTAACAAGTAAAAAAAGTTATTTAATAATAAAAATGGAAAGAAGGAATCATACAAAATCAGTAAGAGCCTTTACCACACTAGTAGAAAAATAATAATAAATGACTAAAAAACTACTAAAAATTGTATATAAATGACTAAGCTTGGTCATGTGACCATTAGTAGTTTATTTCTGATCATTTATAATGTGACCAAATTCATGACTAAATCATTTTTAGTCATTTATTGGTTATTTTAATTGATCAATTTGGTAGTATATTTAATCATTAATTTAGTCATTGATTATTGTTAACTGGTCATTTATTAAGTCATGGTAGTCATTTATTTAGTCATTTTAATCATTAATTTCTATCAATTGGTAGTATATTTAATCATTTTTTTCATTGATTTTAGTCCATTGGTACTATATTTAGTCATTTTTATTAACATATTTTCATCCATTGGTAGGATATTTAGTAATTTTAATCATTATTTTACTGTCAACTGGTCATATATTTAGTCATATTTATTCATTGATTTCTTTCAATTGATAGTATATTTAGTCAATTTAGTTATTAATTGACATCAATTAGTAGTATATTTAATCATTTTAATTGACTGATTTTCATTAATTGATAGTAAATTTAGTCATTTTAATTTTTAATTGTCATCATTTGATAGTTTATTTAATTATTTTTGTTCATTGATTTCTATCAATTGATAGTATATTGATACATTATTTTTTAATTGCATAACCATTATATTTACTACTAGTTTAGTAGTAAATTTTTATTTATATGATATGAATAATTTGTTAGATACCATAAATTGTATAATACATAAATAAACATATTTTCAAACTTGAATTAAAACATAAAATAAAATAAAAATATAGACGTAAACATATTATTAAACTTGAATTAAATCATAAAAGCAAATAAAAATATAACATATACGAACATGCTACAACATGCTAGAAGTTAAAAGATTGATTCAACATTATGATTAAAAAAAGGGTAATCTATAATAAAAAATATAATGCAATTTTGTTGAACTGTAAGATGTTTATATACATACATACATACATATAATCAAAAATGTCAAATTCTAAGAGTTTCCAACTCTTGTAAATACACCATGATAAAGATCTATGAAAAACATATTCAAACTACTGCATAAAGTAGTGGGCCAAGCTGTCTAACATCGAGCACATGATAAAAATCAACTATATCATTTTTTGCAAATATTTTAGTGGCCACGTACTATGTGAAGGTTCCTTCTTTCTCTTTTAGATGGATAGATCCATCTATTTTGTCTTCATAAGCAAGGGGTATTTTTGACCTTTAAAATATTTATATTTGCATATCCTGTTCCTTTCAATTTGACTCCATGTACAATAGATAGTGAGTGAATCACACAATGCCCATAACACCACCATCAAATGGATCCAACACTCCAACTTTATCCCCTTCTTGGAGTTTATTAATACATTTATAAAAAAATAAAATAAATACACAATGTATTGAGATATAAAATATTCAATAACACACAGATAAACATTTGATAAATATTTATAAGAAACTCAAAAACGATGATAGGAAATCTGAAACCATGCACCTGACATATTAAACAAAAATTAACTTCCTACTATTTGATACAGAAGGTGTCAATATATTAGTAGTCATGTGCCATGAAGATATGGATGCTACAAGGACAACAAGTGCCATTCCTCCAGTTGTTGTGGGCTATTTTATAGTTGTTGTGGGCATAGCTTTGTAATGGTTATAGGCTCAACCTATAGTTGTTATAGCTACATCCTAGCCCTTATATACATCTCTCTAGTAGCTGTAGGTTAATTCTTCACAAATGATGAGCTATGGCTTTGGCTATGGGCTATTGAGAAATTCATGGAAGACACCAGACAAGCTAGAGGAGTGAAGGAAGATTAGAGTAGAAACTTCAAACATTGGTAAGGAATGACCATACCCCTGAATAACAAAGTAAGTGATACAACAAAGACATACACTTCCAATCTCTATTTGGAGTATTGCAGATCAGAATTTATGGCTATGGGGATACAAAAGAATCAATCTCAATTTTTGGTCACTTCATGGAAAATACTTTCACTCTACCAATAAGAGAGATCTAAGATATTTTATGGAGCATAGGTCCCAAGTTTTATAAACTAACTAATTTCCAAATTAAAATTTCACTAAACAAAGAATCCATCAACAAAAATCTTCAATTATTGGGAATAAGATAGAAGAGAAATAATCCATCAATAGGCTCATATAAAGGAGATCAATAGCAACAAATGTCATCATCCACCCTCCTCCATGATTATAAAGGATCTTACTTGGATAAAAAACAAAGATATGTAGCAACCACCTTGTGGAAGGATGGAAATAGTCTCTCATACCACTACAAGACCATTGCTCTAGTGTTTTACAGGGCATTATGATTACATGTAGGTTGCTGAGGGCATAACTAAAAGATAAGACACTATAATCACATAATTATTCAAAAGTAATAATACAGTAAAATCATGACTATCAGGGTAATAATTGCATGAGAAAACAAGTTAAGCTTTTATTTTGGTAAACACTCACATGCATATTTTTTATGCTACAACTCTAGGAACAAATGGTTATAAAGGTACGATGTAGTTTTTAGTCATTAAAAAGCACTTTATTTTTTTAATATAACATGCATTATATTAAAATGCATATTTAATCATTAAAATATTATTCATCAAGTCTTATCATGAGCTATGTCAAGTCATCACTCAAAACCCTCATCATGACCTTGTCCTATCTTTTTGCATCCTACATGTACCACATAACTTGGGGACAAGTGATACTTCACGTGGGGGGGGGGGATGATTGCTATGTAAAATCAATCACATGATAATCTATACATGCAAATTGAAATCCTGTGATTATGTCATAACTACACCCATATTAAATTGGTAAAAATAATAAATTTTATTTATTTATACTTCAAGATCAAATTTAATTCACAAAAAGACCTAAGCAAGACATTGTTGTAGCCTGCAACCAAAACTGCCATTATTAAAGAAACTTGCTTCACTACAAGCAACAATCTAAAGGTAAAATTGGGTGTTTTGAAGAGATATTTGTTTGAAAATTTTGATAGGAAGATAAACTAGCTAGAATAGGAGGTTCAGTGGTGAGAAGGAAACCTTCAGACCATAGGCAGTTGCAAGGAGACCCAAATAGCTAGGCCATCTTCAGCAGGGTTGGATGGGATACCTATTTTGAGAAACTATAGTATTTTTCATAACTTCTCACTAGAGAATTTGTAGAGTCTTTTATAGGAGAATAGGTGATAGTATTTGGCATCATATTTTTAGTTACAGAAGAAATGGTAAGCCAGATTACTCAGTTGTTAATAACTGGGGAAAATTGGGAAGAGAAACCTAATGGTCAACTAACTAGACAATAGTTTTGTCAAGAAAATTAAAATCTAGTGATTAAGAAAGGAGGTATGGAGAGATTGATTCTACCTCTAGCTTGAAGAGATACGACCTCGTATATCATCAAGTATTTGACATGTGAAGGTAGGTACTCCTTGATCTATACTCTGTAATTCAACTTTTTTAATCATTTAAGGCATGGTAGGACTATTAATGTCCTAAACCACTTGTGAAATATATTAAAAAAAATGTTTAAATAATACCAAAAGTGGGGTAGAGAAAGCCTTGTCTCATCATTATTTGATTTGGTTGCTAGTTAAATAAAGAATAAGCGATACTAGACTTGACCTTAACTAGAAATAGTTTCTAACCATAAGGACTAGTGATCCTCAACAAGAGGAGGGAAATAATGAGGGAAAATATCCCAAGGGATAGGTCCAACAAATAACACAAGAGGATACTATAGGCACTAGTGTAACTAGTTAGCCCATAGATAATATAGTCTCACCTGTAGTTTCTATGGGTAAGAGAAGATGAAAAAAAATAGTGCTAACTCCTGAGGATACAGAGGAGGAAAGTCCACCAAAAAAAAATGGGTAGGATATTCCTTCTCCTACCATTCCAACTATTTCATCACAAGAAGTAGATTATTCCACCATGGCTCCTTTAAGAGGAGAAGAAGTTCTTCCATCACTAGTTACACAAGAAGAAGGGGATTCCACAAAACATGATCCTTAGAAAGAAGTTCTTCCATCACTAGCTACATAAGAGAAACAAGTTTCAATAGCTCCCCCTCCTAAGAAGAAAAAGAAATTTGAAAGGAAAAATCCCTCTACATCAAAGAGAAGGAGACCTCCTCCTAGGAGATTTTATAGAATTAAAAGACAAAGGTCAACCCTAACATCTTCACCTATATAAATCAATGAAGATGAAGAGAAGAAGAAGGAGCCCATAATTTGTAAGACCTCTGATGGGTTTGAGATAGCAGAATGGTCTACTGAAGAAGAGTCTACAAAGGAAGAGGACATACAGTCATTTGAGCAATTCAGATTGGGAGAAGAAGACATGAAACTACTCAAACAAATAAGGTATATAAAAGAAGAAATAAGAAGGTCATATCAGCTTGTAAAAGAGGAAGATTTGCTTAAAGAAAGGACCATGGAAGAAGTAGTATAGTAAGTCACAGTTCCTCATGACTAGGAGTTATAAACTTTGGAACAAACCATGGAAGAGCTATATAGGTTTAGGAATAAAATAGTAGAGTTAAAAGGCAAAAGAGGTCTGGAAACACTTTTGGAGGCAACAAATTTTTTAAAGCCATCTATGGAAGAAGAGTCAAGTAAGGAAAGGACATTCGAGGAGTCTACAACAACTCCTTTAGAAGCCTATAGTAGCTTCATCCACCTTACCTAAAAATGGCATTAGTGTACTCCTAGAAGAACTTAAAATAGATAATGCTCTAGCTTTGGTACAATTCCACAATAGGTTTTATTTTAGACAAACCACTACAAAAGTACTTGCAATAAAAGAAGTAATTGATGTAGACCTCTCAGCTGCTACGCCAGTAAAAACTGATGAAATTTTGAGACTTTTTGAGAAAAAATTTAGTGATGATGAAACTTATTATAAGCAGTTGACACAAAGGTTTAAAGTATATGTTGAAGTAAGGGAGCAATAGGAAGATTTAAAAGAAAGCCTAGAAAGGGCTGAGACTAGGATCACTTATTTGAAAGAGAAGATCACTAACATGCATGAGACCACTGAGATGTTAATAGAATGCATATCACCCTATAAGGTATATGTTGTATACTTAGAATAAAGGTGGCTCAGATTCAAATATGACAGGATAAACAATGATCAATCCTACATGGTATGTGATTCTAAGTCTTTCTTTGAGGTCTATAGACATGCTGACCCTGATATTTAGGCACAATTGAGTGAATTTTACATGTATCAGTATGTTGTGCCACATGACACAAAGTGGAATCCTAATATATACCTAGGGGATGTCAAATTGAATGCCTTTACCTCATATGTCCTCAATGAAACAAGAAGAAAGAAATATGTTTAGGACTATCAAGATAAAAAAGAGGCTAACCTAATGATTAGGGGTAAATTTGTTGATTCAAAAGTTATAATAGAGGATTGGATTGCTTTTATGAATACAGATACTCCATGAGCAAGGGTCACAAACAAAAAAATAGAGGTCTAAAACCACTACTTGAGCCTCATGGAGGGAGATGGAAAACAAATTTTTGTTTTTTGTTTGCACAGATGGATAGAGATTTCAGATACCCTAAAACAAAAAGAACCTTATTCCCCTCAGAACCTCATAGAGGTAATAAATAGAGTATTTATGTACATTAAACTTGTTAGGAAAAGAAGGATAATCTGGTTGGGGTTGATGTTTCATCCACCCATGTTTTAGTTCCCAATTCTTGATTAGGAAGGGAATGTCCCAGATAACAGAGAGGTAGAAAATAATAAGTGGAAAAGAATAGATGATTTTAAACGTTTTTATATATTTGAAGGGATGGGTTGTACTGAGCCCTTATATTTTAGAAAATATTGTGAATTCAAAATGCAAAAAAGGCTTGCTCAAGAACAAATAAGAGGTTAAGTAGGGGAGTGTGATGAGGCCACTAATTATTCTATTTATAGCCTCATTCATACCCAATTGTATATATATTTCCTATATGAATCCCTATAACTATCCATGACTCATGTAAATAAATGATTGAATTAATGATTATATGTGTGAATTAATATATACATGTTATGTTATGGATTAATGATGCTTTTTATTTGATTAGATTATAATTGTATAACCTTATTTAATAGACATTTGAAGAGTAGAAAAAGACTGTAAGAATATTACTTGGTCATAATGCTTATAGAGAAGCTCGTAGAAAAAGGGGCTTCCATCCCATAAAAATTGTCAACCTGCAGATTTCCACCTACAGGTTTCCTATATCAACTACAAGATTTCACCTACAAGTTGCTCGTAGCAACTACCAAACTACATAATTTCCACCTATAAGTTACCCATAACAACTGTAGGTTTTTATCTATAGGTTACCCATAGCAACTACAGACTTTCACCTATAAGAGCTCACAACCACTACATAAAACCAACTATTGATGTGATAATAAATAATTGGTTTTAAGGACACATCCAGCTGTCTTAGAAATAAATTAAATGATTGAAGAGGATCCTTTATAGCAGTTGTACATATCCCTCACATGCATATAAAATTAGATGTGATGCCAAAAGATGAATAAGATAAGGACAATGGAAAGGAGAAAAAGGAGAAAAATAACAAAATAGAATATATTGTCCTTTACCCAGTCATGATTAAAAATAAGTAACTTTAAGTTACTAACCAACTGAAGGTTGATTGGGTTAGTTGAAAAATATTTGTACCTTTCCTAGTTTAGTATCTACTTGTAGAATTGAGCAAATTTAGCTATTATAAACTTGCTATAGAGGGTTTCTATGAAATTACTTAGTAAAATAATAGCTACAAAGTCTTCCTCCTTAAACTCCCTTGCCTTTGGTACATTGATATGTGTGAATGATTACAAAAATAACATCCAATCCTAAGTATATTTGCTACTGAGCTTGGTCAACTCACTATTAATGTCAATTCCTACAAAATATTTCATAATCTATCCATATTTTTAGTTTGAATACATGCTTTTAATCTTAAAAAATTGAACAATTCATGTTTATAAGTGTAATCATTACCACTGATGATTTAAATTCTTTGATAGTTTGTATCACAGTATTATCCTATCATATCAAGACCACTAAAGGGTAGTGATATGGCAGAGTTAGCATTTTAATCTCCCCACTATACTGTACACCTTTAATTTTATTGTTTTTGGATATTGGGTCATACATTCTCATACCTCCACCCCACGTACACCCCTTTGGACTCCCATGGGATGGCAGGTTAATCCAAGTGGTTGGGTGATTGTTCACCGCTATGATGTAGTGTCATTGTTTACCCCTTGTGAGGCTGTGATATTGTATTTTTTTTATGTATTTTACATGGGAATATTGGGGTATATTATGAATATAGTATTTTAGATATCATTTTATTTAAAATATTGAATAATTTTCTAATTTTGTAGTCTCTTAGTTTTAGTTTTTAGTATCAGTCAGACCTAAGAGATCATTTCTTTATTTGTAATGAGGAGGCTTAGTTAGGTAGAAAGAACTTTAGCATAGGAATTAGGGATTTAGTAATTGGGCTCAAGGCTAGTTATGATAATGAAA
The DNA here is from genome assembly GCA_037957365.1 of Torreya grandis. NCBI lineage: Eukaryota > Viridiplantae > Streptophyta > Pinopsida > Cupressales > Taxaceae > Torreya > Torreya grandis. The sequence continues at coordinate 5,874,558 of JARHVA010000227.1, read as the reverse complement.
CTAGGCAAATTTTGGAGGTTCTGACATAGGGGTTGTCATTTTTCAAAAAAATTCCTGAGTATGGAACCCTTATAGCTTAAGGATTTTAGTCTTATAATTCATCATTGACTTCTTGTTTTAGTTCCAGTATTTTAAAGTTCTCACACTAAAAGTTTATGAGGAGATTTAAGTCAAGGGGTTAATTGACCAACACCTTTTCCATTGATGTCAAAGGGGGAGAATTGAATCAGTAAAACATAACATGATCCAGAATAGCAGACAATACTAAAGTTAGGGGGAGCATAATAGTAAGGGAGAGAATGACAAGGAATTATACTTATCTTTTCACACAAATTGTAGGTTAAATATTTTGTTCACCTAATTTTAAGATATCTATATGTATTATTAAATCATAGATGTTCATTATTGTTTCCTTCACGCAAGCATATTCAATGCACGTGGAGGCTAGAAGCTATATTACAAACTAAAGCTATCCAAATATCAGAGAAATGATACCTGGAGGCTAGAAGCTATCAAATTTATTTTCAATATTTTAAAGAGTTATTTATTTTCACAAGTATCTTGTTGCATTATTTGATACCTTTAGACCTTTCTTGCTTCTTTTCATATCTAGCATTTCTAGAGAAGTTAGAAAAGTCTAGCATCTAGAAAACATGCAGGACATATAAGAAATTATATTCTAACTAAACAAAATTAATTTCAACCAAAGTAAGAAAACTAAAAAGAATGATTTAACCTAACTTTAAATGCACTTCAAATCAGTAGTGAACATCTCAAGTTTTGTATACAATGTACTAGTAGAATAATGATGATTACATTCAAAAATATATTAGTAAAATAATAGTGAATAAACATACCTATACTCAGATATTTATTACATCCAATAATAAATTACACCATACATATAACCAAAGTTTAGGTGACAAGCTAACAAGTTAAGTTGAAAAAACATCATCATAATCATTTGCATTGCCAACAAGATCAGAATCTTGATCACTGATGTCGACATCTGCTTGATTTTTTTCCTCATCCTCATCTGTGACATGTAGTACATTATCTCTCCCAATCTCTTCATTGGTAATCAAAATATCTTCTTTAAACACTCCATCATCATCTTCATCCACTTCTTCGAATGTTTCTTATAAATTAACATATTACCCATCAAGCATTATATCAACAACTTCCATGAATTTTCATTTCAAATGAGACTTTGTTTGAATGACATATGACCATCCTGGGAGTCTTAAATCATCAATTATAAATTATTAGTTAATTTGAGGAGGGGAAACATACAGTGCATCTGTCTCTAATAAAAATTGTCATGTATTTACGTGTACAAATCCATACTCATCAAATTATATTATAGATGGTCAAATCCACTTACATTTTAATAATATAGGACTATTTTCACCAAAATCCACTTGCATAATTTCTTGGATGAATCCAACATAAAATTTATTCTTAGTTTTATGAAGAAATTCAACACTAACAACACAATCACAATTTGTCTTTCCTTTGTCTTTTTCTTCCACTCTTAAATGAGTACCATAGTCCCACATTCCACTAAAATGCATAGCCCATAAATGTGGAGATTGTGAAAGATCACTTTTTTCTATTGTTATATCTTGACATTCTTCTTTTGCATCACTAACTGCATTAGCAATCAATTCTTCAAATTTTGGAAAAGAATCACCTCCAATCAAATCATGAGGTCTATGCTTTTGAGGTCAATGTTGCATCCAATTTTGATTCTTTTCTTCATATTTTCTACATAGAATATTAGCATATAAATAGTAATATTAATAATATAAATGTGTAAATACAATTGAGTAAATAAATTATTGTGTAAATTTTTTTACCTGCACCACTTATCGAATGAAGATGTGTTTTGAAGAATATAGGCATGTATCATACTTCTTTCTTAATGTGATAGCTTGAAGTGACATCCATTTCCTTCTAATAATCTTTGTCATCATATCATACACGTCAATTGACATTTTTAAAATCCTTCATATATTATGTGAAAAATCCCATGGCCTCTTGCATTGAATATCCCTTAGACATGTTGCCTTCCAGTTTTGCCCTAGTACAATTTTTTTTTTCAAAACCTTCATATATAGTTCTATAGGATACATCCATCTCATTCTTACTAGGTCACAATGCTCTAGTTCATATTATAGATATATCAAAAGATGCATATAAATGTTAAATATTATTGGTGGAAATTACCATTCTAATAGACAAAGGAATTCAACAACCTCCTCCCTCAAACTATTAAAGTTTGACGGATCTAATACATGTAAACTCATTCTCTTTAATATTAGGCCCAACCTTATAATTGCCAAGCTTAGCCCTTTTGCCAAACTTGATATATTTACCACAATAGATAAAATATTCTTGATTATGGCATGAGAGTCATGGGTCTTGAGGCCTCTTAAGCAGTTAATGTCACTTTAGCTTCTAATACTACTTACATATCCAGTGGGAAAGCGAGTCTAAGACATCAACTATAAGAATTGTTCACGTGGTTCTTTTATCCAGTCATAAGGAACACTAGGTTTTCTATATTTTTCATCATCATATTTTTCAACCCAAATATTTTGATGAATATTTAGTTTTCAAAAGTCTTCACGTGATGAAATAATATTAAAAGCACCAAAAAGAGTTTCTATAATAGCATAGGCTATATTTTTCTTAGTATGCATAAAGTCAAAGTATGCCTAATGGATATATCCTTAAAGTATGGCAACTTATAAAATATGCACAACCATTTTACACTAATTTCATTACATGGATCATATCTACTAACAATAATCCCATCATTTTCAATTATAAATGACAATCTTTTTTGTCCATTCTCAACAATATAATCACTCGTTACTAGCAATGGTGCTTCATGATTTTCTTCTTGACCATTGAAATGTGTTTTTTGTAAATGATATGGATGATCCTTTTTAAGGTAATCACGATGTCCATAATAAATACACTTATGCAAACTTCTTGAGTGCCTCACAAAATCCTTAAATTTTCAAGCAAGACATCCATGGTACCATGAACAGTGAGACCAGACAATGTGACATATGCAGGAAGATCATGAATCATAAACAATAAAGAAGCTCTTAAAGTGAATTTGATTAGATGACCATCCCTTAAAGATTGAATTAATTCAATTACTTTCCACAATTCCATTATCTCATCATATAATGGCTCTAGATAAACATCCATTGTATTTGAAGTCACACTATTCTTTACTAGTATAATCAATGATACATTAAGAAAAATGGTTTAGTTGCTAACCATGGAGGTAAGTTATAATTTAGTAAAAACGCTAGCCAATTTGACCATTTAGTACTTTGATTTTAGAATGGGTTCACCCCATTTAGAGCTAAAACTAACCTTATATTATGAGGATCTTGAGAAAAATTAGGCCATCTATTATCAAATTCCATCCACATCTTAGAATCAGGCACATGTCATTATTTTCCATCAGTGCTCTTATTTTGGGCATGTCATTACATAATGTATCTATACCTATACATTTAAATTAATTTTGGGATTATTGAAAAGTGGAAAATAACCTTTCTAGGAACCACAACTGATTTCAACCCTTGTCTATACCTCATTTCATGACATTTTAGACATTCACTCTCACTTTCAAGATTATTATGAAATAATACACAACCATTCACACGTGTGGATGTTTTCATACCCTAAGCCTAGCTTAGTGATTTTATTTTTACATTGACTTCATTTTTTTGGCAATGTGGAGTTAGGTGGTAAAAATGAACTTAATAATGCCAATAACTGATCTACACTCTCATTTATCCAACTAAACACCACTTGCAAGTTAATAATTTGAATGATTCTTGTCAAATGACTTAAATTACAATCAGCATACATAATCTTTAAATCATCCTCCATTGACTTGGCCCAATCATATTTTAGACCCTCATTCAACATTCTATCAACTTCAAACCCTTCATCTAACATTGTTACCTCTTCATCTATGTTTGGTGCCACTTCATCTATGTTTGTTGCCTCTTCATCTCTCACACTATGCAATTATATCATATCTTCATAATAATTGTAATCCCAAGGGCTTATACCACTATGCCCATATCTTATCATATGTTGATAAATCACATTTTTTTTTCACCTTTCCACCAAGACAATCATTACATGGACATGGATATTTGTCCATGTCCCTCTCATCGGCTACTCTCTCATCATATGCATGGTATTTATCTGTAATCAACCTTTGACATGGATCTATCTGTAATGTTCTACATTCTAGTATCAATTTAGTTTCCTATTTCAAGAAAAAAACATAAATATAAAAAACTCAACTTACTCAAGATCTAACACATGTAAACTCATTCTCTTCAACACTCTTTAACACTTACCTAGAATTTAGAGCACTTCATAGAATTAGGATATAGAGTACTCTACGAAATTATAATTAGAAAACTCTATAGGATACAGTACACTCTGTAGTAATTCAAATTCAAAAAATACAACTGGGCATCACTCTATATAATTAGATGTTATTTTTATGACTGGAAATAAACAAATGTTATTTTTATCCATGTTTTATTGAGGGCCTTCCTTGTCAAGATGATAATTAAAGAAATTATTTAGCAATAAAACACATAAATTATGCCTTTTATATTGATGAACCAAAAGCATTTAAACATATGACAATCTTATCAATGCTAATGAATACACAAACACTAACAAACAAGCTAATGAATTCTTTGTTGTAACTTTGAGCATTAATTACTAGCATAAATTATTAACATGTTGAGATAAGATGATTTATTTTAAAAATTGATATATTACCATGTGTGGAAATATAGTGTCAATTAAAATAGCTTGGTGACCACATTGATTTGATGAACTAGCAAAACTTTCAATTATGCCATATGAGACCATTTTCTAAGATTTCATGCAATTAATAGATTAAGCTTGCACACAATGTTACCCAAGCATTGATGTTTAGGCTAGGGACATGAGCCTATGGTTTAATGGAAAAGTGATCAAATAAATTGAAATTTGGATGCATGTTATAAGTTTAATTCCCATATTCTCTAAAATGCATAGAGGAAACTAATAAAAAAATAGTCTGATAAAATTAGAATTGCTTGTATGGTTCTGATACTCAGTTGCCTATGTAACTATGGTAAGTTACACCAACCAATAATAAACTAATTATGATGTACATGCACTACCCATGCCATTAAGACTTAATGAAAAGGAGACTTAGGGATTAGGTTGGTGAATCGGTTAAAAAATTAGAAATTAATAACATACACATGCATGATAACATGGAACACAAATAGACAACTTCAAGATATGGTCACTACATTATATTGATTATACAATGAATAAAAGCATCCAATTCTTTCACAATATCAAGAACTCTAAATTTTTACATGGCATTCAATGTCTTATGATAATATATCCTCCTATTTATGTAACTCATATCTTATAATACACCAATTTTGTTATCCTAGCTAGATATAGTTACCAATCATAAATCTATAGATTTTGTGTTTAATGTAATGAGGGTTTCAAATTACCTTTGAATTCACTATAGAGGGCATCCCCAAATTTTAATTCACTACAGAGGGCCTCATCAACTTCAAATTAATTGAAACAAACTCTAAATTTTTTGCTTACCTTTTCAAAAGTATCCAAGTCCTCTCCAAACAAGCTTTATCGCCCATGCAAGTAGCTATTATACTTATATGCTAAAACTAAAAAATGCCTCATGCCATCAAATTGGCACACAAACCCTCTCTAATCAATTTTTTCATTAATAATTAATAAACCCTTCTTCTATTTGTAGAGGTGCATTGCACAAATAATTCTAATTATACTTCCCACTCCTGCCAACAATTTTCCAATTTACTATTAACCCTACACGTGCATTACAACCCACTCTCGCCAATAATTTCCCAATTTTTTTAATTACCCAATTTAATATCATATTGACTAATTTTTATTTTTGTAACTAATTATTTAGTCATTTTTATTTATGTGACTAATTATTTAGTTGTGTTTTTTACCTGATGATCAAATTAGTCATTTATAGTTGTGTTGCAAAAAATTAGTAGAATTTAGTCATTTTTAGTTGTTGTGACTAAAATTTTTAGTCACGTAGTCATTTATTTTCTAAATTCTACTAGTGATATAAATAAGATAGTAAATCATATAAAGAAGAAGAAGTAAACACATCTGATAGTGATGATTCTTTTCATAATGAGTACATAGAGACATTATTCATGACTTTTAGTGATGATGAAGGTGAATGTTTTTTAAATAGAGCTTTCTTTGGTGGAGATAACTCAGAGGAAGAAGATAAGAAAGTCACTCTTAAAGATAAATATCTATATATTGTGGAATAAATGAAGATACTACAAATAAAGAACAAAAAACAAGATTCTTTGATCGAATCCTATAAGTATCATGAGCATCTTAAATAGTATTTGAATACATACATGATGTTAAGGAATGATTGTTGGCATATTGAGGAAGAGACCCTTTTTCATTAATGTCAAAGGGGTATAAAGATCATAATGAAGGATTTTAAATAAGTAAGAAGTCATTTTAAGGTTGTTTTACCATCAATGATAAAGGGGGAGATTATTGAGCATGGTCATTGATGTTTGGTTGTCATTGATGTCAAAGAGAGCATGTGGTACTAGTGCATTAATGACAAAGTGATCAGATTGATGGTTTGGAGAGTGTTTGAATTAGTGACATAATTTATGGATGATATTTATGGTATGGACATGTTTTAGAGACCCTATGGGGTATTATGAGTGCTTATGGAAGTGAATGAAATTTATCAAAAAAATCATTTGAGTGTCTAAGTTTAGGTAGTCATCTTGATAAATAAATCTATGTAAGTAGTTTGATGACATCATATTTCACATGTTTGAAGGTTTAAAGAGAATATTGATACATGGATGGATTCCCTTATGAAGGGTGATTATGTGGTTCAAATTTTAGGTCATGAGGTTGAGCATAGAAAAATTTATTAAGGTGTAATGTTGGCTTCTCAGATAGAGTTCACAAGTTCCCATACTTAACCAAATTTGGGATATCGAAGATCTATGATGAGCATTTAATTAGATCATAGATCTAATGGTGAGATTTTAATCTAACTGGATACAGGTTCAAAGTCAAATATTCAATATTTCATGTGCTAACAACATGTGTCACAATCATGGAGGTTGAATAACAGATCTAATGGCGAGTGTGAAACCTATCAGATAGAGATCAATGGTGAGTGTGTGATCATGAAAATAATGATCCAATGGAGTGTATTGAGACAAATAGTCAAGATTGAATATAGGGCTTCCAAGTGGAAAAATTTCATTAGAGTCAAATAATCAATGTGGTCAGTAGACATGCGAGGCCACCGAGTGGAAAAATTTCATTAGAAGACTGACTATAGGGTGTGTAGAAGGAACACAAAGCTTCCAAGTGGCACAATCATAGGAGCTCAAATCAAAGATCAACAATGAGCATTGCAAGGTAAAGGATAGGATACTCTCAAAGAAATTGATGGAGTGTGTTTGATATATCTGCTAGGAGAAATGAGATTAAGACATGTGGTTGATGTTTTTGTAATACACAGTGACCATTAGAATTTAAATATTCAAATTTATGAAGGATAAACAGTCTGTAATTTTTGAGCTATAACTTTTGATATATGTATAATTTGATAATGGTGTAAAATGAAAAGTTGTAGATAACTTCAAGGTGCATCTAAATTTTTATATTATAAGGTTTGAATGTTTATACAATTAAATTCATTGAGATCCAAAGTTGACTGTATGTTCATTCATAGTGGTTGTATGTATAGAATAATGTTTGAGAAATTTGTGCTTTAGCAGAGGAGTGTTTTGGTGGGAGTAATCACCTAAATATGTCTTAGAGGTCATAAATAGTGGACCCATGTATTTGAAAGTGATCTTGTATTCTATTTTTTCTTAGTGAAGTGCTAAAGGGGTAATAGGTCTCCATGAGACCTATAAGGGCTACTAAAGCCTAATTTAAAAATGTAACTACTTAAGTGTGACCCATGGATGCTAGGCCGACATATGATAATGGTATTGAGATATGATTAGCATGATATAAGTCTTAAGGGTTAAGGTAAGTATTTTGGCTGACATAGAAGTTGATATTCATGAAGACTCTATAAAGAGTGGAGACCAAGGTAATGGTTTCTAGACTTGATGTGAATGAACTGAGAGAGCAGAAGATAGATGAAGGAAAGAGATCAGAGATAGTTTGCTCAGTGGATGGATTGAAGTATAGAGAAAATTGAAGATGAGGGAAGAAGCCTAGAGTGATCCAAAAGGGGTGTTTGGATGCATTACTTGTATGATCAAGTTTGAGTATGTGTGATGAGTTAAAAGATAAGTGTTATACATTGTTTCTCCAATCAGATTGAAAGGCAATTAGATTTTTGGAGTTTTTTATTTCATAAGGTGTTGTGTGGGTGATCAACATATAGAACAAGTGGGTGCTTGTTCATACATAGGGGTGGGTGCTCCTTGTGAAGTGGGTGCTTCACTAAAAGGTCTTATGTTTTTAATCATCTTATAGCATAAGTAGTCCATGTTTTTGTATTCTTGAGAGTGGGTTTTATTCCCCAAGAGGGTTTCCTACGTAGATATTGTGTTATGTGTGTGATCTTGTATCATATTTCTTATTCATTGTTGTGAAAATCTTTTATGCTTTATTAATGCTTGTTTTCATTGATTAAGAGTTTGAAAGGATTAAAATTGAAATTAAAAATATCTTGCATCACTGATTCACCCCCTCCCCTTCTTAGTGATTTTACCTCCAACACAAAGAAGTGTGTCTCTATATTTATCCTTGAAAAATATTTTTTAATATTTTTATCTCTAATTTTTTATTTTAGGTATTCACAAAGGAAAACCAACAAACTTAGGTATTATAATTTGAAGTTATTAAGAGTATTTTTTATCATCAACCACACTTGCAACACTATTAGATTAAAAATTAGTAATTTTGTCATAGATTGAATGATATATAACTTTATTTAGATTAAATTAGAGTTTATTTTCGCTCCCTCCATAGATTTGAAACCTTCACATTACATGTATTCATGTAGACATTTAAGAAATGAAAAGACACGTATAGATTTAAGGTACAATGATTACCATATTTCATTAAAACTCATAAGTGCAGGAAAGGCAATGCTCCTCCTACATTCAAGACAATGAAATACACATATATTATAAGGTACAATGACTACCATATTTCATTAAAGATTATAAGTGTAGTAGAGGAAATTACCCTTCTCACAATAATATGTAAAAGTAACACAAAATAACTCTAAGAATAAATCTCTACAAACCAACCTTCACCCATATCCTCTGGTTTCTTATTTATATAGGTAAAGAGGTTTAGGGTTGGAAGGGATTTCTATCTTTTAGATAATATTCTCAAACTAGACAAAATTTTATTAGAGAGTAACCACTAAAGAGATATTATTATTTATAATTAACTTATAAATAATATATGAATAATGATATGCACCTAAATGTGTCTTTATCTATGAAATGTATTAATACATGTACATATTAGACTATAAAAAAGTGTATGTCTGAAAATTAACTAATATTCCTCCTTATGATGTACTATGATAAATGAAAGGATGAATTAAGCTACACTAGCTTAAGTAAGCTTAGGAGAATAAAGATGTAGTGGTGACCAATACCCCTTTAAGATAACTTTAGATAAAGTTAGCAAGAAAAAATATCTTATACCGTCTCAACAACTAGGCCATGTTAGATATCCATAAATAATAAGTGCACACAACATAAGTGCCTAAAATGGTCAATATAGATAGTGATAAATTATATAAAAACATCACCACCAAGGTAATATAATCACATTTAAAATCACCCAAAAATGTTGAATTAGGTGAGATAGGATAAGATGTGAGTGTCACTTAGAGAATGAATCCAAAGTAGATGGTGACCACATGAATTGGATGCATCATAAGAGGTCTAGAAGAAAACAAGTGTGAAAACTAGATCTTAACAATTCATATGGTGATGACATATGCAATAAAATATATGATCTAACCATAATAAATATTTAGAAGGCACTAAAATCATATTTTTTTTTATGATAGATCCATAAAAGGACACATCCTAGAGTAAATGTTCCCTATTTGAATAAAAAACCAAACATGACTAATAACAATCAAGGCCATCAAATAAGATGATCATGATATTTTACCTAAGTGAGAGTACAACTTATAATAAATGAAGCTGACTATGTTTATGTTTTATTTATTTTACACCTAAGAAATATAAAATAATATAAATTACACACTAATCTATATTATATAAAATATGAAAATAAACATGATAATAGGAATTGAAAAGGTTTATTTAAATTTTAATTACTTAATTTAGATATGACAAAATAAGAGAGATGATGTACTTAGTTAATTCTTCCTACCTTTTACTCACATAAAGTGTCACTGAATCTATAAATGCTCTATATGTGTTTACTCAACTTATAATATTATAAAAAATGATGAAAATTTACTTGAACGCTACCAAAAAAGTCAGATGGCTATGACAACTAACACTATTAGGTTTTACTAGTAGTGCATTTGAAAATTTTGGGAGCCTTGTGCTTACACTTGGAATTTGATTTTGTGTGTTCTCTTCTTTGATCTTGTGCTTAAGTACATATTTTATCTCTCTTTTATACAAACCCTAATTGTGCTTGATTGACCACAATATGCCCTACAAATGGGTTAATATATTGGTTTGGACTAATATTCACCACTCACTAAATGACTAAGTGTTTCCTAAATTATAAAATTCCAAATATGTCTCAAACTAAATGTAGATATCTCACTTATGTGTGTGTGTATGTGCAACATCTCGAACAATCTAGAATTCAATGCTATTTTTAGATCCTTGATACTTGACACCATATACATTTGAATTTTTATATTATATTTCACTCTATGGGTTGATTTATGGCTACTCCATAAAATGTCGAGAAGTGTGTATGATATTTGATAATGTTACAAGAAAGTGCTAGGTGATTTGTCTATGTTGTTAAGATTTTATAAGTGAATAATAACTTTAGCGATGATATATATTTATAGATGATTATTAGTAAATTTCATAATATGAACAACATATGAAACATGCTTAGGTTAACCTATTGGATACTTCCTAATTTTAAAATTATCCTTTGAGGGCTATGAGACACTGTAGACAAAGTAAGACACCTGCAATAACCAACACTATTTGTGTTTATCATAATTATCTTAGAAGTGTAAAATGAGGATATGGAATATGTAGAATGTATATCTAGGATTTTAAATAGTTCCTCTCAAGAATCAACTAATCTTTAATAAATTTATCTAGTGAATATAGGAGGCTAAGATATTATATGGGTAGATGGATAGAGGGAAAGTGTGCTCAAGAGTTAAATTTATTTGCATTATTCAAGTGTGTCACAATATGTCAAAGTTGATGTTTCCAAAGTGTCAAAGACTAAAAATAGTTTTCTATAGTTTCCCTCCATTTTATCTAGTATTTATATACTAAATTAAAATGATAAAAAAATAATTTTGGTACTTATGATAACTACACATGGAGTTGACTTGTACAACCAAAATGTATCATTTGCTCCATGTGAAACCAACAAGAAACATGTATAGATCAATATATCCTCATAATAATAAATTTCAAATAATATGAATCATTAAAAATTAAGGAATGTATACACCTAATGGTATGCGAACCAAGCTATCACTTTTTGAACTTAATTAGAGAATATCATGGGGTGAACATGCCCCAAAGAGGTGTAATTGCTGAAATTATGATTTAAGTAGTATAAATGCCCCAATTTCCAATTGAGAATGTAGTTTTATAATTATAGGGCATGATAACCTCAACCACACTACCTTAAGTATCAAAATAAACCTTTGTAATTAGAAAATGTGGTATTAGAAGATGAGCTATTTAGTAACCTCAACCATACTATTTTAAGTATAAAAATAACTCATTTTTTTGCATCCAAAAATTATGTTTGTATATAAAATAATCACCCACTATAGATGGATATAGACCCAATCTTCTTACATAGTACCATATTTCCCCATCGATCCTCTGAATATATTTTTACATGAATAAAATCCATACCCAATATGATCCATCTATTCCTCAAAATGATATAGAATGTAAAAATTTTATCTTGAAATATCATAGAATGACTTAAGTTTTCTTAAAAATCATGAAGAATATGTTTCACTCTACTCAATACCACCCATTTGAACTATATAATTTGTCTTAGAGTGTGAAATGCTCTATCTGACATAGCTCAAATATTTAAAACAAGCCCCTCTTATGCCCCACTTTTGATATGAGGGATGAAGCTTACAAATAACTCTTAAAAAAATTATCGGCATCATGTGTTGTATATAAAAAGTGTATTCATGTAAGGTGCATATAAAAACATGATAAATATGTCCTCATATAAAAAAATTGATCATTACAAGCACATGAAACATGTAATCTAGGGAAAAGGTAGTTGTTTGTTAAAAACACATGATATAATCATGATTATTATTTTGTATTAATTGAATATTTATCTAAATATGTCAATGCAACATGAATTAATTATAATTGTATTAGAGGCATGATGTTAAACATGGAAACATTAATAAAAATAAATAGCATGCAATATAAATCACAAAACCAAGTACATAGTAAAAGTTTATTAACTCCATAGAAAGATATGTAAATATGCACATGCACCCAATATCATAGTGAATAATCCATAATCACATAATTCATGATCAAGAAGCACATAAGCATATAAAAATTGATTTCAATCTAACCTGACACAAACATGATATAGACTAGAGGATCATTGACACACAATTCAACAAGAAATAATCCATGTACCTATATAATATAGAAAAAACATACAATACAATAATGATTAAGCAATGTCAAAATCACTAGCATGAAATAAGTACTAAGTAAGAAATGTTAGTCGACACAATCAATCAATGTCAACATCTAGTATAATAAAGCACAATATCCATATGAAATAATAATATATTAAATATGATCATGAGAAAGCCATGTATAAACAATATTTAGTAGCTAAATAAAATCAATGGTATGGCATATAAAAATATAACCCTAAAAAGTGTACTAATATTTCCCCAACATAGGGATGTCCCCAATGTAGAAATGATTTTAATGGGTGTGATCAATATCACACATCTATGTGTTCCTGTCTCATGTAATTTGTATGTCCTACATCTAAAACATGTGTGTAGAAAATGGATATGTAACTCATTATATATATGATAAATGATATTAAAAAAATAAATGTACCATCAAAGTAATCTATGCAAATATCATGGTTTTATAATTTTTAATATTTGAATATACATATATATATTTTTAAATATTTTAATTTTATTATAATTTTTAAAAAATATTGAATAAATAATAACTACATAAATGAGCCAAGAAAAAAAAAGTAAAGGTTGAAAAAATAGAAGAATAAGAGGGATCTAAAAATTAAATAGCATAGGTTCATGCATACTGTGCACCAAATGTAGTAGGAAAGTAGTTTGAAGAATACAAGTGATATGCTTATGATATATGGTAAAGACATGTCTTAGAGTAGTATATAATATAAATCATAATATGTACATGACCCTATGGGTCAAGACTTGGTGCACAAATTTCAATAGATGTGTATGGATAGAATAAATGTGATCACGTAAGATCAATGTATGCCATGATAAATGCACGCATATATAATTAATATGGATAAGTAAGAAAATTAGTATGTTTCATTGAGGTGTAGCATGTGTCAAAGGATGGAAATTGAAATAAAAATACTATAAATAATGCAGATACATATGTAATTATAGGATATATAGGGTAAATGTCTAGACTAAGATAATCAATAAAAAGGCAAGGTCTAGTGAAACACATTAAAAAATGAAATTCAAGGGCTATAATAATGATCAAAATAAAAGCATATGTACACACCAATATAAAAATAAAATAATGATGAAATAAATGAAACAACTTAGGGAAGATGATCAATAAAAACAAGAAATAAGAATATATGTACAATAAATTATGTCAAAATAACCTAGGATCTAATCAATGGGATGATCAAGTGGAGGTCGTATATCAATTGGTGCAAATGTCACGTATCTTTGGCAAGGAGTAGCATTTATATCACTATCAAATTTTTAAAAATGGTCACAATATATAGAATATTTGTAATTATTAGTATGAACGATATAATTATGTATGCACTACATAGCTCTAGTAGTCAAATTAACATATGGATTCTATTTTATGTTAGGAAAATTCAACAATTTTATTTGTGGAACATGCTCATAAGAATTTTGTAAGACTACCATAGGATGTGAATAACTATATAATGTATGTTAAACTCAAATAGGTCACCGAAATAGAGGAAGTTGGAAAATGGGTCATCTAGAAAAATCAATCACTTGTTGTTACAATAAAATCTAGATTTTTTTTCAAGGGTGGAACTTTGACAGGTTGTAAATGTTTTGGAGAATGTCAACTTATATTCCAAGAAAGGAAGAAGAAAGAAACTAGATATGGGTATGGTAGAAGAACTTGTTTGGTTGTGCATGCATTGAATCAGATACATAGCTGGGTGGAATGGCCTACAAATAATATAACACTAAAGCAAATGGTTGGTTAGATAGATAGCTAGGTGGATTGCCTACACTAGTTAGATCTCAGAAATAAGATCTTCCTTGAGGGCTGTCAATTCATGCTTTTTAAACAATTAATTTTAGAAATCAAAAGACAAAGTAATTGCATAAATCACATAAGATATTGAAATTAAATACAATAAATGCTTGATAAATAAATTGAATAATTATAGAAATAAGTGGGTTAATACTAATTCTAAATAAGTCAGGGGTGGTTTAAATTATAGGTTGGGGATCTATGAATAGGTTAAGGGTCTGAAATTTGGATTTGGTTGAGGGTAAGTGGGTGAAAATAACTTGCTAATATTTTATGCCACAGTGACCATTGGAGGTTGAGGTGATCATCAACAGTTGGGGAAACCATTGGTAGTTAAGACAAACCATTGGTGGTTAGGATAACCATAAATGATTACTATAGTTGCGTTTGGGTAATAAAAGGCTGATTGACAAGGTTCCAAAATAAGATTATGAGAGATTGGTTTGGGTTGGGCTGATTGTAAAGTACAAACAAAGTGATTGAATAATTAAAAATAGATAATTAGCTTGCCAGTGGTTGGTCAGATGAATGATTGAGGTGGTAGATCTTGGAATGATTTTGGTAGAGTAATGGTACTTGGCTATTGGTTGATGGATGGAAGCACTTCAATTCTCTATGGTGATGGCTAGATTTCTAGATCAATAAAAGAATACATGTAAAAGAAACTCTAAATATAATGCTATTGATATTTTTGGATCCCTTTTTCACCCTCTCTTCCTATCTCTTTATAGGAAGGAAGGAGAGATGAAATATTATGTTAACAAGAGGTCCAACTTGCTATCTAATTTTAATTTTGACATGCATGGGATCACACATGAATTAGATAATCTAATTATAGAAAAACAAGTCAGAGTGATGTTGGTGTTTAGTGGTTTAGATAGTGGAACTTGACTGTTAGTAGTCAAGGTGACCATCGATGGTTAAGGTGACCATTATTAGTTAAGGGTCAAAGGTAAGTTGGGTTAAAAATGTGGGTTAAGCCAATAGGTCAAGATGACTCGAGTTAGGTCTAGTTTATAGTTGAGAATCCAATAATTAGGCCCAAGGGGGTCCTAAGGTGGTCCAAGGGACTTATGATATTTGAAACCGTCATGTGTGGATTTGTGGTGTCTACATTTTACCCCTTTTTGTTATGAAGTTTGTATCATCAAGATGCAAAACAAAAATGGGTTACGGGTCAAAGGTTTGATTGCCTCGAGCATGGGAGAGGTGTTCCCCCTCAAACCAAAAAGTGATGAGGTAAAATAGAATTAGGTGTGGGTTTGAAGAGTGGTGAAGGTGATGATAAAAGGTGGGTGATACATTGGTCACTGAAGTGAAAACATGCACATAAAGTGTGACAAAAGTGTGATAGCCAAGATTACACATTAACCAGGTTACCATAGTTGGTAAAAATTAAGGTCAGAACTAGAAAGACAAGTGACAAGTGGACCACATGACCGTATTTAGGCATGGTAGTTGGGAATACTCATAAATGTAAGTTTCTTATGCAAGGTCTATGATTTCATGGGTATCCAAGGGAGGAAGTGCTCTCAAGAAAAACATAAATTGGTTTGGTGTAGTCATGGGTATCTTAGGTAGGAAGTGATCCTTAGAAGAAACCAATTGATTAGGTCTACATAGGGTAATACAAGTTTGAAAAAAATTCAACATGGAAATTGCTATCAGTGTAGTTAAAAATACCAAGTTGAGGTCATTGAAAAAGTGCACACTAGTTTATGTTGAAATGGCCATTGGCAAGGTCATGTGATTGGTGGTCGAGGTGGGTGGAGAAGGTAATCTCCATGGGTGGGCATGGAGTTTGGTATGTGCCAAAATTTTGAAAAGTTGTTGGTTTTTGTGGAAAAAGTTATTTAGAGGCAAAAATAAAAATACCAACACCCTAATCATCGATGGTCAGGGTACCTGGGGTCACCCGTCAGTGGTCATCCTGATTGTTGATAGTTAGGTTCACACCTTAAAAGGGTAGAGACAAAAA
This sequence comes from Torreya grandis, assembly GCA_037957365.1. Taxonomy (NCBI): domain Eukaryota; kingdom Viridiplantae; phylum Streptophyta; class Pinopsida; order Cupressales; family Taxaceae; genus Torreya; species Torreya grandis. Next base: position 5,857,737 of record JARHVA010000227.1, on the reverse strand, counting down.
ATGACTTCATGGGTATCATTTTATCATTGTTATGTTTTGACTTCTGACAGTGAGCTCTTGGTATTTTGTGAGAGGATTATGACATCATTATTAGCAAGTGATTAGTTGAGGTGATTGTTGATTATATTGAGCCAAGATGCAGGGTGGATAAGGATCGGTGTGTGGCCAAGTCATGGGTCCCTGAGTTCCTCCTTAATGATGGTCAAGGAATGAGGTAGGTGGTGTTAGTAAATTGGTAGAGTAGTTATGATTTTACAAATGCATTTGTCTATATATTTAGTGGTTTTGGTTATTGAATAGGAGGGTATATTAGGTTTTATTTTAATTATACCATAGGTTTAGGGTTTGGGTATGTTTATGGTGAAATACATAGGTGAAATTTGAAATTAGAAGGCTAGGGTAGGTTAGGGGAGGGTAGAGGACAAGTTTAGGGAAATTTGTTGTCTATTTTTAGTGTTTGGGTGATTTTCTAGGTAAGTTAGTTTTTTGGGTGTTCTACTGGTGAAACACCCATAGTGACCATTAGTGGTCACTACCATCCATCGATGGTCGATAATCATTGGCAGTTGGTTATTTGACCGTCGGTGGTCAACTAAAATGGTGAGGTGTTATTTGAAAAGTTTGAATGTTTTTTAAAAAATTTAAAGCTTGATAGTTTAAAAGTTTTGGTTAGTTGTTTAAGGATTTAGGTTAGCATTTTTTAGGGTAAGGGGTAATGGTTGATGGTTAATAGATAACAATTTTATTTAAGGTTCATGTTTAGAAGATGGTGTTTGTAGGTAGAAGATGGATTGTTTAGGGTGAAAATAGGATGGGTTATAGGTTAAAGTAGGCAAATGTAGGGTGATTATTTGTAAGAATAAGAGGTAAGGGTAAGAGGTTAAGTTCATAGGTAAAAATAGTATAGAGAACTAAGTTTATTTGCATTCAAACCTTGCAGGCATGGGAGTAGATCTAGATGTAGGATCAGGTGCTTTAGATCTTTACTCAGATTCAGTAAGGTATGATTGTTATTGATATGGTGCATATAGATGAGGTGAGGCTTAGTGTGATGTTGTATTACCATCACATGTCATGGGATGATATGATAATAGTTGCCCTCATCAAGAGATGGAATTTGGACACTAACACCTTCCTACCACCCACTAGTGAGATGACGATCTTACCTAAGGATGTGCAAAAGATTACATAGCTACCCATTCAAGGTGAGATAATTTATCATATTGAGAGAGAAGAAAGAGATGAGTTTATGAAGCTATTATATGGAGATGACCATGATTTTTCTAGGTGGCACACTAGTGGTTATAGCTACACTCTACTATATCAGAGGGTCAGAGATGATAGGAGGCTGATGACCATGATGATGATGGTGGTATCATACTTTACTATACCATATTAAAGTAGTGGGATGTTTCCCTATCTATTTTTGGGGTTTCTAGTTGAGAAGCTATTAGGTCACATAGTGTTTGGTTGGATGCCTGTGCTTCTAGTATAGATATGCAAGGAGCTGTGGGGGTTTAGAGCTCATAAGAGGTATAATATTAGCATAGGATTTGTTCTACACTATTAGGCTTATGAGCACATCTAATTATTGAGGCTAATGGGGATGTCATGGGAGGGGTATACACAGATGGAGTTCAAAATTAGCTTCATGTAGTGGAGAGATGATTTTGCCCTTTTAGGACTAGGTGGAGGGGTTCATGACATTGATTGGTTTAGGGGTGCCCTAGATGACTTGGTGTTTGGTGACATGTTTTAGAGGCCATACATCAAGTTTCTAGACTAGGCTAGATATAAGATACATACACTATCCCTACAGATCTATAGGTGGATCTTTGACAATCCCATTTGATAGGGTGTAGTGATAGTTTATCCTAGTGTAGGGTATCTCGAGCCAATTCTTAAGGTATAGGTGGGAGGATGTAGAGCTTAAAATTACTAAGCCATAACTCATTCATATTTTACTTGATCATGAGGAGTTACCAGCTAGGGTCAAGATAGATGATGTAGGGTTTGTAGATAGGTACCTAACATGGTACTAGGTACTCTATGTTGTAGCTAATTTTGGGGGTGATGATGATGGTAGGAAGTTGATGGATGTCAACCCATATGGTAGAGGTGTTCAATAGGTATCGACATAGGGGCTACCATAAATGTATATGTAATGATTATAGAGAGATATCAGGCATGAGAGGTACTAATCATGGCATAAGCTTCCATGGCAACACTAAAGGGTTAATTAGTAGTGACATAAAGTCAAGTGGCTATAGTTATAAGTGAGAGGGACTAGGCTAAATCTATATTATATTTGGTTACCTCGGAGAGAGACTCTTTGAGATAGGTCAGAGGAGGATCCATAACACCTATAAGACCATTGAGCACTATCCCCATGGCATGATATCTAACCAAAGTGAAGGAGTTACGCTATTACAAGGCCATCATCTTGAGACATTATCCCAATGATCCATAATGGATTAATACAAAGTTAGTTTGGTAGGTGGTACTAGCATGGTGACACTAGGTTAGTTGGTTACTTCTATAGGGGGATAGGCAAGTATTTTCAGAGGATAGACACTAGGAGGTAGTGGTGCCCTAGGGGCATAATAATGATATGGTTTATATTTTGTCATATATCATTTTGATACTAGCCTATAAGCTGATGTGGGAAGATGTATATTTTGGGAGAGATACATGTATATTTTTTGTATACATGATGATTATGTGGTTTATTTATGATTATAGACTCATGATCTTTGTATATTGCTTATTGTTCATGGTGTTAATGCTCATGTTAGTTATTGATGATGTTATAGATTATGGTTATGATATGGATATGGATGCTAATATGGACTCACCTACTAGGCATGTGATGGCTTTTTATTGATGTTGATGATGATTCTTATGACATGTATGGTTATGATGATGTTTGTTCATGCTAAAATTTAATGAGTGTATGCTTCCTTATTTATATTTAGACATGTGGGGAAAATGGTTTATTATTTTATTATTCATGGATGCTATGATATTATTATGTTGTTGATGGTTATGATTATGTTTATGGACATGGTTTATGCTAATGATGTTTGATTTTGTTCATGATGCATGTTGATATGATGTGATATGGTTATGATTATGGTGATTTTGCTTAGGGTATAAGACATAAAGTAAGTTTAATAACAACACTAGATAAGAGACAAATGTCCAAGTAAATATATCACCAAGTTATGAGGGGATAAAAAGAGGGAACGATGCTTCTTATTTGGCAAGGAAGAAAACAAAATGAAGTTGTATTGTCTTAAGTAACATAAGCCCTTCGAATGCTTCGTATTAACATTTATTAGTTGGTTAAAAAGGTGTCTTGATCACATAATGTCAAGTGAGTTCAAAAATCCCTTGATTTATAGTGTATAAAGGGGAGATGGATGAAATGGAACCTTCTTATGAGACTAGCGTTCTTCTTTTGGAGGTTACCAAATAGTCATATAAACAAGTCTATGACATATAAGATGTAGACTGATTGATGCTATAAGCGTAATTATGAGGGCCAATTGCAACCTTAAAAAATTATTGTACTTATGAGAGCTGATTACAGATTTCAATCTTCTTTTGATTTTTTTATTCTTGATAATGGGTCTTTTGATTATTTCATTTTTGATTGAGAGGATTGGGGAAGCTGATCGATGTTGGAAGCTTCCAATAAATTGCTATTTTTTTCGACAAATGCTTTACTTAACCATACTTCAAGGGAGTAGTCTAAGTTTATGTGATTTAATTAATGCCTTTGATATCTATCCTTCAAGGTAGAAATCTACCTTATTTTGAAAAACTTTGATATGTTTCTAGTAGCTATCCTTCAAGGGAACAGTCTGCAAATGCTAAGAATGACCCATGATTATTTTTGGTTATGACATTACTTTTTATTGTTTGATTTTGCTAGACATAAAATTGATTATAGAAGCTTAAATGTTCACCTTTATGAAGGCAAAACTAAAAATCACAAGAAGGTTGATTAGGTATAAAGAGGTTTAGGTGACAATGATCATGGGAATCTGTCTTGTAAAATGGATGAAAATTACCATGAGAATCATGCCATGGGTAGAGGCATAATACCCTTTGTTCATGATTAGGCCATGATTTTGGAGCATAATCACATGATTTAGTTTTAATCAGTTGCCCCTAAAATAGGGAGATGAATGTGGTTTGAAAGCAAAGGATGAGCCTAAGTTAGACAAAAGGTGCATTTGATCCTCTTTGACAAAAGAAAGGGTACATATGTGAAGCATTGAGGGGTTCAGGTTCTGGGTTGCCTTCAAGAGAGGACAACTGGTAAGATCCTAATCCATACTTGTGCATTATGATATAAGGTCCAATCTAATTGAAATTAAAATTTCCCCACTTGATTTTCTCCATATTGGTGACATGTTGATTTTCCTTTAGGACAAGGTCACTGATATTGAATTCTTGAACCTTAAGGTGTTTCTTTTAAACTCATTTTATTCATTATTTATAGAAATGAATATGGGTGAGGGTGGCTAAATGATTCTCATCAGGTAAATTGATCTGGGCTAAATGGTGATGATGATAATCATCTTCAAAAATGATATCCTATAGGGATATTTGAAGTGAAGGAATTTGGAGTCTGAGAGGTAAGACAACCTTTGATCTAAATGTAAGAGAGAATGGTGTAGCACCCATAGGGTTTTGGATGTTAATAGGATATGCCCATAAGGTGAGGGATGTGCAAATGCCAATCCCAACTAGATGCATTGACCATCTTGGTGAGCATGTTGTTGAGAGTTTTTTTATAGGTTTCTACCTATCCATTAACTTGTGGATGATAGGGTGAAGAGAAACTTAACTTGATTTTGAATGTGTCACAATGACCTTGGAATTATTTTTTTTAAAAATATTTTCCATTGTTAGTGATGATTTTGTGAGGAAAACTTAAATGATAGATACTGTGATGATTGATAAAATTGACAATCTTTTCAGCTTTGGTCAAGATAAGAGGAATAACCTCTACCCATTTGATAAAATATTCGATTGTAGTGATGATAGAATGATGCCACTACAAAGAATGGGGGTTAATTTCACTAATAAGGTTAAGATCCCATTATGAGAAGGTCTAAAAATCCATATATACATGAAGGCTATGGCTAGGTGCATGATACAAATTGACATACTATTGGCACTTAACAAAAATTTTCACATAATCATAATAGTCTTGGTTAAGGGCAGTCTAGTAGTAGCCAAGGTGAAGGATGTATTTAGTCATGGTGAGGCCACTAAAGTGTCCCCCATAGATCCCATCATGCATTTCATTGATAACCTGAGAGGCTTCATGACTATCTAGGCAACAGAAGAGGAGACCATCAAAGCCATGTTTATAAAAAATCCCCCCTAGTATGGTATAATGAGAGATAATTTGTATCACTCTTCGATCATTATTAGAAATACCAAAAGGAATGATAGCTAGGTTAAGATAGTCGAAAGTTTGTTGATATTAAAGGTTAGGTTGGGTCTCCCCCACATTGAATATGGTGGGCTAATCTGGTTTGAAATAAGAAGGATGGGTAAGTCTATGGATAATGACAAATAGCTTAGAGTCAAAGGGTATAGATGGGATCTAAGAGGTGAGGGAATCCATGGTGTTAGAAAACTTGTTTGTAGATCATAGGGTGGTTTGGATATGGTGGTGCTTAAATGATGTTAAGAGTTCATCAAATAGTCACTTATACCATTGTAAAACATCATTTTTACACTAATAAGAGCCATTGATTTAATTGAACACTAATTAAGAGTTGCTAAAGATGTTGTTTGTTTTGACTCCCAAGGCTAACACAGTTTGAGGACCTATTATTAGGGCTTTGTACTCAACCATATTATTGATGCATTTGAAATCTAGCTTAAAGGATAAAGGATGAGGTTCACCATGAAGGGGAATAAGGATAATACTGACTCCCCCACCACATTTTCACTTTGATCCATAAAATAACATGATCACTTGATAGGTAAAGTCTGCTTGAGAGAAGGTCATGATGCACTCATAAGGAAATTCAAGAGGAGGAGGTTGATTGTCTACTAATGGTATGTCAGCCAATTGGTTGGCAATGACTTCCCTTTAATAAACTTATATTGGAGAAACTCAAGGTCAAAATCAACTAAAATCATGAGCCACTTGGCCATATGTTGGTTTTGGTATGGATTAGAGTAAATATACTTGAGTGGATCAATATTTATTATAACATAGGTCTTGTGGTTAAGAAGGTAGTGATGAAGCTTGGTAGTCACAAAGACTAAAGCTAAGCAAAGTTTCTCAGTATGGGTGTATTAAGTATCATACTCTAAAATCATGTGATTGATGTAGTACATAGCTTGTTATTTGTGTTGTTCATCTTGATGAGTCAACATTTCCCCTAGGGAGTGGTCAGTGGTAGAGATATAAAGGTAGAAGGGTTGATTGTTTCTAGAAGGGGTGAGGATAGGTGGAGACAAAAGGTACTCTTTGAGTAAATCAAAGTCCTTTTGATAATCATCATTCCACTTAAAAGACACATCATTCTTTAGGAGGTGATGGAAGGGTTAGTATCACTCCAAGAGCTGAGAGATAAAGTGATGAATGGATTGGAGTTTCCCTTATAAACTATATAATTTCTTGAGGTTGATTGGAGGAAGCATATCAAAGATGGATCGACTTCAATTTCCCAAAGGGAAATGATAAAGCCAAGGATATTTCATAACAAGACCTCAAAAATACATTTTTGGGGGTTAAAGTGGACATGGTAATGGATAAGGCACTCAAAGATAACCTTGAGAATGGCCAAATGATCTTTACAACATATGGATTTCCCAAGAAGGTCATCCACATAGTCTTTTATGATTTTATGTATAAGGTCATGGAAGATGTAAGTCATGACATATTGATAGGTTGCACCAATGTTATTTAATCTAAAAGGCATGACCCTATAGTAGAATTTCCCCCATAGGGTGATAAAGGTGGGTTCGTGTTGATCTTTGGGGGTTAGTAGGATCTAATTGTAACCCATGAATCCATCCATGATAGATAACATCTCATGGATGGCTATAAGATCAAATAGCTAGTTGATGCTTGGTATAGGAAAGATGTCCTTTGGGTAAGCAAGGTAAGATCATGAAATTCCACACAAATACATAGTCCCGCTATGGCTTTGGTGACAGGCATGATGTTCAAAACACATTGGGGATAGTCAATGGGTTAAATGAAATTGATGGATAGGAAATGCTAAAGATCTTATTTGATGACAAGTGCTATGCAAGGGTGCATTCATCAAAGTTTCTACCTAATGGCTTTGGCATCATACTTGGTGACTATGTTATGGGTAGTGATGGAGGGGTCAATTATTGATATGTCATTGTAAGATCAAGCAAATGTTATGTTTTGGTCTTGCAAGAAGGAGGGGAAGTGTTAAAGCTCATCAGAATTTAGAGATTAGCCACTTTTGATGATTTGGGGGTTTTTCAAAGTGCCCAAGTTGATATCCATGGTGGATTCATTTAACATGGTCTAAGTCTCATGAAGTAGGGATTTGTGGATGAAGGTATTTGGTGCACCAAGATAGGTGAGAATCTAATCATCATCTTGACACTAAATAATATTAATGGTAGGAGAGTCATCTCCTATCATCTTATGATGGGTTAGAGGGGTGGTTATGGTCCCCCCTTCCTTTTGATAATTCAAGGTTTTGAGGCTCATCATGTTAATGAAAAAAAAGGTAGGTGGGATGATGTCTTCATCCTCATGCTCAGGTGGAGAAGATATTAGTTAGGAAGGGATGTCTTCTTCAATAATGGTGATAGTAGGTAGTTTCATGTTCTTTGTAGGTATAATGAAGCCAAGGCCATGTTTATTGTGAGGATTTTTGGTCTCAATTGAAATCAACTCATGTGGGCCATGCTCATATAGTCTAAGACCAAATCCCTTTCAAGTACACCTATGGAGGTATGTCTTGGAAAACTTAAGTTTATCCAAGTAGTAAAAACTAGAGGTGAATGGTCGAGGTGAAAAGGAGGTGGATAAAGTGTCAAGAGGTTTGTAAAGTACCCCATAGATGAAATGGGTTTGAAATTTTGAAGGTATAAGGGGAATAATGGCTCTGATATTGGGGTCATACTTGGGCTAGTTGTGAAGTTGACCATACTCATGGGGAGTAAGAAGGCATAAAGGGTCAAGAGGTGATATTCCCCAAGTGAAAGATATAGGAATGTTGATTCTAAGTGGTCTATGGTGGGGATTTAATCTAAGGGGATTGATGATCTAGTAGATGGCTCATTGGTAGAAGAAGATATGGCTTCATCTTTTATGGTTGAGGGTTTGTCTTTGGTTGATGAGGGTGTTATAGATAGAGGTAAGAGGACATCATTTGGTCTATATGTCATGTTACATGATGAAAATGGACTTGGATCAGTGTGTATAGTGAAAACCTAACCTTCATGCTCAAATTTAATATAATTATGAAGGGTAAAGGGTACATAACCCATGGAGCGGAACCAAGGTCATCCCATCAAAACATTATACTAGAATTTGCCTTCCACTACATAGAAGAGATTTGTGAGTGTGCATGGTCTTAAACAAATATGAATGATAATAATTCCCAAAGTAGTGGCCATGGTGTCAATGAAGGATTAGAAGATGATCAATGTTTCAGACATGACATTATTTTGTAATTTAATTTGATCATAGGCATGGGAGGATATGATATTAATATTGGATCCACCATTAATCATCACCCATTTGATGTGGGTTTAGTTGATGTAATCAATGATGAAAAGAGGGGGATATAGGTCATTAGGGTGGATAGAAGGTATTTCTAAATCCTTGAAGGTGACAAGGTTATAAATTTAGAAAACACCAATAAAGGTTTCTAGAGGTTGAGGGTCTTTAGGTTAGACCTCTATTGATTGCAATGCCTCTATCATTACTTGGCGATGATGAGGTGAGGTAGAAATCAATTCATATAGGCTCATATTTGTTAGGGTTTGGTGAAGTTGTTTGAGAACCACTCTTTTGATTGATCCAAAGGGGTTGGATTGAGAGGTACCCAAGATAGATACCTTAGGTTTTGATGAAAGTGAAGATGCTTGAATTTGACCTATTTGGGAGGTGGAAAATAGGTATGCCCATGGGATGGACACTTTCACTTTCTCTTTATCTTTTTTATGATCATGTGATCATATGACCACATGGATAGTATGAATAGAGGGAAGAGTTGGGGTAGGAGATTGGTTTGGTTCCCCATCACTCTGAGGTGAGAGTGAGGGAGTAGGTAGGTGTTGGGTATGGTTTTTGTTTGTTGGATTGGTAGTAGGCTCATGGGAGGTTCATATAATAATATATCATCCTCCTCATATAGTTGATGGATTATGGTTTTGAGAGCTTTTTAGTTCTCTATATTATTCCTAGATGTCTTATGATAGAAGCACACTTGGCAGTCATTGTACTATACTAGTTTTGGACCAAGAGGGTCAAATGGTTGGATAAGAGGTAAGGTGAAGCACAAATATTGCAATAACCTTTGGAAAATAGTTGAGTAATACTCATCTAAAGATGGTGAGGGTATAGAGGTTTTGGACTTGGTTGGTGAGATGGAATTATTTTTAGAAACAAGCTTGGTGGAGGAGATATTGGATAAGGTGGTGTTCTTAATTAGAATTTGGTTTAGGTAAGGAAGTTGATAAGTTGGAGGTAGAAGATGTCAAGGTGGTTAGTTTGGTTATTGATGGATCAATATATATGGGTGTGTTAGAAAGTAAGAGTGATGGCATAACCAAGAGTGGTGGTTGGGTTTTGGTTAAGACAATTAGATCGATGTAGAGGGATGAGGCCCCAAAATAGAGGGCAAGGCTGAGGGAGATAAAACTCTGGCCCTTTGGCCTTTTGCTAGTTTTACCTCCTTGGTTGATTTGGTTTGGTGTTTGGTTAATGGGTCTAGTGAGGTTAGATCTAGTTTAAAGGATAGATGATTAAGGATCTACATAAGGAAGACACCAAGGTTTTTGGTTGGTTTGGTTGAAGTCATAGAAGATGACTTAGTTATTTAGGGTTTGGTTGCTTTGGATGGTTGAGAAATGGTCAGGTTGGTAAAGGTTTTCATTAGCTTGGTTGATATGATAATGGGTTAGATAATAGAAGTGGTGGGTTGGTCTATCAAAGATGTGGTGGTTCCTATTTGGTGATATAAGGGAGCCCCAATTGTTGCCAAATGGTAGCTCGATCCATGTTAGGTTTGGAGACAAATTCCAATCTTTGAACTAGTCTAGAGAATGGTTTATAGATAGGTATTATTCCCTGGGTAGTGGACTAAAAGATAAACCCATAGGTTAAGAAAGGGGAATGGTGACCTCATACTTTTAATCAATCAAAGGATACAAATTTTTGATGGGTGGTTCTTCTGCGGGAGGTGTAGATATGGTGGTTTCTTCCTTGGGAATGATCTCCAAAGGGGAAGTGAATTGTTTAGTGGTTAAAGAAGAAGGTAAAGTTGTGATGGTTGCTTGCTCTGGTGTGTCAGTTGAAGGAGTGGTTAATGAGTGCACTAATTCGATAAGTGGAGGAGGTGAAAATGTTACTTATATGGTTTGGGTCTCCAAAGGAAGAGAAGGTAATTCCACTATCTCAATAAGTGGAGAGGGCGAAGAACAAGTAGATTGGGTGGTAAGTTCTTCATCAATGAGTGTGTCAAGAATCATATTAATGATATGGGCATCATGAGAAGAATCAACTTTGTTTCTCTTATTTTTTGTAGTTGCATGATTAGGAAAAGGTTGTCTAAAAATGTTGAGGTCTTGGTTCGAAGGTGCGTTGGGGTTATCCAACACAAGCTCCCCCTTGTCAATGAGGGTCTAGACAACATTTTTGAAGATATTACACCTACTAACATCATGTTCAACTACTTGATGGAAAGCACATAGGTCATTCTCATTGTACCAGCTAGGTGTAAGATGAGAATAATCAAATTTATAAGGAGGTTTGATGGGAGGAAGTTGTATGATATTATCTTTTAGCAACTTCTCCAAGACTAAAACATAAAATTTTCCAAGTGGAGTAAATTGCTTTTGATTATTTAGGTTTTGGTTCCTTGTGTTTTGATTTGAGGAGTTAGAAGAATTTGGTTGATTTACAGATGGTGGAGGCGTGGTCTTAAGGACAACCACATTCACATTTATCTTATTTTAGGTATTGGTGTTGGTTTGGTTGCTTTGGTTTAGAGGAAGAGGCCTCATTGGATTTGAAGGTAGAGTTTTTATTTTTCAATTTTAACTTTCCTTCATTGATAGCTCTATTATCTAGCTTATATGCCATGGTAAAAGCTTCATCAAAGGTTTTGAAGCTCTAGATGCATAATGTAGAAGAGAAATGTTTGGAACATGCCTGAGCAAAATGTTTTATCAATTTAGGTTGGGGTAAAGAGAAGGAAAGTTGATTGATTAAAATCCTCCAATGAGCTAAAAAATCAGAAAAAGATCATCAAGTTTCTAGATAGAGTAAAGTTTAGTGATAGAAATTTTCTTGGAGATGTTTATTGAAAAGTGATCCAAGAAAATTTTGGTTAGCTGGGTGAAGGAGAAGAGATAATGTTTTGTTATGACACTATACCAATCTAATGTTGTATCGAATAGGGACATGGGGAAGGTACAAAAGAGGAGATAATCATCATAGGAGATCAAATGACATGAATATCTAAATTCCCTGAGGTGTTATTAGGGGTCCTCCTTACTTTGAAATTTAGAAAACTTGGGAAGTTCCCACTAAAGAGGATATGGTATGATAGGGACAAATGGGTGAATGGGATCATTACAGATATGGTCATTTGATATAATGTTATGAGAACCAAAGATGGATGAATCTAAAGTAGTCATTTTATCCATTATCATTTTCATTAGATCCATTTGGATTTATGCACCTAAAAGGTTGTAAAGTGCATATTATTATGGCAGTTGGTTGACATATTTATGATTGGTAGGAGGTTGAAGAGATGCCACATATTGATATGTAGACATAGGTTGTTGGGTGGATGCCATGTAGGGGTAGGTAGATGTAGGTGGTTGGGTAGTGGGTAGAGCTACATGCCCTTATGGGTTAGGGATATAACCCAGGCTGGGTGAGATGGGCACCTGTTAAGAAGTTAAGGTGGGTTGGGTAGGAGCTATGGTTGGGTTTGTAACTAAAGGAAAGGTGGTGATCTTTGTACTAATTGGTGGTAAGGTATAAGGTGTAAACACTACAATATTTTGAAGTGGAGTAGTGACTAAAAAATTATGGGTAGATAAAATAAGGTTGACAATGCTATTATTAGGTACTCCCATGGTGAGTGTAATATAGGTGGTTAATGGTTGGGTTTTTTCTAGGTTAGAGGAGTTATTGGTGGGGGAAAAAGGCATAAGGGTGTTGGTAGGTTGGTTTTCCATAGAAGTATCAAAGGGATCACTAGTAGATGAAGATGACTAGGTAGTCAATGGTTGGGTGGTGACTATGGAAATATAATTGTTACCCATAAGGTGGGAAGGCATGCCATAAGGTGGGTCCATAGGTGGAACTAAAGTAGGAGTATGATGATGCATGGTGCTAAGATAATGCTGAAGGGAAACAAGATTGTTATCTAAGAAGGTGGAAACATTTGTATCTCCTTGGGGAATTACCTGAGGGAAAGATAGACTTACCAAAGGATGAGGAGTTTTTTATGGTTTAGAGATGTAATCTATGGATGAGGAGGTAGAAGAGGTTAAATGGTTTGGGGATGGATTTTGTTTTGCCTAGTTCCTTCATTATTGTCGAGTTAAAACCATGCAAGATAAGGGAGAGAGAATATAAAAAAAATCTCACCACTCAAATAGAGAGAAGATAATAAATGAGCAAAGAAATCAAACACATGCTAAAATGTATGTTAAGTCCTAAAGTTATTTTTAGTCTCTCTTTTGGCTTATGCCTTAAGCTTTGTAGTAAATTGTGTAACTAAAATTGGCCTATAGAGTAGGTACTAAAAAATAAGTCTGTGTTTGGTTTCAAGTTGTGTTTAGACTCTCAAAGGGATCTATATTGGAAATAAATATGTGGCTTGGTATTGGGGCCTACCTCCTTACTTCACACATCACATCGATAAGGGTGTCAGGTTCTTAGAAAATATATATCAATTTTCAAAGTTTATACTCAACCAAAGAGCTGATTTGGTTCTTCCCTTGGTAATGACCTCCAAGTAGGATCATTGAGAAAGGGTAAGGTGACTGCTAGGTGATAAAATCCTAGTCAGGCCTTATGTCAAGTTATTTTGATTTTTTATTGATGTAGGCAGTTTAGTTTGTGTGTGTGATACAAGTGATGCTATTATTGAATTACTTTGATTTAATTTAACTAAGTGAGCTAAAATTGCAATAAACTGATGTATGCAATTGATTTTAAACCTAAAAGAAATTTTAATTTCATTTATGAGCACATAATAGGGAGAAGTTTATGTAAATGCAAAAAAAATAAACCCAAGTAGAGATTCAAGGGTCCAAATAAGCATTCTAGAATATTTTAGATAATTTCAGCTTATATTCCAAAAAAGGAAAAAGAAAGAAACTAAATACATGTATGGTAGAAGAACCTATTTGGTTGTGCACACATTGAATTAGATGATTGTAGAAAACTCTTATTTATCTTGGGAGTAATGAACTACAAATAAGATAACACTAAAACAAATGGTTGGTTAAACAGATAGCTGGGTGGATTGCCTAGTGCTAGCTAGATCTTTGAAGCAAGAGCTTCCTTGTGTCAATCCACACTTTTTAAATAATTAAGTTTAGAAATTGAAAGACAAAGTAATTGCATAACTCATATAAGATACTAAAATTAAATACAAGAAATTCTTGATAAATAAATTAACTAATTATAGAAATACATGGATCAATACTAATGCTAAATAAGTCAGGTGTGGTTCAAAAAATAGGTTGGGGCTTTATGAATAGGCTGATGATCTGAAAGTTGGATTTGGTTGAGGATAAGTAGGTGAAAATATCTTATTTTTATTTTATGCCATAGTGACCATTGGTGGTTAAGGTGATAATTGGTGGTTGAGGCAACCGTCAGTGGTTGGGATAGACCATAAATGGTCAAGGTGACCATCAATGGTTACTATGGGTTAGGTTTGGGTAATAAAAGGCTGATTGATGAGGTTAAAAAATATGTTTTTAAGAGATTGGTTTGTGTTGGGTTGATTAAAAAGTACAAATAAAGTGATTTAATAATTAAAAATAGATACTTAGCTTGCCGATGGTTGATCGGATGAATGGTTGAGGTGGTACAGCCTAGAGCAATTTCATTAGAGTAAGGGTACTTGGTTGTTGGATGATGGATGGTAGTACTTCAGATCTCTATGGTGATTTTTAGATTGATGGATCATTGGATTGATCAAAGAACACCTTTAAAATAAAATTTGGATACAAAATCTCTTAATAGTTGTAAATCCCTTTTGCACCCTCTCCTCCTTTCTCTTTATAAGAAGGAAGGATAGATGTAATAATACATTAACAAGAGGTCTAAATTCATGTCTAATTTTAAATTTTACATGCATGGCATTGCATAATAATTAGACAATCTAATTATAGAAAAGTAAGTCAGAGTGATGTTGGTGTTTAGTGGTTTAGATGGTGGAACCTGACCATTAGTGGTTAGGCTGACTATTGATGGTTAGGGTGACTATTAGTGGTAGAGGATCAAAGATAAGTTAGATTAAAAATGTGGGATAAGATACTAGGTCAAATTTACTTGTGTTAGGTATGGCTTGTGGTTTAGAGGCCAATGGTTGGGCCTAAGGGGGTCTTGAGGTGGTCTAAGGGAGTTACGATATTCAAAACCATCATGTGCAGATATATGGTGTCTACAATAAAATTAACTGCTATGAAGTTGTAATAAGAAATGTCTTGGGATAGATAGGGTACCCAAATGGAACACTCAAAAAAATAATCAATATATCATTATGGATATACTTCAAGTATTGATGTAATGAGGATGGGATTACACATATCTTATGTTAGGTTGTGGAGATAAAAGCTTCACTGTTGCAAACATGGAGGAGGTTGCTGAGTTATAGGGAAATTGACGTCGGCAAGCACAACCGACGTTGGTCACATCTAGTTACAAAGCAGTTGACATCAGTCAGGGATCGACCGATGTCGGTCATCTCCAGACAGACAGTGACCGACGTTAGTTGCCTATGCAGTTTTAGAACTGTTAGTTCACAAATAGTTTGTTAACAAACTAATTGTTTACGTGTAAAAGGATAATTTTAGTCTTGAGTTGCATGTATAATTATTGTAATTAGGTGTCTAATTATTGTTTGCATGGGATCTATATAATAGACTCATGGGGCTGTATTGTAAGCAAGGCAAGGAAGAGATCCTTCCAATTGTAAGATCAGGTTGATCTACAGGTTGTGCATGATCTTATTAGATCTACATGGTAAGTAAGATCATTTGATTTGTAGGTTGTTGCAAGTTCATGGGAGATCTACTTGAAGTACTTTGAGTACTTGTGTATTGGCAGTATTGTTACTGACTGGTTGGAGGTGAACAACAACTCTGTGTTTGAGTTGATTGTTGTGACCGTAATTGAGAGAGAACTCTTGATTGAGAATTACTGGGAGCACTAGAGGTGTGGGAAGCCTCATAGGTGTGAGACGAGTGTGGCATCTTCTTGATTGTATTTTCTTTCTAGAATGAGTTGAATACATGATTGTATTGTCTCTCAAATTCTGTGTTGTTTCTGATTTCTTTGTTACTTGTTACTTCTAGTTAAATTTCGTGTTTAGTTGCTTTTACAAGGTAATCAATTGTGCTCCTAATCCTAACAAAGTGGTATCAGAGCTAGGGTTGTAGGAGCAGGTTTACTAACACCTTGGTTTCAGAGTGTGTTAAGTGTTTTTTGATTACAAGCCACTCTCAGGGGTTTCTGATTGAGTGGGAGTATAGGAATGGCAGAAGAAAGTAAGCTTAGAATGGAGAAGTTTAATGACAAGAATTATCAATTATGGAAGATGTAGATAGAAGATTATCTGTATCAAAAAGATTTGTACTTACCATTGGGTGGGGTTGTATGCAAACCCACAGATATGAAAGATGAAGAATGGAAGGTTCTTGATCAGAAGGCTCTAGGATCTATAAGGTTGAGCCTTGCATCATCTGTGATTTCCAACTTATCACAGGCAAAGACAATGGTAGAGTTGATGGAATCTTTGGAAAATTTATATGAAAAAACCTTAGCTTCGAATAAGGTATTTCTTATGAAGCAGTTATTTAATTTGCAAATGTTGGAAGGTGGATCTGTTCACAGTGATCGTAGTGATTTCCATGGATTAGTAAATCAGTTAGTTTTAGTCAATATTATTTTTGATGATGAAATTAAGGCTCTCTTAATCTTATGCTCATTCCCTGAAAGTTGGGATAGTTTGGTAATGGCAGTTAGTAATATTGTGTTTGCTTCAAATATCTTAAAAGTGGATGATGTTGTTATTGTAATCTTGAATGAAGAAATTCACAGGAAAATCACAAGTGAATCATCAGGAATGCTTTGAGTGTTGAAAGCAGGGGAAGGTAAAGAGAGAAGATTGAGCAAGGGAAATCAAGGTCAAAGATAGGTAGGAGATCCAAGTCCAGGTATGACAGAGTAATCTACTAGAATTATGGAAAGGTAGGGCACAGAAAGAAAGATTACAGGTCGATTGAAGATCAACATGAAGGAAATGAAGAAGTAGATGTTGCAGGTATTGTTGCACAGGATGCTCTGGTATGTTCCTTGGATAAAGTAGAATCTTGGGTTTTAGATTTTGGTGCCTCTTTCCATGCATCCCCCAATAGGGATTTTTTTCATGAATATGTCTAGGGAGACTTTGGAGAAATTTATTTAGGGGATGGAAAGCCTTGTCAAATAGTTGGCAAAGGGAAAGTGCAGCTGAAATTGCAGACATGCAACACATGGGTGTTGAAGGAGGTCATGCATGTCCCAGTCTTGAAGTGGAATTTGATTTTTGTTGGAAAGTTGGGTGATGAGGGATGCACAGCAACTCTCACAGTGGACTCTTGAAAAGTTACCAAGGGTGCACTTGTTTTAGCAAGAGGTAAGGAAGTAGGTACTCTTTATCTATTTACTTGTATTACTGATTCTCCTTCTAGTTTATCTACTTCAGCTATAGATTCAGAGATGTGGCTTCATAGGCTTGGTCACATGAATAAGAAGGGGATGCATGTTCTTGAGTCAAAGGTTAAGAGTTCAAATCTGAAAAGCATAGATAAAGATTTCTGGAAGCAACAGAAGAAAGTGAGGTTTCTTGAATCTCATGCTACAAGAAAGGATTAGGTCTATTACACAAAGAGGAAATTTGATGTTTTTGACAAGAATAGGAAAGCCTTGGTGTTCAAGGAGAAGATGAAAAATAAAAATCAGTCACAGGGGCTGAAGAATTCTGAGCAGGGCAGTTTGAACAAGGGAATGATTCAAAGTAAGCTCATGGGTAAAAAGTCATCACTCACAGGTAAACATAGGTACCGACATCAGTCATGGGGAACTGACATCAAACAGACAGGTGCCAATGTCAGTCATGTGAAGACCAGAGTCAGTGGTGTTGGGTAGGTTAAGACTGACGTCAGTTAGGGAACTGACGTCGACAGTCAGGATAGTCGCATGGAACCGATGTTGGTTGGATGCAGACTGGGGAGTGACCGACATCGGTCACTGAGATGGATTTTGGGTAGATAACAAGCTGTCAAGGAGTCTCAAATGCCCATATGGAGGACTGAAAGGGTAAGTAAGCCTCAAATTCATTATTCGCCTTCTTTAGATTACTTGTTGCTCATTGATGGTCAAGAACCAGGAAGTTTTAAAGAAGTAAAGCAAGTAGAATCTAGGAAATAGTGGGAGCATGGCATGAATTCCTTGGAAGAGAACCAAACGGGAGATTTGGTAGAGTTGCTAGCTAGAGAGAAAGCACTAAGAGATGAATGGATTCCCAGGTCAAAGAAGAGAGAGAATGGATACATGAGATGGAAGGCCAGGGTATATGGTCTTGAGATAGTTGCAAGACAATGGAGGTTTAACCATTGTGTTTTCTTTACCAAGTTGGATAATATTATCTACATTATCATGTTACTGTATGTGGTGTGTATGCTTGTTGCAGGGTCACACATGCATGGAGTTGTTGAGCTAAAGGTAAAGTTAGTTTAGAGATATGTCATGAGGAATCTGAGAGCAGCAAGATTCTTTGGCATAAGTATATCTAGAGATATGGAAGGTCACAAGTTGATTTTGTCTCCAGATGATTGTGTGAATAAGGTAGTGGCAAGGTTCAAGATGTGGGATGCAAAACCAGTTTACACACCTATAGATGGATAGTTCACAAAATAGTGTCCCAATTCACATGATGAGGTTAAGTACATGTGTACTAGATCTGAGTTTGCCCAAGCAGTGGGTGTTTTCAGTGAGTTCAGGGTCAATTCAAGAAAGAAGCACTAGAAATTTGTTTAGTGGATTCTCAAGTATTTGAGAGGGACCAACAACAGGTATACATGCAATGCAAGGTCAAGCACTTCTCTACATGGGTATGTAGAATCGGATGTAGTAAGGGACTTGGATGATAGGTGTTGCACCATAGGATGTGTGGTGGTTGGTCTTCAAGATTGATCTTGAAGAGGGATACAAGCCAGGAAACAAATTAGATGATGTATAGGTACAAGTATAGGTGCAGCTATTTATCTCCAAGTGGGAGATTGTTAGGTTGTGGAGCTAAAAGCTTCACTATTGCAAACATGGAGAAGGTTGCTGAGTTACAGGAAAACTGACATTGACATGCACAACCGACATCAGTCACATCTAGTTACAAAGCAGTCGACATCAGTCAGGGATCGGCCAACGTCGGTCATCTCTAGACAGACAACGACTAATGTTGGTCGCTTGTGCGGTTATAGAACTATTAGTTCACGGATAGTTTGTTAATGAACCAATTGTTTGCATGTAAAAGGATAATTTTAGTCTTGATTTGCATGTCTAATTATTGTAATTAGGTGTCTAATTATTGTTTGCATGGGATCTATATAATAGATTCATGGGGCTGTATTGTAAGCAAGGCAAGGAAGAGATCCTTCCAATTGTAAGATCAGGTTGATCTGTAGGTTGTGCATGATCATGTTAGATCTGCATGGTAAGTAAGATCTTTTGATTTGCAGGTTGTTACAAGTTCATGGGAGATCTACTTGAAATACTTTGAGTACTGGCAATATTGTTACTGACTAGTTGGAGGTGAACAACAACTCTGTGTTTGAGTTGATTGTTGTGACCATAATTGAGAGAGAACTCTTGATTGAGAATTACTGGGAGCACTAGAGGTGTGGGAAGCCTCATAGGTGTGAGAAGAGTGTGGCATATTCTTGATTATATTTTCTTTCTGGAATGAGTTGAATATAAGATTGTATTGTCTCTCAAATTCTGTGTTGTTTTTGATTTCTTTGTTACTTGTTACTTCTGGTTAAATTCCATGTTTAGTTTCTTATACAAGGTAATCAATTGTGCTCCTAATCCTAACATCTTATGTATCCATGGTCATGCTAATAACATGTTAAGTTTAATAGTGTTGGAAAAAATAAGAGCTAAGTATAAATAGCTTTAGGTCTTACCATACATGGTAACACAATTATCCTAAGAGGAATTTGATATTTTGTATCAAATATTTTTAATGTGTTTGTTTTACCAATAAAATATCTATTTATGAACCCAAGAATAGTAAACAATTTCATATTGCATATATTTTCACTTGCCTTTTTATCCACCATAACACTCTATATGGGATGTGAGTCAATGGGAGTACATATGAATAGAGGTACACTGGTATAATATTCATCAATAATTTCAAGGTCATCAAATGTAATCATAGGTCATTGTACTTATATATTTGTAAGTGTATTAATAAGACCATATATAGCATAAGACTCCTTAATTCTAGGAGTATTGATGTCAGAGGAGGATACACATTATAAGTATATTTACCTTAGGATTAGCCTTATGACTCATGCCTCACAAACAAATTAGTAAGCATCTTAATTTTTGAATTAGGTCTTGCAACCAAATAATTAATACACATGCTATTATTATTGAGCTCAATAGTGTTATTCTCAATTAGGTCTTAGATATTATGTCTTAAGCTAGATAATCTATTATTCAAATGTCCTATGCATTCAAGCCAATAAAAATATGTGTTGATATAAAAAATATTACATTGTGACTTTGTTTCGTAGGTGGAGGAATGGATATTAGGTTGCAGTCAAGTAATTTTCACAACACCTTAGGAGGAGGTTTTTATAATCATGTAAATTGATTATGTGGAGGAGAAGAAAGGACAAGCTTGTTAGTAGGCTATGAAAAAAATTTAAATATTTTTTAGTCTCATTCTTAATATTGTTAATATTATATTTGAAATGTGTTTTTATTTTAATTTTAGCATTAATTTTTTTTAAAAGACTATTCCCATACTTTAATTTGTTCATAGAAATAAACTTGACCTCACATTCTTTGATCATATAACTCACATCATCAAAAGATTGAAAGTTTTTGAACACAATAAATTCATGGATGGTTGTGTTGGGCTATTTTCCTTTAAATTGGCATATGTTTCCTCTAGTTTCACACCTAAATGAATAAGAGTTCCAACATGATAGTGCACTAGCATTTCATGAAAGATTAGGTTCTTGCATGCTCACCCAAAGCACATAACTTAAGACTGGTTCTCATTGGTTTTGTCATGTGATGGTGTATTCATATAATTTCCTAGACTAGGGTGCTTGAACAAGTATTAGTCCTAAACTCATCTTTAGTCCCATATCTAACTCATGTTACTTGTTCATGACATATCTATCAAAAGAAAAAGAAGTTGGCATAAAATGATAATAAATAATATCAACTTCATTATAACCATAGGCAAATGAAAAAAAGCATTAGATCAACATATGTTTCTTCCCATTATATTCATAACTTATATCAAATAGTAAAATGATTTTAAAATTACAATGATAACCAACTTATCAACAATAATAAAAAGTAGATCAAGGGGGTATTTATACTTGGTTTACCCTGACCAATCAGTTATATAAGTATATATAAATAAGATGACTTGCCAAAAATCACGAATAAAATTGAGTCATGGCAAGAATTTTACAATGAATTCTTATGGACTTAGGCCTAACTACCCCTATATTATATCTCGATGTAAGATCCTTATTACTAAGAGCCTATCATCCTGAAAGTTAGTGATGTATTCATGCTTGACACAATATTTTCCAAAAAATGTGAACCAATCCATAACTGTCTCCAATTTTTGTGCTTTAGCTAAGTCTTCCAATAATATCTAAGTCCTATGTTCTTAGGTTCTTTGTGTATCATACTTATTTACTCAATAGGACATATTATTTTTTCACCATAGAATCTCATGTCATGGTCTTCCATGCCATGGTATTCAACATCATATCTATTTTCACTACTTGTTATCAAAAAGTATTTAGCTAAAATAGTCTTCAAAAGTGGGGGCCCAAAAATCACCCCACACTAAGCCAATAGTCTATCACAGACTATGCATCTTTTTTAGGTCCTTCCAAAAATTTAGGTCCCAATTATTCAATCTACTTCTTCATGCCTTTCCAATGGTTTAAAGCATTTTTGAGCTTGGATGTGATTTCTTCAACCACCTCCTTCAGCTTCTTTATCTCCTCACGCTACTTGAGACAATCATTTTCTTAAATAACCAACCACTCAAGGGATGTAAAAGCATCCTTATGAATGTCTTCAAGTAAGGTGATTTTTATTAAAACTTATCCTTAAAGTGTTGCAAAACTAAAATTTAACTCCTGGTGGTGAGCACTTATTTTATTCTCCATAGCCTCCACATCTTCAAATGATTTAGTGCACTTAGTGCGATATTTTATTACTAAGGTGCTATAAGCTAATTTTTAACATTGAAGCTTCTCTGCTTGAAGTCTTACTTCCAAATTGTTTTTGGACCATGCTAGTTTAGCAAAAACCCTATCTAGGATGGGAATCATATCACTGACCCTATTCAAAAATATATTAAAAACCTCAAAGGCTTCAGTAAAATATTTTATTGCATATGTTTGATCATGTTAGGGATTGATCTAGTCTTTGTATTTCTTCAACAGAAGTGTTAATAGGGTTTTCAACTTATCAATCACCTCTCCAAAAAGTTGTACCCTATTTTCAAGAGTTAGATATTAGTCCAAAATAGAATTACAGAGGGTCAAGGTTTTACCCAATCTTCCATTGTTGTCTCTAGTTAGTGCTTGAGATCATCAAACTCATATTCAAGTTTTATCCTTATGGTGCACTCATTTTGATGGAGAATAACCATTTATTGATGCTTCTTATAGAGTCATCTTACATCAAATTCAACCAAAGATTTCTACCTGGTCACCTCATGAGAAAACTTAAAGAGTATTGTGCTTACTTGTGATGAGGTGCACATCTAGGGATCTATCCAAAATGTGTTAGGAAGTTCTATCTCTCTTGGTGTCAAAATCAAGCTTTCCAAGGGTAGATCAAAATGGCATTCTTCATTATATATATCATTATAAAATGAAAATTTTCATAGATTCTTCTTAGTTGAGTCCTCTTTTGTAAAATGATACCACATAAACAAATGTTTATCTTTCTCTCTCTATTGGTATTGATCATAAAGGGTCATGGCTGTATCGATAGTCATCAACCTTTGCTGAATGGTTTTTTCAACTAGATCCTTCCCCTTAGAGGGATATCACTCAAGTGTTTAGACATATAGGTATTCATTATGGTGATTGAGAATAGACCATTCATTCCCAAGGCTATGTCTAAAGCATCCCTCTCTTCACTAGTGGGAATTTAAATATCCTATTGTGCTTCCTCAAGGGTGGTTTCTTCATACCACAGTAGCAAGGGTGTCTTCTGCTATGTTGGGGTGACTTGTTCCTCATATTATTATTCAAAGGTTTTTCTTTTGGGTGTTTCTTTTGGGGTTTCTATCTTCTATTCTAGGTCACCATCCTTAGGTGTTGAAGGTTTATGTTCCAAAGGAATATATTGAATCATGGTATCAAGGCCTTCTAGTTGATCTACAAACACACTATCCTTAGGTGGTGAAAGGGAATTCCTTTGTTATTTAGCTTATTCAGGCTGAGTATTGGTGCTAGCATCATGCCCTTGCCTCTTCTTCTTCCTATGCCTCCCAATCACTAGTGGGGGTGGAATAGTTTCTTTATTATTATCCACACTCCTCGATGTCTTATTTTGTGGATTTAACATAAAATAAAGGATGAATAGAATAATCAACCAAAATGTGATGAAACTTAATGTTGATATTATCTAAGTCTAGATTCTCCCTATATTCCATTTTTCCTAGATATACATATATTGACATAGAGTATGAGTCTCAATGTCAATATTTTTAACATCAATTTGTACATGGCATGTGTCATAGATCTTATTTACAATGTTCATGAAATATCTATTAGTGAAGGCTTATGAAAACTTAAGCCATCTGAAAAAGTCACCTAAGGGGACCATATAGATGCATGATATAGAAAAGTGTTGTTTAACCACATAATGGACTTGGTCTTTAAGTTGTGTAGGCAAGTATTTAAGAATGCATCACTTGTTTTTAAAGCCTTCCTTCATGCCATTGTAACAAAACTTCATCTTAGCCTTATGATAAGGAATTATAACACCAGGGCAAGTGAACACTTTAAACCTTTCCACATGAGACTTATCCTTAGGGGGTAGGCCTATTTAAAATCACCAATTGTATATTATGTTACACAAATTTCATTAAAAACTAACAATAAAAGAATAATTCCCCACTCAAATTTTTGGTTTGGTAGGTGGTGGGCCTTTTCTATATTCACAATAATTTTCTCATCAACATATTACAACTAGTTATACTTAACTCCAAGGGTAACCTAATGGGTGACATTCAAATCTACCATGTTTACCTCTTACCTTTATACACCTCCAACCTTGGTCATTATCAAATATGTGATCACTCTAAGGGTGGGATCCTAAATACTTGTTGTATGCATTACATGGCCTTGCTTCCTGTATTCAAATGCCATGGTAGCCTTCTCAATCTCCTCCTGGTCCTCCAAGTATCTAGTGAGGTTAGTGACTTAAAATTATAAACATGTAACTTTTCTCACCCTTTGGTATGTGATCCTCATCTATTTCCCAACAAAACAAAAATAATCCTCATGCATACGTGAAATAAAAAACTTAACAACTTCCATAGGCTTCCCAAAATATGATAGATTAAAAAACTGAAAGAGTCCTACATAATTAAGCTTATTAAAAATAATTTGGTAATAAATAATCTCATTATGAGTATTTTGGCACTCTACCTAGTATTCACTCTACAACTCCACTTCATTCCCTAGTTAGTGATTATTATAGTAAAAAACATTACAAGTTGGCACATTCGACTCCCACTTCTCTATGTAACACTACTTTAGGATATTTCATTTCCTTAATTAACATTAGGGGTGGAGGCAATGTTGTAGATTTATTCTTTGCCTAGAGTGCCATCACACATTCTATCTTATCCATTCCCTCAACTTGTTGTGGTAAACGTTCCTCATGTGTACTAAACTCACTAGGTACCCATTCCCTTATCAAAACTAACTAAACTCCTAACCTCTCAAATTCCTCTTCTTTATGGATTATAAGTAAGTGATCATTATGCTAGGCCTTTTTCTTTAGCCTCATTAGCCTCCAAATAACCTAAAGGTTGAGGCATAACCATCTGAGCCTCCTGAACAAATATGTGATTACTTCTTTAGCTTGCTCGACTTTCCTAATTCAACATCCTCTAATGGTAGATGTTAACATATATAACCTATAATTACTTTAAACTAAAATTCCTCAATCACCATTTTAATACTTTTCTTATTCACTACAATCACTTCACTCCACAATACTAAATTTGGTCCCATATAGTTGATATATGCTCTTTTGGCAACTTAAAAATGCTCTTCTGGATTTGTAAATTCATGAATTGATAATAGTAAAATGTAAAATGATATGTGTTAAACCTTTTATACCCTCACATGGGTAATTCTAATTTAATTTTCCATTACCTCATCCATCACTTAATGCAATTAATTCCTCTAATGGTATTTCCATGATTCACATTTGACACACTTTCCATTACTTTTACTTTTCTCACATTTAACACATTTAACCTATCCCATGCATTTCCTGAAGTGCTTGATAGCTGTAAAGAATTTCAAAAATTTCCATTTTCAAGGTGGGAACCTTAATTCTTTACCTTGAATCTTTGTAGTGGTTATGATCCACATCATGCATACCCACTTTTCCTCATACACTTCCATTTATGCACCCCTTTTTCTTGTATGCAATTCCCATTCACCATTTCCTTGGAACTCTAAAGGTTTACTTCTTTCATCTTTCTTACCCCATACTAAAAGTTATATGTGTTCCTCCAAAAAAATTACAAATAAGTATAAAAGCAAAGAATTTAAGTGTTGACCTAACACTATGTGAAGGCACACAACTAATGCCATGCATTATTGAAAAATAAACCAAAATCTTAAAACTAGACTAGTGGCATATGCCTTATTGTAAAATAGGTAAAACACTACTCTGAATAGTAGGCGTGAATCCAAATACCATTGAAATGGCTTGGAAGGAACTGACCATCTAATCAATTCAATTTTCAAACACCAGTGGGATGAATACTATGGAAAATAAATGGACCATCCCCATGGACATGAAACTTTACTAAATGGTACATGGACTTGGAGTCATAAACCAAAACCTCCATATCCATAGAAAAAGTCTTGTTCTTAAGATGATGATCATGTTAGGCTTTCTATTTCCACTTCTCCACTGCTTGACTCTAATACACTAGAAAATGGGTTTCATCCAACTGAATATAAACATCCAGGCATGATTTTAAATATTTCTCATCATCCAACTAACCAACATGCATAATACATAGATAGGTTATAAGGAACTCAATTGGAAGAATAGATTTAGGACCAAATATGAGATTAAAAGGTGTACTCTTATTCAATCATTTATATGTGGTCTGATACACTCATAATACCATATAAACATGATCCCAATTAGTTTATATAATATTAAAAATATTAGTCAATGTATTACCCAATATCTTATTGAACGCTTCAGCTATACCATTTTCTTGAGGATGGTAAGGTGTAGTCTTATGATACGTGATCATAAACTCAGCCCAAAGGCTGCATATGGTATCATTAAAGAAATGATTTCCTTGAACACTAGTCAAACTTAATAAACATACATACCACATTATAATAATATCCTAGAGAAACCTAGTAGTAGTGGTAGGGGTATAATCCTAGGTTGGTGCTACTTCAACCTAATGAGTGAGGTAATCAGTGGTGATAATAACATATCATGTTCCAGTACTTCAACCTATTGGATTAATATGGCCAAAAAAATTAACCCATTTCTCAAAGGGTCCATGTATTAGGATTGGATGAAGGGGCATAACATCCCTTTTTCTCATCTTACCCATATACTAGCAGATATCAAATTGGTGCACGTAAAATTTAACATCCTTAAATGGAGTAGGCCACCATAAGACAACTAAAATAAAATTTCACGCTATAACATCATTAACATAATATCTTATGGTGACACCTTCATGAATCTCTTAAAGAACCTCAATGTGTTCATGTTGTATGACATAACAACATAAAACTTCATCCCATCCAAGCTTATAAAAGTCATCCCCTATGATCTAGAATGGAGTTGCATGAATAATCAATTACTTCTTTTCTTGAGTGTTGAGGTGGGATGGTACTAAACCTATATTTAGAAAAGTTGTGATATCCTCTAACTCTTTGAGCACACACATGACTTGGAAAATTTACATGTTAAGTAATTCTCAATGACATGTGTTGATTCATTAGATCTAATGTGTGATAAATGATCATGACCATAATTAACCTTACTAGGTTATACCAACACTGAGAACTAGAACTCTTATGAAAACATAATCCATTGACAAATGCATCTATGTAATACTAGATTATTCACTAGGTAATTCAGTGATTCATGGTTCATAATTAAAATAAATGAGGTGGCAAGCAAATACTCATGGAAATTTTGAAGTGTGAAGACCATGGAAAATTCTTTACGTTCTATAGTTGAATAATTATATTTAGTTGGAGTGAGCTTATGAATAGAAAAATAAATAGGATGATGAAGGTTACCCTCACTAGGTTAAGCAAGGATAGTGCCTACTACCATGCTTGAAGCATTGACATGCACATGAAAGGGCTTTGGGTAATCCATAAACTAGAGAATGGGGGTAATAATAAACTTGTCCTTGAGTGTGATGAATGCATACTAGCGAGCATCAGTCTAGACAAACTAACCATTCAAATTCAATAATTCCTCTAGTGGCACAATGATCTTAACATAACCTCAAATGAAATTCCTATAGTATTCCATGGGTCCTAGGAAGGCATAAACCTCTCTCTAAGTGGTCAGTACTCGAAGGTGAAGAGTAACTAAAATCTTAGACATATCCATTAAGAGTCAATCATGATAAATAATATGACCTATTAAAATGCTAAATGGGGTAGCAAAAACACATTTCTTCAGATTCAAGGAAATCTGAAGGTTTTGACAACACTCAAGCAAAAGGTGAAGATTATCACAATGGTTCCACACTAAATCATAGACACTTGAATCATCCAGGTAGAATTGAAGGAATTTATGAATAAAATATTTGAAATCCTTGACCACAATATATGAAAACATAATGGGAGCATTATTCAACCTAAAGGGCATCACATTGTAAGTCAATAAAACCCACCTAGTTGCAAAGGTGGTCTTTGGTTTATCCTCTTTTGTGATATGGACTTGCTTATATCCATAGAAGCCATCAATTACAATATAAATCTCACACCCAACAATTCCTAATATATCCTAAGTGCATGGTGTTGGAAAGGGGTTGGTTACACAATCAACGTTGAGTACCCAAAAGTCCACACAAACATGAATGTGACCATCCTTATTGATACTAATGACCATGGGGCTCATCCATTCAGATTCATCTATAAAAGTGATGAATCCAATACATAATATGCTATTAATATCCTCCTTGACCTGAACACACAATTTGGTATTCATACAATAAGGCCTATTTATAATAGGTTAAACACCTTCTATGAAATTAATGTGCATCGTATCCCATGAAGAGTGCACTCATTTAATCTCAATGTAGTTCCATGGAAAAAATTCTTGATACTCCTTTAAAAATTCAAAAAATTTATAGATATAAGTATCAGACCAATAGTTCCCCATAGTAGCCATCTTAAGCATGTCCTTTGTGCCAATATTACATTAGATCATGTGAAATGGCTCTAAATATAGATGTTGGTCATTCTGAATGGTGTCTCAGACATTAAGTACACCATACTCAATATGCAAAACTAAGTGATCAATAGATATATTAGTTAGATTAAAAATGATACCTTCATTAATTTGGTACGTAAAATTTTATTTGCCGTTCTAGATTTATTCTCTTAATGCATGGTTTAGTTCAGGTTCAAGTGGTGGAGATGATGGTTCCATATCAGGTTCTTGTAAAATGTTCAAGCTCTCCTCCCGTATGTTGCTATATGTCTGATATGGTTTTCAATTAGTGTTAGGTCACCTATAATAGCCTGATGCATGGATTACAAGGTGAGGTGTAAATCCATCTGAGAATATGAGTAAGATAACACTACAATCATATTACTTTTAAGGAAAAACTAAAAATTTGTTTCCATGTGTCATTCTTCATGTACATACCATGATCTAGCCTAGGTGCATAAAGTACCATAGAATGCATGAACCCATCAATACTCAGGCAAAAACATCTCATCTACCTTGTCTATACACATAATATTTTAAAATTTTATCAAATACTAACACTTTACATCTTGCAAGAACCTGTCAAGACTCAATATCTCTAAGTGCATGCCTTAAAGGGTGCACCAATAAAAGGGTGGGTAGACCTTTGGTGCTTCACAAGACTATTGTCCCTTATTGCCACATTATTACTAATCCAATTAGATCATAAAACCATTCCCTAAGATATTTGTCCTCCTTTTCATATTACTCCAATCTTTTCCTCTTTCCATTCCTCCTTTTCTTGTCTTAATCCCCTTTTGGGCACTCAACTATATTGGGTCGACTAGGTCAACCCAATATAGTTTAGGGGTATCCTTCACTTTCTTAGCTTGTTAGCCTTTCAGTTAGCCTAGCTCAGACCTAGTGAATTTCCCTAAAAAACACACTAGGTTGACCTTGTATAGCCAATGTTCCTGGAAGTATTTAAGGCAAGATCTACTTATATATACAAGATCATTTTGGTCATTATTCATATGTGCAATCAAGAGTTATTATTCACTTTTGCTTATTCAAAATCTACTCTTCCATCTTATACTTGAGGAGACTTAGTTTAGGTTTCTTTTTTGGATAATCTAGTATTTTGGATAAGTATTAGATGCTTTGGCATTTACTAGTGATCCTTAAAAACCATAACAATCGCTTGCGAAGCCCCTTTGGCCAAGGGAGAGATTGAGTTTTGACAGGTTCACATTCAGGTAAGTATATTATAACTTTTTTCTCCTCTCTTTTAGTAGATAGAAGTATCATAAGTGTTGGTTTGAATAATACTGCCTTTCATATTTCATTTATTAAGGTGTTACTCATACTTACTTTAATTGAATTTCCCTATACATTATTTATTTAATTATTTCTAATCCCCACTTTGTTCTATAAGCTTTGGTGTGCACTAGATTAGTTTTACTTTATTGTTATTATGATAAGTTAATGTTTTAAACCTTAGGAATCCATTAGGGTTGTTGCGTAATTGTGTTAGATTGTATGCTTTGGAACCCTTCCTAGCATGATATGTTGTGACAAGTTATCCCTCAATTAGGTCTAACAAAGCCACATATTGGTCATGCTCCTACTTAACAAATGTATCCCCAATCAAAAGTGTAGGTATGCTCTATCCTCTCTAAGTTAGGATTAATTCAAAGATATGATGCATTTTTGATTACATACGTTTTGGTGAGCTCAATGTGAATTCTATCTTATCACTAGTTGGGTTGTCTTCACATTTCCATTTTTGTTTCTTTTCTTGTTAGTATTAACATTCACTTTGGCTTCACCTTCATATTACATTCTGGTGAACTTGACGTGAAACTAACCATTGAAATATTTATTTGATTTTATTTTTCATTTTTTGATCATCATTTTGATCATATATTTTTGACATATTGGATCAATTCTATCGATCTAACTATTTTTATCTATGCACAAGTTTCTAAGGACAAACAACTAGATCAACCTAATCGACCTAGTATAGGTTTCTAGCCTTTCAGACATCTAGTTCAGCCTATTAGGTCAACCTAGTTAACCCCTTATATTTTCAATACTTTTCAATATGTTTTTGTGTAGCTTGATCGATTTTGTTAAACTAGTTTATAGATTTTGCCAACATACTTTAAGATTCTTCATCAATAATCTTCTTTCATTGCATCTCTAATCCACCAAGGTTACTTTCTACCTCTCTATTTCTTTTTTTATATCTTTCATTTTATAATTTGTAGTCTTTAAAACTACCCTTGCATAATCAACTAGATCGACAGTGTTGACCTAATTCTGTGTTCTATGTACTATTTGAAATAACTAGATTGACTCTACTAGCCCAATTCATTTTTAGACCTTGATTCCATAGTATAGGTTTAACCCTATCGACCCTATTCTATATTTTGTATATATAGTGTCAACACTATACCTTATTTCAAGTTGGAATTAAGCTTATATCTTCTAGTAATGAGCTCCCACTTTTTTTTCCTAATATTTTCATGCTTAGAATAACTCACATAGTCTAATTAGGGATTTTTAATTAATATATTAGTTTCAATATTTGTATTTTATGCACACACGACTAAATCACATAACATAAATAAGAACTTTAACATTTTGTCTACCCTAAGCCAACCTATTTGTATTTCATCACCAAGGGGGAAGCCAACTTGATGCTCTAGTCAAGTATAAAGCATGGTTAATGGTATATTTTGGATAAGCACTTGACACCCTTATCATTGAAGTGTGTGAAGTGAGGGGAAAAGCCCCAATACCAAGCTTGTATCATTGCCACCATAGTCCTTTCTAGCCAAAACTACCTAAAACCATTATTAGATTGCTATCTAGTACCTTACTTTATATCCAACTTCCAATCACATTAAATCATTTATTAATAATCTAATAAACATATTAGGTTTACCAATTAGTTAGCTCTTTCCTTTTTAAGTTGATGTCTTTCTTTTTTCTCAATTGTGTGTGTAAAAACTTGCATCAGCCAATGTTAGTGTAAGGTTTTGTTTTGTGTACCTAAATTAGATTGGCTAGCATTGATCCAATTGATGTTTTGTTTCCCTTCAGATATTTTTTTCCTAGATTAGCTAAACAAATTATCTTATTTCAGATTCTAACTTATTATCATGTTTCTCTTTCTCCCTGTTTGTTGTACTAGATCAACCCAATTGACTCTATACCTATTTTATCCTCTATGCACTATATTAGATCAAACTAGTTGACCTTGTATAGTTTACATCTCCTTTTAATTCTTTTCCCTATCTCTATTTACTATACTAGATCAACCTAGCTAAACCCGTACTATTTTTAGGTCCTATTTTGTGTATTGCATTGACCCAGTCGACCCTGTACTATTATCTACCTTCCTTGTTCATCAATCTAATTCCCTATCTTTCCTTCTTTGCATTTTGTTCATATCCTTTTAGTCAGAATGAAATATCTTTTCATAATCTTATTGGATAGCTTGAATCCATTTATATACTATATGGGATGTTCATTTATTCCTCTCTTTTCCTCCCAAGATAACCATCACTCTTAGGGAACCTCTTCTCCTCCTTCATCTATGAACTGTAACATGGTGAAGATAACACCTCAAAATAAATTTTATGGATCTAATCCTTTCTATAGTTACCAAGAGACTTGTCATCTTCAAAACATTCAAACCAATGTGGGAGTGATTGATATAAGTTTACTTAACAATCCCACTAGTAATCCTTCTTATTTTAATCCCCTCCTTAATACCAATTTGGGAAGTGATCATACCAATTTTAACTGACCTCTTGATACAACCCAACTATTAGCCCAAGTTATTCAACAAATGAACATAATGCAAAATTTTAACACCAAACAAATGATGCAACTTCAACAACACTTAATCAATGTGGCTAATCAACCTCCAACTATTCATCCTCAAGATAATCCTAATTTCATTTCTCCACCTCTTAGGGATGCCTTAGGAATGTTATTCCTCAACACAATGAATAAAAAAATGCTTCAAACCATTTAAAATGATCCCTTATCCCCCTTTATTATATCCATTGATATTGGTAACATATCTCCAATTATTAAATATGATGGGACTAAAGACTCTGCCTTATTTCTTAAGGCCTTTGGCAACCTTTACCTAGAGTGGATCCAAACTAATACCTTTGCCACTACTAAACTCTTAGTCAAAACCTTTACTAGTGATGTATTATAATGGTACAATAAACTTCTCCAACATTCTATTTGGAACCTTGAAGATTTGGTTAATCCTTTGGTTAAAGATTCTCAACATAATGATCTTCCTAAAAATTGTCTTAGCGATTTCATCAATGCTAAGAATATCCCACAAAATCAGCTCATAGATTTATTAAAAGATGGATATATTTAGCTCATAAATCCAACCATAACATGACTGATGATAACTTATTTAATCTCTTTATCACTACTTTGATTTCCACTCTTCAATACAAGGTTTGAACCTTTGTTCCCCAAACACTTAATGAAGCTCTTGATCAAGCTAAGCATCAAGAATTTATTTTGATTCAATTCAAACCCAATCCTAAAATTATTGAAGGATCTTCCAAACATCTAATTTTATCACTATTAATACTCTACAAACCAAATGATTAGTTGGAAAAATTGATATTCCTTCACCTTCTCATACACCTCTTTTAGTTCATCAAATGAAATAATTTTTACCACCCTCGAAAGCTTTCATCTATCCCAATGCTCCTCCTAAGTGGTATGACCCTAATCTATTTTTTTGGTTCCATTGCAACATTAGGAATTATCATTAATATTTTATAGGGTTCAATAATTTTTTTATCTCCTATATGCTTAGTGATTCATTCAATCATGAAGCTATGATCAATCTTCATCATCAAGAATACACTACTACTTCTCAAAAATGACAAAATTTTAGAGCTTCTACCTCTAATAACTAGGAATATTATTCAAATAATAAATAAAATGTTAAGGAAGTTTGTTACATCGATGCCAATTATAACCAATATTATAACAACTCTCAATATGTCAACACTTCCAATGTCAATTATTATCATAAACTGGCTCACAAAGATCCCGTTACCAAGCCTAAAAATTACACCTTTAGAATAACAACTTATTAAAGATACTACTACCTCTAATGTTGATTTAGAAGAACTTGAGGAAAAACTTCCTCCTTTCAATCCTCCAACCACATCTATACCTTCAAAAACTAATTTACCTAGTAAAACTCATGTTGGTTCTTCTAAATCTCATTGGAATTTTCTTGAAGAACTCAACTCTATACCTTTCAAGATTTCTCTTATGGAGTTAGTTCACACTTAATATTATCTTCATAAATTCCTTATGCAAAAACTTCAAGAAATAAAAGATACATCCTCCATAGATGAAGAACCACCTTCTATTGATTCTCATCCTACTAATGTCAATACCATTGAAACTTTGTGTCCGTCTTCCAAACCTTCTATTGAATTTCTTTAAGAGGACATGATCAACGATGAAATTATTTTTTGTGTTGATGATCCACCACTCTTTATAAAAATATCCATAAATTCCACTCTTATTTGAAAAGTCTTAGTTGATCAAAACTCTAGTATTAATGTAACATCCTTATGAATTATTCAATAACTTGGTTATAACAAGGATCATCTCAAATAAACTTGTCTCACTTGTCATGGTTATGATAAGACTAATAAAAAATGACTTGGTTGTATTTGGATTCTATTAACCATAGGACCTAAGACCATTCAAACCAAGCTTATGTTCCTTGATCTACCTTTATCTTACAATTTCCTTCTTGGTCATCCATGGACCCATTGAATAATAGCCATTACTTCTTTTGGTAGTGAATGTATTAAATTATTACATAATGGGAAATAGTAAAAGCATTAAGCCAATCCCAATCCATGGAGTATTCATCATCTTAATCTTAAACCTCAATATAATATTCTCATCAATCCTAAAATTAGCAATACTCATTTACTGAGTTCATCAATATGAGTTCTGATTTACATGTTACTCGTACAGATTCCAATGATGATGAGCCCAATGAGTTGCAACATACTTGAAATTAAACTAAGTTACCTCCATATATTTCACAATGTCTTCATCCTCTATTACCAAAGGACCATATCATTTCTATTATTGATGAGATTACCAACTTCCCCCTCCATGCAATGCTCAAGAGCCTTCTTTATTAGAAGATGTCTACATTTGCAATGATTTTAGAGTGGATGAAGTATTTCAAGATCCTCTCAGCATGTCTCCTCATACATTCAACAACATTGGTATTTCACCTTTTAAAACTCCCACTGATTCTTAAGC
Organism: Torreya grandis; assembly: GCA_037957365.1. Lineage (NCBI taxonomy): Eukaryota > Viridiplantae > Streptophyta > Pinopsida > Cupressales > Taxaceae > Torreya > Torreya grandis. The sequence continues at coordinate 5,822,951 of JARHVA010000227.1, read as the reverse complement.
ATGTATAATTTCTCCAACATATGACGATAATTGTATCATGGCCCAAACTCAATCTAGAGACTTGGATGTCCAACATTACCAAAAATCTTTAGTCCAAATCCATGATTTTAATTGAGATATACATACCATTTCTAGGGATCAACCTTATATTTTGAGGGTCATGTGCCTCCTTTAAATCCTCTTCTTATTGATACTCCTTGGGTGGTAGAGCAAATTCTTCCTTTCAAACCTCTAGAATTTCCTACACCTTTAGATCTAATCATTCCATCAGATCCTTCTCCCATCATCAAATCCACTAATATTCCAATCTCTTCTACTCCATCTCCTTTTTATATTACCAACATTACACTTGATACCAAGGCAACCGATGTTCATTAAATACACTTTGAGTATGATAGCTATGGAAATCAAATTCTAGATCTTGAAGTAGATGTCAATTATTATTATCTTCTTCTTAACTTGCATAACGAGGCTATTTTTGAGTTACTTCATACTTCGGAACCTCAACTTCCTTGATAGCATCATAAACTTGGTAATTTCAAGACTAAAACTCCTTGATTCAACAACTTCATTAATAGCATTGATCCTAAAGCAATCCAATTTCAGACTTACCTAATGCACCATACCATTTTCAAGACAATAATGCCATGCTTACCAAAGAGACCAATCACATTGAATATGGTACCCCATCTTGTCCTCGACCAATTACAATTTCTTGAGAGATTTCAAATAATGAACATGGCAACTTTAGCTTATTATTTGAAAAATATCATGAAGCTTTTGCTTGGTCCTATGAAGACATGCCTGGCATTGACCCTAGCATCATGGTGTATGACATTATTACTTATCCTGATGCCAAACTTGTGCATAAAAATAAAATAAAATTTCTACCTAAATTTTTAACTCTATGTCATAAGAAAATCATCAAATTACTTGATCCTAATGTTATTAAATAGATGGATTATTTTGAATGGGTTTTCAACATTGTTCCCATTTAGAAGAAAGTCACTGTGGTCATTCACATTTGTATTGATTTTCACAATCTTAATCTTACATGTCCCAAGGACAACTTCCCTTTACCTTCAATATATGCCATAGTTGATTCTATGGCTAGTTATGAAATGTTATCTCTTATGGATGGGTTTCTCAAGATACAATCAAATTCATATCACCCCCAAGGATCTATATAAGACTACTTTCACCTCAAAATGGGGCACCTAATGCTATGTCAAAATGCCTTTTAGCCTCAAAAATTTTAGAGCCACTTATCAACATGCAATGACTTACATTTTTCATGATCTCATTCATAAAATTATTTAAACTTATGTGGATGGTATTATTTCTAAATTTAAATATCATAAGAATCATATTTTGATCTTGTTGTCATCTTCGATCATCTCCTTACATATAAATTTAGAGTTAACCCTTACAAATGTGTTTTTGGAGTCACATCTATAAAATTATTAGGATTCTTAGTCTTTGTCCATGACATTGACCTTGATCTTCCTAAAATTAGTTCTATCATCTACATGCCCATTCTCATTATATTCCTAACATTCATACTTATTGAGGCAAACTTGGGGCAATTAGATGATTCATCCCCAAAATGGCATATCAAATTCACTCCATTAATTATCTTTTTAAGAAGAGTAATGCTTTAGAATTGATGGATCCTTGTCAAAAAGACATTGATAACATGAAAGAGTCATTGCTTCATCCACCTACACTTTGTCCTCCTACCAACGATAAACCTTTACTTCTATATACTTCTTCCAAACCTATTTTAGTTAGGGAAATGCTTGCCCAATAAGATGATACTAGAAGAGAGTATGTTATCTACTACATTAATCAAGGTCTCATTTATTATGAAACACTTTATACCAAAATTGAGTGTGACTACCTTGCCATCTATTTTATAGCTAAAAAGCTTCTTCACTAAATGCTTTACCAAACTACTTATGTCATCATTCATTCTGATCCCCTTCATCATTTCTTCTCCAAAGCCTTTCTCCCTAGAGATATAATTGTCAAATGGATGGTCTTACTCATAGAATTTGATCTCTACATTGTCACCCAAAATGTTGTTAAAGGGAAAGTCATATCTGAACAACTTGTTGTGGCTTCCATTCTAACCACTTCTTCCCTTCAATATGACCTTATAGATCAAAATATCCATTACATTGAAGGTCTCAATGAATCTAACTCTCTCAAATATTATTTTCATATATTTACTATGAATCTTGAAGCTAATTAACTTGATGAATCTTCCACTCCTTTCGTTACTACTAAACCAAAGGTAGATATCGAGGAGCTTCCTAAAATTAATGTTGACTTGCATGAGGATACTTAGATCCTTGAATTTTATGGTGATAAATGCCTTCAAAGAGTTGGGGCATGTTGCATTCTCACAAGTCCTCTTAGTAAATCATTCTTTTATCTTTCCACTTCACCTTTGATGTCACCAATAATATGGTCGAGTACGAACCTCATATCTTGGGAATGAGAGTTGATCTTGATTTAAACATTCAATATCTTCATGTTTTATGTGATTCTCAACTTATTTTCCATCAATTTAGTGGTGATTATCAATGTAAAAGTTAAAACCTCATCACCTGTAATAAAATTATAACCACTCTTACTAAGGATTTTATCCCTTTCACTATTGAGCCTATTCCTAGAGATCAAAATGTCATTGTTGATTCTCTTGCCTCTTTAGCTTCTATATTTCATCCACATCAAGTTATTTTTTATCCTAATTTTTTTGTACAAATAATAAAATATCCATCTTCAACTCAACTACTAGATTCACTTATCTATCATATTGAGGCTGTCACCATTCGACAAAGCCCATGATACCAAGACATCACTCAATTCTTAGAACATCAAACTTATCCTCCTAATTCAAACTCTCATGAAAAGACACACATTTGTAAACAAGATTTCAAGTATGTATTTTGACACAACATATTATATTATCATAGTGTTAAAGTTACCTTGCTCTTTTATGTTATGTAAGATGAAGTCCTTCCTCTTCTCAAACAAACACATGGGGGCATTTGTAGTGGTCACTATAGAAAACATGCTATAGAATGAAAATGTCTACATATGGGTTACTTTTGGCTTACTCTTGAAAAGGATGCAATTGAATATGATAAAAATGTAGTCCACATTAGCTTCACAATGATCTTATCCATTCACCTCTAGCTAAGATTTAAACCATCAAATTTCCTTGGCCATTTTCCACATGGGGATTCGATCTCATTGGTAAACTTCCTCACTCCCAAGATGGGCATGTCTTTATCATCACTGCTATCAAATATTTTACCAAGTGGGTTGAAGCCATGTCCCTTGTTGATGTTACTGATCCTACCATTTAAAAATTCATTATTAACCAAATAATTTTCACTTTGGCATTACCCATACCATCATTTCATATAATGGTGGTAATTTTAAAAATAAACATGTAAAATAACTTTACAACAAATTCAAGATCAATCACAAATTTTTCATACCTTATCATCCATAATATAATGGCCAAACTAAGGCCACTAATAAAATTATCAAAAAAATATTTAAAAATACAATTCATGAAACTTGAATGGATTGGCATATTCATCTTTACCCTATACTTTGGGCTTATCTGACTAGCATACTTACTATGACTGGGGTATCTCCATTCTCACTAGTCTATGGTTCTGAGTCAGTTCTTCCTTTGGAAGTTGAGTTTCCCTCTCTTCACATATCTCTTCATGGTATTATTTTTGATGAATAATTGCATGAAGCCAATCTTCATTCCCTTGATCTACTTGATGAATTCCATCTTTCTACCTTGCAACATAATCTACAATACAAGGCTCACATTGCCAGACAACATAACAAATGTGCTAAAATCTATACTTTTAATGTTGGTGATCTTGTCCTTAAATTAGACTACACCCATGATAAATAAGGTAAATATGATCAAAAATGGTGGGGCCCATATTTAGTTAAAGATATTCTTGGTCTAAGCACCTACCATCTTCAAACCAATGAAGGCCATGTTTTCAAAGAGCCCACCAATGCATAATTTTCAAAAAGTACTTTGCCCAGACATTTTTTTTCTTTCCATGCTTTCTATCTACATCTATCTAAAACTTTTTATAGGTTACTTAATCACAGGTCACTCCCTCTATACAAGTTTCCTCTTTTACATAAACCTTTAGCCCTCCCTTTTGGTCTTTTAGTTTATTAATGTACCATAGTTTTCTTTATCTTCTTGTATTTTCTCTTATTTTTGGTACCCCTTGGGTTTTTATTTTGTGAGTTTCTTTTTAAGACCATGGATAGGAACTGAAATTCCTCACAAAACCATCATATTTTTAATTTTTTCTTTCTCTTATTGTTGCTTGCCAATGTTGTTTTGGCATCCCTTGGGTTTTTCTTTTGTGAGTTGTTTTGTACGATTGTGGATAGGACCTAAAATCCCTCACAAAACTACCATCTCTTTGCTTACCTCACTTTATCTTTCACTTGATTTTTGGCACCCTCATGGGTTTATCTTTTATGAGTTACTTTGTAAGATCATGGATAGGACCTGACCCTCATAAAAATTACCACCTTTTCATGTTCTTGATCCTTGTTCTCAACTTTAGCTTTTCCTTTTTTCTAGATGAAATTTATGCAAATAATCTATGTTAACATGCTTTCACCCATTTACCTTATTCTTATGATAATGAATCACACTTTAATATCATTATATCCATTTTTTCCCTTTATCACATTTCTTTATGATTTGAAGTAATTCAAATTTGTTCCATGTGTCATTCCTCTTGATTTCCCCTTCCTTTCACTCCTCATCAGATAAAACAAGGTCAAAGTCAAGATGGCACTTTTATTTCTTCTAGATTTATGAGACTTCTAGACCCCATGCTCTTTGAAGTTCTCTTTCTTATAAACCTTGTCCCAAGTATTCAAATGAAACTCATCTTTATCACCCATTTTGGTTTTCTAAATCTGTATGGAGGAGGAATCTTAAAAAATCCATCAAGAAAGTTAAAAGCCAAATCATTTGAATTAAAAGTCAATGATATGTAAAAGGAAACATAAAAATATCAAAAGTAAAATTCACACCAAAAAATATGTGATTACAAGAACATATTCTATCTATAATTGAAGCTCAAAATCCGCTGTTAGCCTCACCAAGGTCCTTTGGGGTGTGGTAGGCTAGTATATAAGGATAGGGGATTTCAAAAAAAATCTCTATGGTGCTACCTAATTTTTCACACAACTACCCAATCTTCATAGTAGATTGATGGCTCTATAAGGGGTCTTGAAGAACGAGGAACACATCATGGTTATGTAGGTCCATTTTCCTTATCATGCATTTAGCCTTCATGGGATGATCTATATACTCCATTTGTTGACCTGAGACTTGTGTATCTAAGATAAGTTCTTTAGAATTCTTAAGGTTGAAAGTCTTCTTGTTTTGACAAACCTAATTTGAGTGTCTTGAATTCAATAAAGAGTTTCTCTACCTTAAATTTTCCTTCATTCTCCCCTCCACCCATTTCATTTTCCCTTTTGATAGATAAATTGTGATTCCAAATATATTTTCCCTTCTTGTTTAATTCCTTCTTATTCATCTCTTAAAACCATGATATCACTATTTGTTTCAGTTTTATCTATCCTTAGAGTAAAACATGTTTGAGTAACTTTGGATTTTCTTTCTTTATGCCATAAAATTAATTTTTTTAGAATTAATTTACTTTCCTTTTACCGCTTATCATTTTTTAGCTATCTTACCATTATGGACACCTGAGTTTGTACCCTTTTTCCATTTTTGAGTGAGGTTGGCTTGTTACTTCTCACTCAACAATGTTGTTTTTCCTTTTTATGTACCTTTTTCCATTGTTGAGTGAGATGTGGATTGTTGCTACTTACTCATCAATGTTGTTTTGCCATTTGTTCTTGTTTAGTCTTTTACCATTTGATTTGTTTTATTACCATCATGTTTGACATGTATCTTTGGTTTGACTTGATGAGTTTGCCTTTATTACTTAAGGATAGCTTGTTTGATATTTTTGGTCTTTAGTAGCCTTGGCTTTTTGGTTACCCAATTTGATCTTGTTGTTTGAATTGGTCATTTGGTCTAACATATCAATTGTCACCCCAAATTAAAAAATTTCCCAAGTACGTCCCATCCTCATAACACCAACTATCTTGGTTTTTCTTACATCTATTTGATTTTTCTCTTTAGTTTTATATTCTTGGGTTTGTTGAAAGAAGTCTATGTACCCTACATAATCAAAACTAAAAACATAGTAGACAACCATCCTACAATAAAGGTAAGTCAAGGTATGCATCACATTTAATTTTTAGTTATTTAATTTTCAACCATTTACTTTTTAGATTAGTTTCCCTTTCAGTCATTTACTTTTAATTATTTTTTGCTTTAAAATACTATAAATTTTTTTAGCATCAACATTGTGTGTTACTATGTTCTTTCTCAAAGCACCATCCCTTGTTGCACCTTAGTAACACGTGATGAGCTTCAAGTGGGGAAGATTTATACACATAATATTTTTAAATTTTATCAAATACTAATGCTTTACATCTTGTAGGAACCCATCAAGACTTAATCTCTTTCAGTGCACACTTTTAAGGGTACACCAGGAAACGGGTGGGTAGACCTTTGGTACTTCACAAGATTATTGTCCCTTATTTCTACATTATTACTAATCCAACCATATCCCAAAACCATTGCCTAAGATATTTCTCCTCCCTTGCATATTCTTCCAATCTTTTCCTCTTTCCAACCCTCTTTTTCTTATCTTTATCCCATTTTGTATAGTCAACTATGCTGGGTCGAGTGGGTTGACCTAGTACAGTTTAGAGGTATCCTTCACTTTCTTAGATTGTTAGCCTTTTAGCCAACCCAGCTTAGACCTAGTGAATTATCCTAAAAAACACACTAGGTTGATTGGGTCCACCCTGTACAACCAACATTCCTAGAAGGATTTAGGGCAAGATCTACCTATATATAAGATCATTTCAGTTATTATTCATATGTGCAATCAAGATTTATTATTCACTCATGCTTATTCATAATCTTCTCTTCCACCATTATACTTGAGGAGACTTAGCTTATGTTTCTTATTTGGAAAATATAATCTTGTGGATAAGTCTCAAATGCTTTGGCCTTTCTTAGTGATCCTTGTAAACCACAACAATCTCTTACAAATCCCCTTTGGACAAGAGAGAGATTGAGTCTTAATGAGTTCATATTTAGGTAATTATATTCTAACTTTATTCTCCTCTCTTTTAATATATATATAAGTAGCATAAGTGTTGGCTCAAATAATACTATCTTTCATATTTCATGTATTAGGGTGTTACTCATACTTACTTTAATTGAAGTTCCCTATACATTATTATTTTTATTTATTTCCAACCCTGGATTTATGCGACAAGTTTTGGTGTGCACTATATTAGTTTTACTTTCTTTTTATTAGAATAATTGATTATTTTAAACCTTAAGACTCTATTAGGGTTGTGTGATTATGTTAGATTATAGGCTTTTCAACCCTTCTTAGCATGATATGTTGTGACAAGTGATCCCCTAATCAATATAGAAAATTCCCATATTGGCTATGCTCTCACTTAATAAGTGTATCCCAATCAAAAGTCTAGGTATTCTCTATATTCTCTAAGCTAAGATTGATTTATAAACATGATGCATTCTTGATTACATACAACTTGCATATGTTTTCACAAGATTCAAGATGAACTACTGGAGCACTAATTCCATCATATATAAGGTGCCATGAATATGATTATCATGATGAAAATGATGGTATAGAGTAGAGTGAACTTGGTCCCATGTAATCAAGTTATGATGGTGAGTTCTCCATAATTGAGTAGCTATTCCATAAAAAATATGGATAATCAAGCATATCAATTCATCTTAAAATACATAGAAAGCCTTTAACCATTTCAAAAATTCTCAAACTTCCATTTGACCATGAAATCTAAGAGCTTCATTTAACTACATGGATGGTACAACCATAATACATCCACGAAGAAGGAAAACAAACTTATGAGGTCTATGGTGCTTGTGCAGAGTATCCTGTCGACTACCAATAGTGCCACATATCCTTCTAATAAGATCATACTCACCATGAGCCCAATAATCACAAGCATTATTGTTAATGTTTAGAGATAGACTATGTGTCTACCTAATGCAATATGCCATCCATAATAGGATCAAGGAATTTAGTACCCCGAGCAGTATTGTAGATATGATTAATGTCCTGGTCAATGTTACCTAGGTTAACATATAGAGGTCCCTAAGCATGGTTTAAGGGGATTACTACATGTTTCTCATAATTATCAAAGTTGTTGTATCAATTTTTGAAGCTTAAGTTATCATTATTCACATAGCACTAAGGGTGACCCAAGAGAGTTAAAAACTCATTATATTTGGCCAACTTAGTCACTTCAAAGTTAGATTTGAATGTGACACCTAAAATATTCATTATGGAGTTTTTAATGAATCTAATAGGCATGGCACAAGTATTATTAGCCATAAAAAATACATGAGGAGAAGGATACAAAATAGGGCTTGCCATCTTCCTCCAAGCATCGCTAGTGAGTACATTTACTTTAGTTCCAATATCAACTAGGATATCCTGAATAACCCATCTATCAATAGTATCATTTAATAAGATCTTCTTATCCCCCTCTATACTTGATCCTTTGTAGGACTGAGAATTTGATCCTCATGCATGGTTTAACTAATGATCCTTTGTAGGCCTAGGAATTTGATGATTGAGCCAATTTTTTTTAAAAAAACACAATATCTTTGTCAAGGAGTCACTTACGTAATTCATGTAACTCATCATGCATTGATTTTTGAATATCCATATATTTATACATGTCAACATGTGTAGAAACATATCTACCTTAAGTAATTAGATCTCTTTCTACAGCTTCCTCACCAAAGTCACTGTGTCATGTAACACTTCTTCTATTGCTGAACATCCAAATAATGAGTCACATGAGGCTCCTCCCATTGAACCTTATTAGTGGGCTAGTTTGACATGGAATGGGATTGAGCACCACTTCATGTAGTAATGTTGACCTTGGGACTAGTTAGAGTAGTGAGGCATGGTCTCTATTATGTCTTTTCAATATGTATCATTCTAGTACCCTTTTCATTTCTCTCCTTTATGATGTCAATAGACAGGTTTGGGCACTCTTCCAAATGATGTTAATTTATTAAAAAAAAACATGTGGGATACACTAGGTAATCACAATGGTAGTACTTGAGGGAACCATACTTGTAATATGTTCTAGGTGGAAAACTACCACATCTATGTCCATGACCATGACCTCTAAAATACTAGCCTTCACCATTGTCTTGGTCATTGAAAACATAATTTTGATGATTACATTATGCATGTACCTCATGATTTTCACTAATAATATAATAATCATTGGTATCATGAGTATATACATCACACATTTTACAGTACATAGATATCTTTGATTGTGTATTACCCTGAAGTAGGGGAAATCCATCACATCATGCTCTTCCTAGTAAATCTCATAGGATTTCTTCATCATGGTGAGAATACTTTTATTGGGGTAGTTATTCCTATTGTGGCCTTCAAATTAATAGTCAACACACCACAAACCACTACGAGTATCATGATTAATATGCACAATTATATTTTTTAGTTGATATGTCATGGAAACAATATGAGCTTTCATGAAGGGACTAATCCCTATTTCTATGATTTAAATATATTTTACATGAATGGAAGATTCTAATGCCTTGTGTGGGTTAGTGAAGGTCTTCTATGATAAGGTGCATCACAATGGAAACAAAAATCCTCCCATGAAATAATGGGCATGTTGAGTGGAATTCATCTCAAAATAAAGATTAGAGAGAAGCATTTTAAAATGTACATCATAAATGTGTATGATCTTAGTTAGTTCTTGCTTAATGTCCTTTTGGGAAGCAATGCTCTATTATTCAAACTCTAGGTTATCAGATTCCTAGAGAAAAGATTCATTCAATTATTCATAATTCACCATAACTTGTAGATCAAAACTATTATACCATTTATGCACATGGTTCTAAAAGAGTGGTGGTAAAATGAGTTTCCTTTCATTTAGTATCTAAAATACCACATGCTTACTAGATAAGTTCACACTTGTGAACATGTTTGAATATATTTTCCACATCATCATACCATGGTAAATGGAGTGTCATCTCATAATAAATAATGGGTAGATGAGGTGTTGTAAATGGAGCTTGATATGATGCACTTTTAGTCCCTCATAGAACTCATGAGGGTAGTCCAACAATGCCTCCTATGCCTCCTCTAGATCCTTTGGATGAACCACCATCGGTACTACCTCCCATGATTCCTATATAAATAAAATAACCTAATATGTTATGCATAAAGGTAGAATAATCGGCTATCACTCTACCCACTGGCTATGCTAGGTCCACTAGGCATTCCAAACCGAGCCATAGAATTGTCTTGCAATGAAAATGAAATAAAAATTAAACTAATATCTTGGTATTGGTCTTCAAAATTATCTATAATAGGTTTAGTTTTTTATTCTACACCATCCATATACTAGTTTCATAAAAAAAATTCATCTAACTCAAGAGCATATACATGTTATATGGGTGGCAAATTGGGCCTATCTAGATTAGGTTCTTCAGTCACCAATGCCTAACTTATTTCTCTTATTTGTACCTATGATAGAATTAGGTGTGGTCATGTGGTTTGAGAGTCTTATTTATGTCCTTTCACTTCCCTTCAGACCCTCATGACACTTCTTGAGTCCTTTTGGTCCCTCCTTGGATCACTTTCCACTCATATCCCTTTGCCTAGCCTAATCATACTTACACTTTTGTAACTTCCACTTACTAGCTGCCATGTTGAACCAAAAATCTTACATTAAGTGTGCCCCTCTATTTCCCCACCAAATTCATTTCTCATGTGAGAGAGAATTTATCTATCTATGGAGAAGGTTTCAAGTCCAAAATCCACTATAAACTTCTTAATCTCAAAAAAAATGTCTAAGATATCTTCCACATGATTATTAAAGGATGTGAAATCAAGCTTCCTTTAGATAGGAGTAAATTGAGACCATATATTCCAAAATGTAACTATTCAATTTTTTTTCCTTCCAAACATCCATTACATGCATCCAAAGTGATCCCAATCATGTTAAGGCCAACTAATGCTCTAATGACTAGGTGATATTCCATATGTATTTCCTCAATCAATCTTGTGCAATGTCAAAATATGAGCATGAAGGTGAACATGCACTTATAAAAATAACACTTCATAAATTGATCCATACAGATGTTCTATGCATGTGTGTGTAGAGATTACTATTTTAATAAATGGTAATGCAAAATTGTTTTCTACTATAGTAACCCATCATTCAACATTCTTCAGAGATATCCATTTTAGCATCTTCCCACCATCATGTAAAAAAGAGCTATGATTTCCAATAATAGAACCAAATTATTGGGTTCTTTTTCTTTAAACTAACATATGTTTCCCCTAGTTACATGCCTAAATAGATAAGAGTTACAATGTGCTAGCATTGTATCATTTCATGTAATAACAAGTTCTTACGTGCTCACCCAAAGCACACAACTTAAGACTGATTCCCATTAATATATCTTATGAGGGTATATTCATATAATTTATTATATTAAGATGCTCAAACAAGTCCTTGGTCCTAAACTCATCCTCATTCCTATATCTAACATAGCTTACTTGTTCATCACTTATCTATCAAAATAATAATAAGTTGGCATAAAATGGTAATAAATAATATCAAATCCATTATAAGCATAGACAAATGAACATAAGAATTATGTCAACATAGGATTATTTCTATTATATTCATATGTTATATCAAAGAGTACAGTGGTTGCAAAATTATAATGATATCTAACTCATCAACAACAATACAAAGTAGATTAAGAGGGAATTTATTCTTAGTTTCCCCTAACTAGCCAATTATATATTTAATTATAAATAATATGACTCACCAATGATCACCAATAAAATTAATTCATGAAAAGCATTTTACAATAAATTCCTACTGACCTAGGCCTAATTGACCCTATATTATCTCTCGATATTGGATCCTCATCACCAAACACATATATTATCATGGGTCGGTGATAGATTCATAATTAACTTAGTATTTTACAACATTCCTATGAAATGATCCATATCTATTTCCATTTTCCACACTTTCCTAAAGTCTTCCACTAATATCTATGTCCTACATTCTTAGGTTCTCTATTTATCATGATTCTTTAATCCACGAGACTTGCTTCTTCCACACCATGGAATTTCACACCATGGTATTTCACATCATAATATTATATGCCATATCTCTCGACACTACTTGTTACCAAAAAGTACTTAGCCAAAATAGTATTTAAAATTGGGGGAACAACATCACCCCACACTAAGCCAATAGTCCATCTCAGACTATGTATTTTTAGGTCCCTCCAAAAATTTAGGTCCTAAATATTCAATATAGTTCTTCATACCCTCCCAATGGTTTTAATTATTTTGGATCTTGGATGTGATTTATCCAATCACCTCCTTAAGATTATTTATCTCTTCAGGCTACTCAAGATAATCACCTACTTGAATGACCAAATGCTCAAGTGATGTAGAAGTATCTTTATGAATGTCTTCAAATGTGGTGACCTCTATTGCAACCTATCCTCAAAGAATCATGAAACTATAATTTAAATACTATAGATGAGTTCTTATTTTATTATCCATTGCCTCCACATTTTCAAATGCTTTGGTGTGCTCAGTACGATATTTTATTACTAAGGCATTGTCAACCAATTGTTGGTATTGAAGCTCCTCTACTTGAAGTCTTGCTTCCAAATTTTTTTTGGGCTATGTAAGTTTATAAAAAAACCCATCCAAGATGGGAATTGTATCACCAACCATATTTAAAAACATATTATAGTCCTTAATTACTTCATTAAATTATTCCATTTCTCATGTTTGATCATGTCATGGACTAGTCCGATCTTTGATTTTCTTCAACAAAAGTGATACTAAGGTTTCTAACTTATCAATCACCTCTCTATAAAGTGGTACCCCATATATAATAGTTGAATCTTGGTCAAAAATAGACTTAAAGAGGGTCATGGTGTTTACTCAATCCACCATTGTTTTCTCCAATTGGCACTTGAGCTCATCCAATTCATTTTCAAGATTTATCCTTATAGTGCACTTGTTGCAATAGAGAATAACCATCTCTTGATGCTTCTATTGGAGTCACATTACATAAAATTCAACTAAGGAATTCTTCCTAGTCACCTCATGAATAAAATTCAAGAGTTTTTTGCTTACCTAAGATAAGGCGCACATCTAGGTATCTGCCCAAAGTATGTCAGGAAGTTCTATCTCTCCCACTATCAAAATTAAGTTTTCTAAGGGAACTCAAAATGGAATTATTTATTAAAGATATCATTATAAATGACAATTATCATCAAGTATACTTAGTTAATTCATCCTTTTTAACATTCTCCCACATAAATAAATGTTTGTCCAACATTACCTATTGGTACTAAGCGTGAAGGGTCATGGTTGTATCACTAGTTATCACTCTTTCCTAGAAGGATTCATAAACTAGTTCCTTCCCTTTAGAGGGATATCACTCAAGTATTTAGACATCCAGGTATTCATTATGGTGACTTAGATTGATAATAATATCATTCATTACCAAGGATGTATCTAAACCATCCCTCTCTTCACCAGTGGGGCTTCCAATATCCACTTGTGATTCCTCAAGGGTAGTTTCTTCATGCCACGCTAGTGAGGATGTGTTCTCATATGATGAGGTGACTTGTTCTTCCTATTTTTATTTAATTTTTTCTCTTTTAGGTGTTTCCTCTAGGGTTTTTATCTTCTATTCCAAGTCACCATCCTTAGGCACTAAAGTTTCATGTTCTGAAGAAACAAATTACATCATGAGATTAGGGCCCTTTAGTTGACCTATAAACACACTATCCTTAGGGGTAAAGGGGTAGTCCTTTACTAATTAGATTATTTAGGATGAACACTATTGTTAGTATCATGTCCTTGACTCTTCTACTTCCTATGACTCCCAATCTATGGTAGGGGTGGAATAGTTTCTTTCCTATTATCTATAGTCCCTAATGTCTTCTTTCATAGATTTAACATAAAAAATAAAGAATGAATATAATCACACACACACACACACACACACACACACACACACACACACACACACACACACACACACACACACACACACACACACACACACACACACACACACACACACACACACACACACACACACACACACAACCTTAATTTTGGTATTTTACGAATCCATCTTCTCCCTATATGCCTTATTCCTTGGATAGACATACATTTTATGGAGAGTATGAGTCTCAATATTAATATTTTCAACATCAATTTATACAGGGTGTGCCTCACAAATCCTATTGATGATGTTCTTAAAATATATGGTAGTGAAGGCATGTAGCAACTTAAGCCATCCAAACAAGTCACTTGAGGAGAACATTTGGATGTGTGCTAGAGATAAGCGCTATTAACTTCAAACTAGGCTTGGTCTTCTAGTTATGTAGGTAAGTATTTGGGAAGGGACCACTAATTTAAAAAGTCTTCCTTCATGTCATCATACCAACCCTTCATCTTATCCTAATGGGAAGGAATTGTATCACTAGGGCAAGTGAAGGCTTTAAACATTTTTTCAAGATACTTATGCTCAATGGGGTCAGCCCATTTAAAATCACTAGTTCTGTAATTTGGAACACCAATTTAATAAAAAAATAATAAAATAATAACACCCCATGTAAATTTATGGTTTGACTTGTGGTGGTCCTTTTTTTCATTTGTACTATTTTTCTTAGCAAAATATTACTAGTTATACTTAAATTTAAGGGTAACCTGATGGGAAACATATAAACATGCCATGTCCACCTCATTCTACCTATTCACACATCTAACTTTGGTCATTATTAAATGTGTGACCACTCTAATGGTGGGATCCTAAAGACTTATTATATGCATTGCATGGCCTTAATTCCTATATTCAAGAACCATGATAGTATTCTCAATCTTTTTCTCATCCTCTAAGTCTCCATCAAGGTCAATGTCTGAACATTGTAGACCTATAACTTTACTAACCCTTTGGGACATGATCCTCATCTTTCACCTAGAAAAATAGAAATGATCTTCATGCACATGTGAAATAAAAAAACTTAATGGATTCCATAGGCTTATTGAAATATGTTAGATTAAACAACTGAAAGAGTCCTACATAATTAAGCTTATTAAAAATACATAGGTCATAAATAATCTCATTACAGGTATTCTTACATTCCACCTAGTAGTCACAATGCAAATCCACCTCATTCCTCAACTAGCAATGATTATGGCAAAAAATATTATATGTTGGCACATTCGACTCCCAGTTCTCTATGTGTAACACTACTTCAGGTTATTACATTTCCTTAATTAAAACTAGGGGTGGAATTGGTACTATATATTTCTTCTTTTCCTAACATTTCATCACAAATTCTATCTTGTCTATTCCCTCAGCCTGTTATGGTAAACTTTCCTCACGTATGCTAGAATCACTAGGTACCTCTTCCCTTATCAAAATAGATTAAAATCCCACACTCTCAGATTCCTCTTCTTCATGGATTATAGTTAAGGGATCACTATGATATGCCTTTGTATTTGGCTATATCACCCTCTAATGAGCTTGAAAGTTGAGGCACAACATTTTGACCCCACCAAATGAATACATGATTACTTATCTAACTTGCTCATCTTTCTTACTTCAACATCTTCCAATGACATACGTCGACACTTACAACCTATAATTCCTTTAACATGTTCTTCTTTAATCATTATTTCAAAACTTTTCCTATTCACCATAATCACTTCACACCACAATACTAAAATTGGTCACATATAGTTGATATATGCTCTTTTGGTAGCTTGAAATTACTTTTTTGGCTCTATAAATTCATTAATTGATAATAGTAAAATGTAAAATTATATGTGTTTATCATTTTATATCCTTGAAGGGGTAATATTCACTTACTTCCCCATTACCTCATCCATCACTTCATATAATTAGTGCCTCTAATGATTTTTCCATGTTTCACATTTGACACACTTACCATTACAATTACTTTTCTTCCATTTAACACATATGTCCTATCTTGTGTTTTTCCTAAAATGCATAATAAATGTAAAATAATTTCAAAAATATCCATTTCCAAGGTGGGAACCTCACTTATTTACCTTAACTCTTTCTATTAGTTATGCACTGCATACTACATACCCATTTATCCTCATACACCTCCACTTATGCACCCATTTTTCTTACATGTATTCCCATTCACCATTTTATTGGTGCTCTAAATGTTTACTTATATCATCCTTCTTACCCCACACTAAAAGTTGTCCATGGTCCTCCATGACATTACAAAGACACATAAAATCAAATAACTAAGTTTTGAACTAAAACTAAGCAAGGGCACATAACTAATGCCATGCCTTATTGAATAATGAACTAAAATCCTAAACTAAACTCATGGTATACACCTTATTACAAAATAGGAAAAAAATTACTTTGAATAGTAGGGTCAAAGTGAGTTACTATTGAAATAGCCTAAAAGGAACTGGACATCTAACTAATTCATTTTGTATGCATCAATGGGATGAATACTATGAATAATAAATAGACCGTCCCAGTGGACATGAAGCTTTCTTGAATGATGCATGAACTTGGAGTCATAAACCAAAACCTACATACTTGGGGAAAAAGTTTTGTTCTTAAGATGATGATCATGCTAGACCTCTTATTTCCACTTCTCCATTCCTTAACTCCAATGCACTAGAAAATAGGTTTCATCAAACTAAAGTAAAGCATCTAGGTGCACTTTCAAATATTATTCAACATCCAACCACCTAATGCATGAAATACATAGAGAAGGTATAAGGAAATCAGCTAAAAAAATGAATTTAATACCAAACATAAGATTAAAAAGTGTACTCTTATTCAATCATTTGTATGTGGTCTGATATACCCATAATACTATAGAAACATGATCATCCTAGTTAGTTCATCTAATATTAAGAATCTTAATCAATGTATTACCCAATATCTTATTGAATGATTCAACTATACTATTAGCCTAAGGATGGTAAGGTTTATTATTATGGTGCATGATCATGAACTTAGCCAAAAGGATGTGGATGGTATCATTAAGGAATTGAGTTCCTTGATCACTAGTTAAATTTAATGGACATCCATACCATGTAATGATATTATCCCAAAAAAACCTAACATCAATGGTAGTGGTACAATCTAGGGTTGGTATTACTTTAGCCCAATGAGTGAGGAAATCACTGGTGGTAATGACATAGTGTGCTCTAATATGTTGCCTTGTTAGATTAATGGGGTTAATAAAATCAAATTTCCATTTCTCAAAGGGTTCATGTGCCAAGGTTATATTAAGAGGCATAGCATCCATTTTGTTTATCTTACCCATGCACTAGTAGATATCACATTAGCATGTATAAGATTTATCATTCTTAAATAGAGTAGGCCACCATAAGCCATCTAAAATAACCTTTTATACATAGTATCACTGGTATACTGTCCTCTGGTGACACCTTCATAAACCTCCTGAATAACCTTCATTTTCTCTTGTTTCAAGATGCAACAACATAAAACTTTATCCCCTTTAAGCTTATAAAGGTAACCCTCTATTAGATCGAAGAGAGTTGCATAAACAATCAACTACTTTTTTTTATTGAGCATTAAGGTGGGATGGTGCTAAAACTATATTAAAAAAAAGTTATGATATCCTCCTCCTCTTTGGGCATGTGCATGAATTGAAAAATTTGCATGTTAGGTAAGTCATCCCTAATGGCATGCACTAGTTTACCAGATTAAATACATGATAAATGATCAAGGCCACAACTATCTTTACTAGGTTTCACCATCATCAATAATTAAAGCTCTTAGAAAAGAACAATCCACCAATAAATGAATCCATGTAATACCAACTTATTCATTAGGTACTTTAGTGCTTCATGGTCTGTAAAAAAAATGAATAAGGTGGCCAATAAATAATGATGTAAATTTTGAAGCACATAGACCATGAACAAGGCTTCATATTCTATAGTAAAATAATTCCATTCAACTGAAGTGAGATTCTAACTATAAAAATAGATAGGATGCTCAAGGTTTCCCTCACTAGGTTTAGAAAGGATAGCACCTACTATATCATGCTTGAAACATCAACATACACATGAAAAGGATTTATCTAGTCCATAAATTGGAGAATGGGGGTAGTAATGAGATTGTCCTTGATTGTGATGAATGCTTGATAGTGAACATCAATCTACACAAACTAACCATTCTATTTTAGAAATTATTCTAACAATGCAGTGATCTTAGCATAAACTTGAATGAACTTTCTATAGTATCCCATGTGTCCTAGGAAGGTGTGAAGCTCTCATTGGGTGTTTGGTGTTGGAGGCCAAAGAATAATTATAATCTTGGCTATATCCACTAAGATTATATCATGACAGAATAACAGGACCTATCAAAATGCCAAACATAATAGAAAAAACAAATTTATTCAGGTTTAAGAAAATCTAAAGGTTTTGGTAGTGCTCAAACATAAGGCAAATATTATCACAATGGTCCTACTCTAAATTGTAGATGGTCCAATCATCTAGGTAGACTTGAAGGAATTTATTAATAAAATATTTGAAATCCTTGACTGTAATTTATGAAAACACACTAGAAGTATTATTCAACTCAAAACACATCATGGTGTAAGAAAACAAACCCTGCTCAGTTAAAAAGGTGGTATTTAGTTTATCCTCTTTCACGATCTAGACTTGATGACATCTAGGGAAGCCATTAATGAAAGTATAAATCTCACACCTAAAAACTCCTTCTAAGATTTCCTTAGTGAAGGGCATCAAAAAGGGATTAGTTATACATGCAATATTGAGTACCTGATAGTCTACACAATCATGAATATGACCATCCTTCCTGATACTAATGACCATGGGGCTTAACCATTCAAACTCATCCATAGGATTGCCGACTACAATGTGCAACATTATAATACACTCCTTGACTCGAGCATGTAAGTTAGGATTCATATGATAAGGCCTCTTTATGAAAGGATGAATACCTTATATGAAATTGATGTGCATCTTGCCTAATTAATAGTGCACTCCTTTCATCTTGGTTTAATTCCATGAAAAAACATATTGATACTCCTTTAATAGTTCATAAATCTTAGAGATCTTAGTATTAGATCAATAATTCCCCATAATAACAATATTAGGTGTGTCCTCTATGTCAATATTATGCTGGATCATCTAAAGTGGATCTAAATACAAATGTTTCTCATTCTAGATGGTGTCTCTAACATTACACATGCCATACTTAGTATGTAAATCCAATTGACCAATGGATAGATTAGGTAGATCAGAAATGGTACC
Source organism: Torreya grandis (assembly GCA_037957365.1). Classification (NCBI taxonomy): domain Eukaryota; kingdom Viridiplantae; phylum Streptophyta; class Pinopsida; order Cupressales; family Taxaceae; genus Torreya; species Torreya grandis. Next base: position 5,803,356 of record JARHVA010000227.1, on the reverse strand, counting down.
TTCATTGACTTGGTACACAACCCTTTGTTTGCTTTTTTGGGCCTATTATCTTAATTAATGTTTTATTTTAGGTTCAAGTGATAGAAATTATGCTTCCATATCAATTTGAAATAAAATTTTCAAGCTCTCCTCCTATGCACCTTGCATATGTTTGATACAATTTTCAACTAATGCTGAGTCACATATAATATCTTGGTGTATGGCTTACAAGGTGAGGCATAAGTCCATTTGAGGATATAAGTAGGATAACAACACAATAATATTACTTTTAAGAAAATACCAATAATTTATCTCCATGTGCCACTTTTTATGGACATACCATGCTCTAGCCCAAGTGTGTAGAGTATCATAGAATGCATGAACCCATAGATACTCAAGAAAAAACATCTCATCCACCTTCCACATGTTTTCATAGGCTTAAAGATGAGCTTATGGAACACTAATTCCATCATAATTTAAGGTGTCATTAATGTGGTTATCATGATGCAAATGATGGTGTAGATTAGAGTGAACTCAGTCAAAAGTAAGTAAGGTCTAATGGTGATTTCTCCACCACTGAGTCACTGTTCCATAAAAATATGGATAATTGAGCATATACATTCATATTTAAATACATACAAATCCTCCAACCACTACACAAATTCTTGGACTTCCATCTGACCATGAAATCTAGAAGCTTCATCTAACCACATGGGTGGTGCAGCCTTAATGCATTCATGAAGAAGGAAAAAAAATATTATGTTTATGGTGCCTCCATGGAGTATCCTATCGACTACCAATAACACCATATATAATTCTAGTAAGATCATACTCACCATGAGCCGTATATTCACAATCATTACTAGTAGTTTTAGGGATAGACTATGTGTTTGCCCAATGTAATGTGCCATCTAGACTAAGATCAAGGTGTTGGGTCATTTATGATCCAAGGAAATTATGTAATGTTTTATTTTTATTTGTAGTTAGTTGTGTTTATCCATTTTTTGGTTTTGTAACTAACTTCTAACTCCCATAAGCTTCATTTTAAAGGCTTACCTATTGTACAAAAATAATATGCTTTACATTGAATAAAATATACATTATTTCATCCATTATTTTTTATCCTTAAATGGTATCAAATACACATAAGTAGAGAAAGGAGGAAATCCTAGTGTAATCTTTTTCAATATGTATGATGCTTCAAAACATGAATATAGACTAAATTGGATGGTGTACAATAGTTTGAGGTATGATGCAATAAATAGTCTGATATGACATGATATTCATTACTTGCATAATATAAAGGTTTATGTTATCCTCACATTATAAATGCTTTCAACTATTTACTTTGAAAGTATCTTCATCTTTGTTTAGCTATTGTCACTTTTCTTCATCCCCTCCTTGCTCATAGGCTTATGATACTGAGAATACTTACGATACTGAGAATAACTTCTATCGTCACTTGGCACATTTTTAATTGGTAAAACTATGGTGCCTAACATTCTTGATAAAACATTGGTTGGCCTAACTAATTTATCACCATTAATGCTTTGGATCTACCCTATTCATATAGTGAAAATCTAAGTAGGTATTTTTATTTTCAGGTGTATTTCAAAGAAAACTTTCTTAAAATTGGAATAATGGAAGATTTAATTGCCATTTTTCTAACCGAGGAGATATCAAACTAGAATACCAGAACAAAAGGCACAATGAATTAGCTTTTTGTACAAGAGTAAAATGAGAATATTTTACATGCTACAAAATACTTGTTAAAATATTATGTTTATTTTATTTTTAATTCCATCTAATATATTGAATATCTTGATTTTTCATATTCAAGTTTATTAAAGGCAAGTTTGCTAGAGAAGTTTTTTAGGTCACCTAAAAATAATAAGAGTCAAGGGTTCAAAACCCTTTTGGTCTTATATTTTGGTTAATTTTTTTCGACTTCATTTGCAAAGGGAGATATAAGGTGTGATTTATTTTTTTTGAAAAATCTCTGAATCTCTTTGTAAATAAAATATATCTTGTGGGTTAAGGCCAAAGCCTGATAGTTTTCCTTGTGTTGATATCACCATGGCAAAAATTGTGAGACTAATTTTTGAAAATGGATGTTTTACACCAAAAAACTACAAGGAATGGTCGATGAATATAGAAAACATGTTTGTTTTTAATTATTTTTGAGAAATAATGAAAAAAGGAACCACACCACCAATTGAAACTTCTAAATTATTGAGTTTTAAAGATGTGATAAATGTGCCCTTGATTTTTTGAAATGACCGTATTCCACTCAGGTAATTATCCATATTGAATCCTTTGAAGGTAATGCCTAGAAAGCTTGGAAAGTATTAAAAGATATACATGACAAATAAATTGTCTATAAGAATATTAATATATTAATTTAGTTGCTCAATAACAAGCTTAGCATTGATGAAGATGTATCTAGATATCTCCCTCACATGAAGACATTAAAATAAGAATACTGCAAAACTAGTGGTAATATTGATGATGACATGTTGATTTATATTACATTACATAGCTTTAGTTCTACATACACTATTTTTTTATAAAATTATACAACTTAGTGATAAGCTTTATGGTGTCACATTTGAATCTATTTATGAGTTGTTGACTGAACATGAGTGACAATTTATGAAGAAGAAAATTATTCCTACTGAAGAGGTTTACTAGACAAATAATACATTCCATCATAGAGATAATTGACATGTATAATGATAGGTTTAGAATCATTCTCTGAAATAATCTCCATGACACTCTCTGAGTCATTCTCTGAGACACTCTCCACATCATTCTAGATGGTCTACACAACATTCTCATTAAAACTCTCCAAGATATTTAAAATACAAACATAACCATCAAATTTCTTATCAAAACTATGGTTCTTTCAATGATTCAGCTTCTTTTGGATCTTGTTGGCACAAGAAAGAGCCAACATGTTTTAAATGTGGTGGTATTAGACATCTTGTAGATGTATTTCCTTATAAATGACCTCATTATCCACATAAAAATAAAACTGAGGCAAATTATGTGGATCATTCTAATGGTAGATCTTCTAGTTACTCCATATATTGTGGGTATTTTGACACATCTTCTAATAAGGAGGCATCCTATATGGTTGAGGTCTATGGCCTTGATGGACCTAACAACTTATTTTGAGTGATAAATGATTCACCCATCTTGTGCAAGCTATTAGGCTCAAGAATAGGATCTATTATGGTATCATTTTTTTAGCTTGTGTTCTTGATTTTAACTCCATTTTTGGCTTTCTATCTTTGATATTCATAACAAGGAGCATATAGTGTTAGCTTGATTGTTTTTATCTCAATACATAACTTCTCACCTTTTACCTAATAGGGGAAAAGATATAACACTTAGTTGGTCTTTGATCAGTCATCAGTGATAATACAAGTTGATAAGGGTTGCTAACACCTTTAGTGTTGAGTAAAGGTCATCTTCATTTTTGGGCCATCAAGTAGATATGACATACAATGTATGGGTTGGTACCTTAGATGGGATTTTGGGTTTATCCTTATCCATATCAATGTATTTGGATGATTTGATTGTGTTATACTATAGTATAATATGATGATCACAAGGAATGAGAAGGCTTTGATCATGTTCATCAAAATTTTATGCCACAACTTGTAAGGTGGGATTCTAAATGGAGCGACATCATTTTTGGTTAGTACCTAAATGTAAAATACACCAATTTGAGTTGTGATAGAGTTTTTTTGATGACTTAAAAGTCATCACTCCAGTTATTTCATCTTATATACCCCTTTATATCAAGGGGAGTTTTTTAGTTCATTTATGATCCAATGTAATTATGTATTTTTTTTATTTTTGTTTATATTTAGTTGTTTACCTATTGGTTAATTTTGTAACTAATTTACAACTCTCATAAGATTCTTTTTAAAATATTACTTGTATAAAAATAACATGATTTACATTAAATAAAATATACATTATTTCCTCCATTATTTATGATCCATCATTCAGTACCTGGAGTGGTGACATTGTTGATATGACTAATATCCTCATCAACATTAACTAGCTCAACATAAGGAGGTCCTTAGTCATTGTTTAAGGGGATTATGATGTGTTACTCATCATTATCAAAGATAATGTAGTTATTTTTGAATCTTAAGTCAACATTATTTTACATAACACCAAGGGTGACCCAAGAGAGCTATAAAGTCATCAAATTTGACCAACTCAATCACTTCAAAGTTAGCTTTGAAAGTGACACCTAAAATATCCATAGTGTCATCTTTAAGGAATCCAACAGGTAGGGAATGAGTATTATTAGCCATAAATAGTACATGAGGAGAAGGCTAAAAAGTAGGGATTTCCATCTTCTTCCAAGCATCCTTATTGAGTACATTTAATTTGGTGCCACTATCAACTAGGATATCTTGAATAACCAATCCATCAATAATTATGTTTACCAAGATCTCTTTATCCTCCTCTATACTAGGCTAGATATAAGTCTCTTGTCACTATGCCTAATTTAACCAATGATCCTTTATAGGCCTAGGTGTATGATGATTGAACCAATTTTACAAAAGGGGCAAAATATATTTATGATTTAGAAGTAAGACTTCAAGTAGAGGAGCTTCAATACTAGCAATTGATAGATAATTCCTTAGTAATAAAATATCGCATTGACTGTGCCAAAACATTTAAATGTGGAGGATATGGAAAATAAAATAAGCTCTCACTACCTAGATTTAAATACCAATTTAATATTCCTCCAAGGATAGGTTACAATAGAGGTCATCTCATTTTCATACATTCATAAGGATGCTTCTACATCCCTTGAACATTTGGTCATTTAAGTAGGTGATTGTCTCAAGTAGCCTAAGGAGATAAAGAAGCTTAAGGAGGTGGTTGAATAGATCATGTACCAGATCCAAAATTATTTAAACCATTGGAAGGGAATGAATAATTAGATTAAATAGTTAGGACCTAAATTTTTAGAGGGATCTAAAAAGGATGCATAGTCTAGGATAGACTATTGAGTTAGTACAGGGTGATGTTGGGCCCCCAATTTTGAAGAGTATTTTGGTTAAACACTTTTTGGTAACAAGTGTCATAGAGAGACATAGTGTGGAAGATAGTGACATGGAATACCATGGTACAGGAGTCCATGGTGTAGAAGAAGTAATTCCTATGGAATAAAAAATCATGATACATAAAGAACCCAAGAATGTAGGACTCATATATTAGTGAAAAACTTAGGGAGGGCATGAAAAATAGAGATGGTTATGGAGAGATTCATAAGAACATTATAAAAGACTAAGCCAAACATGAATCTAGAACTGACCCACATGAAGATAGGCACTCAATGATGAGAATCCAACATTGAAAGAGAATATAAGGACAATTAGGCCTGGGTCCGTAGTAATTTATTGTAAAAGGATTGACACAACTCAATTCTATTTGTGATTATTGGTGAGTCATATTATTTGTATTTATTATTGTTAATGAGTTGGTTATCATTATAATTTTAGAGTCACTGTACTCTTTGATATAACTTATGAATATAATGGAAAGAATCATGTGTTGACATAATGCTTGTGTTTATTTGTCTATGGTTATAATAGAATTGATATTATATATTATCATTTTATGCCAACTTCTTTTTCTTTTGATAGATAAGTGATACATAAGTAAGATGAGTAAAATATAGGACTAAGGATGAGTTTAGGACTAAGTACTTGTTTGAGAACCCTAGTCTAGGAAATTAGATGAATAAAACCTCTTGCGATAAAACTAATAGGAACCAGTCTTAAGTTATGTGCTTTAGGTAAGTGTGCAGAGAAAATTTTCTTGTGTGAAACACCAGTGTGCTAGCATGTTGAAAATTTTATTTATTTAGGTGAAAAACTAGTGGAAATATATGACAATTTAAAGGAAAATATCCCAATAAGTTATAAGAAGGATTTGTTTGAAAATATATTTTAATTACTTGTCCACCATAGAATTTTTTATTTTTGAAAGCATAGTTTTGTAGTGAAGCATGTAGTCACCAATGAGCTCATTAGGTCCTTGTTTAAGTTATCCAATTTGAGTATAGGAAATATTCTTAGTAATTTTGATAGATAAATAAGTTAATAATTAGTCACCTATGGGATTGTAAGTGTGTACAAATTGAAGATGAAGGTTGTAAAACCATCATAAGGCATAGTCCTTAAGACTCATAGGAAAAATATTTGTTGGTAACTTATCATTAGTTTCACAATATAAAAATGTTACATGGAAGGATATAAGATGTTTTTATAGATCACCTTTACCATCAAATGGTGTAAGCATAGGTAAAACAATTATAGTAGTTAATATATAGTTTGAATTTGTTTAAGACTAAATGGTTATGTAATAATTCTTGAGAGTTCACAATATGACCTACTCTATTAGATCCTTGTGTTATCTGAGAAACCTTGGCTTGAAGATAACAAATTGGTGTATAAGTGTTTAGTTGGTATAATTGGTCACCACACTAGATATATTAGAAATATATGGTGTCACATGAGTCATGGACCTAGGAGAAACATAAAAGAGAGTATGCATCATAGAAATACCGATCTATATTTAAGGAGTAAAATGTGGTGACCACATAGTAGGTATAATAGATATCACTTATGTAACCATGAGTAAATAAAAATGAATATAAGTAGTGGGAATAGTAGTATAAAAACATAATTTAGGATATAAACCTCTAAAATGTTAATTAGTATCATTAAAAAGTTTTCATGTGGCTCCTTAAAAGTAGTTTCTATGGTTACATTTTTATTTTCATCTTGAATCAAATGCAATAATGTTTTAATCATATTTGGATTCATCTCAAGATATCATTTAAGTTTAACTCGATCTACATCATCTAAATAGTCATGGTAATCATTATTAATTTATATGTTGCTATCTCAATGTACATAAAAAAAATTAATCTCATCATTGGTATATTCCACTAAAGCCATATTAAGGTTTGTAAATGTTGTTTAAGACAAAAATTGAAACCCTAATAGAATAAAAGACCTAATAATAAACCCTAAGAAGGGATAAATTTCAATCCCTAATAATTTTTATAAAACCCTAATGTAGTAGGAAGTCTAGTGTTTTTCATTCAAAGCAATGATTTGGATCACCAAAATGTTTTACTTATTTTACACCTAAGAGATATAAAATAATTGAAACTACTCATTAATTTATATTATAGTGTAGTCATCTAAAATTTCACTTGAGTGTCAATAGTGTTCCTTAAGACCACCCATTCATATCTTAACCCTATACCTATCTTAAGGCCTATTTAGACACTTATCTAGCTTTCCTATAGGTCACACGTATCCCTAGACATATTATAATTAGTCTTAGACCCTCCTTTAGGCATCTAAGCCCCTAGTGCCTCAAGTTATACCACTAAACATTAGTTCTAAAAGTGAACACTAACACCAAAAGTGGACACTAGCACTATAACACTAGTGTCCTAGTTTGGGGCTATTGTTATTTTCCATCTTTTTAGCCCTAAAAAATATATTGTCAATCCCAAAGACACCTAGGGTTGGCCTAGACCTATTTAAAACCCCACACAAGCACCAAATAAATATATATACATAAATTTTGTCCTTTTATTAACTAGATGGAAATTAGATGCAAATACACACAAACAAGCTCATAACAAGTTTTGTACAATCAAAGTTATTAATCCCTATTCTACCATGCTTATGTATACAATCATCTTCAACCCTCCTAAGCTCAGAATATATAGATTTATAGTCTCAGGCCTTACTCAAATCACTCAAACTAACATTCATAATAGCTTCACTTGCACTTGCACTAACACTTATGTGGGGAGAACTACAATGGGCTTGATCCTTCCTTAGAGTATTGGTATGTAGGTAAATTTCATCATATCGGGGTGTTGAGGATGTCCAACCCATCCAACTAACACCACACTTTTTATACTTGTTCCAATTGAATACCCTAATCAAATATAGTTATAGGGTGTTTGTGTAGGCCTTTTTCTGATTGGGTTTTGCCTACATGATTGTATTAGCTTGCTTAGGGCTCTAGAGGTCATTTGGGTTACTTGGGAAAGATTCATACCACATTCACTAGAATGTGTGATATATCTCTCTCTCCAACCTATATATACATCTCTCTCCCTTTGTATTCTTCATTTAGCATGATATAGAGTATTTTATTTGCTCTTATTCATTATGTAATATTCCTCTATGCTTGATTTCATTCACTAACAACTTTATTGTGATATGCACTTGCTTGACTTGTGAGATCACTCCATCATATGCATTCATTGATCTGGTGATCCTAGCTATAAATATTTTATGGTATTAGAGCACCAATTTATGTTCATGATTGTTTAGTTGGTTGATTATTTGCTATTATTTTTTATGAAATCCTAAGATTTGCTATTATCTCAAAGGAATTATTGAGAAAAATACTCAGATATGCCAAAAAGAGAAAGGCATGCCTTTGCTTTAGATCTATTTTATTGCCATTGTGGAGTGTTTTTTATAGCTCCTTTTTCTTTATTTGGATCTGAGAAGAGGCATTAGAAAGGAGGAGATATATTCTTAAACAAGGCATTTAAGATCTATTTTTTGGTCTATTATGTCATATTTATATTTGGCATTGAGATATTTCTTGGTTTCATTTAGTGTTTTATAGGAATCTCTTGACTAACAAAGGTGTTGGAATTATTTTTTTTGTCATTTTGATATGATTTACAAAAAAGTGTTTCATCTTTCTGAGCATTAGAATCAATTGACTAGAAAAGGGCATTAAAGGATCTTTTATTGCATTTTACATCTCAGATTTTTACCTTCTTTTGGCATTAGATCTATAGTGTGGTGCATTGTTTTTTTAGGGAGGTATTAGATTTGCAGAGGTGGCATAATATTTTTGGCATTAAGATTTGATCTATTTTTTCTAACTTTGTCCTTTGGAATCATCCTTTGTTTTCTATTATGTGGAGATATATCTCCGTTAGATTGGCTTATTATTAGCATGGTGTTTTCTAACAAGGTGGCATCATAGATCTGTTATTTATTAGATATAACACTTAGCATCACACTTTACAAAGCTTAGCATCAATCTTTTCTAGTTTTGGCATCTTTTTCCAACAAGTGGCATCATTATTTTTTGGTTTTGGCATCTTTTTCCAATAGGTGGCATCATATATTTCTATGTTGGAATGATTCCTTTCACCTTTGGTGTTAAGTTTACTTAGTTAAATTTTGATTAGCAAAGCTCAGGTTTTGGATCTGTATTATGACTATTGCATTGGAAGATTAGAAAAATATCTAATTTGCATAGGAGAATGGTTTAAGCATGACGTAGGAGAAGTTGGGCATTGTTGCATTCTCTTTTGCCTACTTGCATTGGCTCTTCCTGTTAGAAATAAGCTAAAGACACTTATAACCACTTCTTATTCCTCTTTACATAGCTGCATATTTTATTATTGTTTATTTAAGTTGTATTTTTTTGCTTAAAGAGGAAGCCACACTTGCTTTCACACATATTGAGGTAATCAATAAAATATTTTTTCACTTATGTTGAATTTTTAAGTACATGGTGAAATTCCAGTTCCAACAAGTGAATGGAAGGCATATTTTACCTTATCCAAGGGTACTTTTTTAAAGTTTCAAGTGCAAGTTTTTAGTCATAGACCTATTTATGAGAAATTATTTTGTTATATCTTACAAACAGTAACTTGAAATTGAGTACCGTATTTTACAAAAGTATTTATTTTTTAATTTCTAAAGCATTGGGCCAATTTGCCTTATAAAACACACTACTTTATAAAGTGCCAAAATTTGGAGGGGCTACTTGACATAGTAAAATGGGGGGTTATCATTCTATTGGTTCTTTTCTACACATCTTCTTATTTTCACACATGCTTTCTCCATCATGGTTAACACATTTAATGGGGTTAATTGTATTCATAAATTGAGAAAAAGTTCCACTTTTAGGGTTTCATCATGGATATTAGTAATGAATTTCATAAATCTATTATAAGGTTAACTTTAGAGAACTATTTGTCTTGGAAGAAAGGGATAAAGAATCATTGCCTAGAGTAAGATATATTGCCTTATCTCTTAGGAATTGTTCCTAAACCAACTACCTATGAATAGAAGAATGCATGGTTTAACAATAATGACATGGTATTAAGCCTAATATGCTTAACTATATCTGAGGATATTATGTATCATATTGAGCATATTGAGTACCTTTTCACTACATAGGCCATCATCTAATAGTTGTATGGAGACATTGGCTCTTTATCTAAAAGTGATGCTTCCTTGGATGACCAAGCACCTATTGAGATTCCTAATGCCTCTTCTTGTGTGGACACATCCTCATTGGATGATCAATTTATATGGTTGAAATACATTGACACCCCATATATTTTTGAGGATGTAGACATCCAATTCCTAACACCATTTGTGTTGAAATTATCAATCTTACTCAAATTCACATTTTAGATCAAAATACATAAAACACCCTAAATGGTTCGAGCTTATCATTTACAAGTGATGATTTAGGTCAATGTATCCCTAAATAGGGCAATGCATTTTATGTGATACCTAATTTGATCTATTCATTTTGAGTCAAAATGATGATTTCACCTTTTTTATGCTCTGGATCACTCTTTTCTTCCAATTCATTGGTACACATCACATAATTTTGTTATTTTGTGTTGGAAGCATCCTAAATGGGAATATGGTTCCAACACATCTAACATCACCTTCCAATTCTTCCTGAGTCAAATTACAACTTAGTAATATGACTTTTTGACCATTTTAACTAATTGAGAGCCAATTTCCAAATAATTGCACAAATGTTAATTAACCTTATTTAAGTCGAATTGATCTAAATCAAGAGCTTAAGTGGATTTTCTGTGAGAGTTGTTGAATATTTTTTTTTGGAAATTGATTTTTATTAACTTCATCACTTAATGACATCATTTCTTGGGAAGATATCCTTAGGCCATAAATGCATAAATATTAGGATTATGGGTCTCCCATGCCTCATTAAGACCCTCCATGCCTATTAAATTCCCCTTTATCCCAAATATTGATGAGCCTATTTATGAATTTTAATTACATAATTGATTTAATCCTTAGCCACACATCTCAATCTTGAGATGGATGGTTCAGGTTGATTCTGATCAATCTCAAAAATCTATAAATAAAAGAGCCATGAACATCATTTTCAATCTTAATTTGTGTAAATTTATAATGCTAAATTGTCTCCAAAATCCTTTGAATTTGACCATTGATCTTATTTTGTAATCTTCATTGATAGGCTAGTTTAGTGATTCCAAATCATAAGCCTAGGTTTTACAAGGAGTTCTTGAGACATTGGAGGAGTTGGCCACCATTGTTGTTGAAGACAAGAGATCTTGATCAAGGGAGAACACATTTTTGAGCCAATATTGGAGGATATTTTCACTTGGGAAGGTATAAGTTTCTTAATTTATTTCATTTGTCTTTCATTGTCATTAACAATTCCTACATAAATAGATAGGCTTGATTTGGTTTACTCTTATGTATTTTTCCTTTAATTTATTGGACTAATGTTTGAATAATTATTTATGTAATCCTCTCTACATTTTATCATGCCTAATGGGGCAATATACATCCCTCATATGAAGGAGAGCATGAGGCAAATTTAAAATTTAAATTTCGATGCTTAAAACTCTTTCTAAGTGATTTTCTAATTTGGTTTGGCCAGATTTTTATTTTCATGGGTTTATATAGGTAACCATCGATGGTTAGAGTAACTTCCGATGGTTAAGTAAACCGTTGATGGTTATTTCAACTACCGATGGTTATTTTAAAACATTTATGGTTAGGTATAACCATTGATGGTCACTATGTTTTTCTTAAAAACATAGACCCAAGAACTAATAGGCCATTTTAAAATACTTGGTTTGGGGTCACACAGACTCCATTTTTGATGTTTTTTTTTAAAACCATGTGTTTCTCCTAAATTTTCAGAATTTGATATCAATTTAGATTCAAGTTGCATATATTTCTCACAAAAGTTTTAAAATCTCTTAAAATGTTTCTAATCTAAAACATTTGTTTTTTGGGGTGATGCCTTTGGGTAGACAAATAACTGTCGATGTTATTCCAAAATTAAAATAGCTTCATAGCTAAAGGACATACTAAATTTTTATTTGTAGGACCAAGATAAAGATTTTTTAAAAGTTGATTTTTATACCTCTTTTAGATGTTTAAAATTAACTAAAAATATTTCTTTTGGTGCTTATGAAAACTTTTTAGGGTGTTTTTCTTGATCAAGATTTGTGATTTTCATTCAAAGTTCACAACTTAAGGCCAAGGGCCAAAAAGAAAATTACCAAATATTTATTTTAGTGCTTAAAATTGGACTAATTTTTCAAGTTTGTATGTAATAGATGATTGATTAGTTGATTGGAAAAAAGAAGGTTCGTGTGTGTATGTTCTTCCATCTATCCCCTTTAGGGAACTTTTGGAATAAAAAAACATCATCCTTATTGTAAACATGCCTAGTCTAAGGCATAGAGAAGAATGCCATTTAAAGCACTCCCCAAAAAATCTTAATAGTATTGGGTGATCTTGAGGTGACCATAAAGTCTTTCTATCTTATGTCATTTATTTTATACAAACTTGGCTTGTGAGGGGGACTTCATTACCTTCCGTAAGTTATATAGGGAAGCTTAAACCTAGGGTTTCATGTCACGACACCAACTTCAATCACTTCCATTAAGATCAAAGGTTTGAGTGGTTAAACTAATTTCTAATGTTAGATTTACACATGGGACATACATATACTTTGGACATCACAGTACATCGAGAAAATGAAGGATGTACTGGTTGCAAAAATGACAATACCTCTTTACAATAAGCCAAGTGTCATAAACACCTAATTATGCACTTTTATTTTGCATCGTGATGTGAAAGTCATTGTGTAATTTATCCCCTTAGAAACCTTCAAAAAATTGCTAGTTTAGTTAACCCCACTTTGCTATACCTTGTGAGTTTAGAATTAAGATGATTATTTTTTGTCATTAGCTTACTTGGTCTAGATTTGTGTCTAAAACTGCTTGTTAACTCAATGAACTTAACCAAAACACATTGTCCTCAAAATTATTAAGCAAGGGAGGTGTTACACTATCCAATTAGAAAATTTATCTTTTCCTTGTTCAAATTGTTAAAAAAAGCTTTGTCATATCACCCCCTTTGGTGCAGTCATGTTGCCCAATTGAGTCTAGATCATTTACCCAATTTATTTAAGTCCCTCATTTATAATTCACATTTGAAATTGAACCTTTTTATTTTGGTGTGTCAAATTGGGTTCACCATTTGCACATTAAACTTATTCTAACTTGGGTTCAATTTTATATTTGGATTGAGGGTCATTTATTAGACTCAAAATTGCATTATCATCTTGGTGGACTCAAGTCATCTTGCATATCACTCATGCTTTAAGTCCTAGAACATATTTTATCCTAATAGAACCATATGGTGATGTCATACTACCCATTTGGTCCTAGATTTTACCTAGTGATTCATGCATGTTTTTACATTTTGAGTTGATTAGTTCATATTGTCTTCTTCATAATATGGAGAGCTTTCCTCTAATTTTATAGGGTCAAATTATCAAAGTTGAAACTAGATTTTATGGTATAGGTGTATCACAAAGATATAGGCTTTGGTGTACTAGTTTTCACTTTGGATCTTTGAGTTACCTTACCCTCTTCCAATACATAAGATTTTAAATTTACCAAAAGTTGAGTAAATTTGTGAACCAAATCTTCTAATTATGTGTGGTTCCAAGCCACTCTCCTTTTTATAGTCTCTTTTATTATCTTGTGACTTGTTGGTAAGAAAAACATAACATCATACCTTGTTTGAATGTTTGCAACACATTGTCCAAATCTTGTCAAACATTGAGAACACTCTTTTTAAAAAAATGACACTAAGGTACACTTGTAATAGGGTTTTTTATGGCCCTGGTTGCAAGGTAGAGAATTTTTATGATGGACATGAACACTCCATCTTATTTGAGGATGTTGCCCTCTTTGGACCTATTTATTGAAAACCAATCACATCCATACTAGTTATTATACACCATCCTCATCCTTTCCCTTCAATTTTCACTCTGTGATTGAAGGTTATTATTTTGGGGTATCCTTCTTCTCCTTTGGCTTGTGTGATTAAGCAAGATTTACAATGTGTAAAGGTTATCAGTTTAGGACCTCCTCTTTTTATTTGTACAAGTAACCAAACTAAGAAACATCTAGTTATTACTATTTTAGGACCTCCTACTTTGGTTTGCACAAGCAACCAAACCAAGAAGCATTTAGTTGTTACCAATTTAGGACCTCTTTCTTTGGTTTGCATAAGTAATCAAATTAACAAGCATCCAATCGTTACCATTTTAGGACCTCCTCCTTTGGTTTGCACAAGCAAAAAAACTAAGAAGAATCCATTTTTCACCATTTTAGGATCTCCTCCTTTGGTTTTGACAAGTAATCAACCTATAAAACATCCAATCATTACCATTTTTGCCCCATCACTAGTTTTTGATGAATCTATTGTTGAATAACCTCCATTTGATGAACCGGTTATATTTGATCCCTTCTTCAATAGTCTAATTTTTGGAGAGTCCATTATGGAACCCCAAACCATTATTCTCACTAAACCAAATGTTCCACACTTTAGAAATTTTATGCCAATATTCGAGCCAAAAAAAGAACCATTACCTCTTCAAGAGCCATCTTATGAGGACCAAAATGTGTTCAAAATTGATTTTTTGCAACCAATTATAAAACAAAACCAAAATGTTATTTTTAAAACACCCATTTGTGAAAAGTAAAATTATGATATGTTACCTATTTTTAAAGAGCCTCATCTCCTTGACAAGCCAATCTCTGTAGAGTTATCTCTTGATTTCTTCCCACTCATTGAGGAGTCTCACTTTGATAGACATGATTTTGTTGAGATGTCCCTTGAGTGGTACCCTCTATTTGAGGGGTTTCACTTAGATGAGCTAGTCTATGTTGAAACCTTCCAAGATGAATAAGTTATTATTGAGCCCATTATGCCACCATAGGCCATTACTTATCAAAAATTTAGAATTTAATAAGACATTATCAAAACAACCACATTAGATGAGTAATAAAAATTAGAGTTAGGTTCCATCTTTGAACTAACATCATATTTAACATCAAAAATAAAATCAACATTAGTTGTGACATCAGATTTAGATTCCCTTGCTTTAGAATCAAATTCATAAATAGATTATCATCATGGTTGTTATAACATTGGTTATAATTTCCTTTCAGATCAATTTGAATATATTTGTGATCCTTATATAGTTTTTGAGGATGATTACTTTAACATTGACACAAGTTCTCATAGTATCTTCTATGAGGATTGTGCTACCTTTCACCATCCCATTCTTACCACTCAACATAGCCATTATATTGACATTTGACCTCCCACAAGTGTCGATTGGGAATAAAATAATCACACTTTATGGAATTGCATCCATGGTGATATACCATTTGTAGAATCTTAGGGGGGCCAAGACTACATTTATTTAGAAGAAGAATAATATCCTAGTGAAACCTTTTTAGAGTTACTAGGGGATAATCAAAGATCAAACTCAGCATCTTTTAGTGAAACCTTCTCAGAGGCACTATGGGATGATCAAAACAAATTTGTTAGTAAAAACCTCATCAAGGAACCAATAGCTAAGCATAAAAGTTATTCACTATTTACTAAAGATATTATTAAAGATCAAATCAAGACAACTTATAATCTATAAAAAAATTAGATGGTAGCTACTCTCAAGATCAAGTAACAAAATAATCTAGTGGTTTTATTGAGATCATATTCAAAGGTCTTTGGCCCCACCATAACCAAAATTATGTCAAATCTGACATCAAAAATATTATGTATGACTTAAAGTCCTGATATTCATTTATTTCCCATTCATTATACATTCCATTATCACCCACCTATTCATTACCCACTTATATCATCTATCAATGGTAACACTTTCCTTTATAGAGGCTAAAAAGTTATCTTATCTCAGTGTTTAAAAGAAATAGAATCAACAACTAACAAAGATCACAACACTATTATCTCTATAGGGTCAAACCATTATTTATTCAATATCCTGAGGCACAATATCTAAACAACTTCAAAATCAAATTATCTCTATAGGGTCAAACCATTATTTATTCTTTATTAATGATCAAAATTAGCCTACTAGGGCACCTCTTATTATCTTCTCTTTGGAGACCCCGTTCTAATGGTGTTTCCCTTCCTAAAGTAGAACATTCTCTTTTCTTCTAATTCCAAGCTCTCCAAACTAATGCCCATGATGGAAATATTTTAGTGTGTAATTTATCTTGGGTTTGATCAATGCTATAAGCACACAAATTGTACTCTCAAATTGGGTAAAATTAAAGTGTGTCCCTTACATTTATGGATTGTATCTTTCCCATTTCCCCCATCTTTAGGGCCTATTATACCTCTAATTATATTTTTATCATTAATGGTAATCACATGTGCCAGCATTAGCTCATTTATATGTGATCTATTCCATCGATTAATCTCTCTCTCTCTCTCTCTATATATATATATATATATATTTAAGAGTCTATTCTTCTCTTTCATCCTAGTATGTTCCCTCAAGGGGGCATCATGGGTTTGTTCCAAATTCTTCTTGACAACACTTTTCTTTAAAAAGATTTTGCTTTGCCTTAATGTCTCTCTACACCTTCTAAAATAGGGGTAAAATGTAGACATCCAATTTCTAACACCATTTGTGTTGAAATTGTCAATCTTATTCAAATTACATTGAAATGCACATTTTAGGTCAAAATCCATAAAACACCTTAAATGGTTCGAACCTATTATTTACAAGTGATGATTTAGGTCAAAGTATTCCTGAATAGGGAAATGCATTTTATGTGATACCTAACTTTGATAAATTCATTTTGAGTTAAAATGATGATTTTGCCTTTTTGTGCTCTAGATCACTCTTTTCTTATAATTCATTGGTACACATCACATACCTCTATTTTTTGTGTTGGCAGCATCCTAAATGGGAATATGGTTCTAATGCATCTAACATCACCTTCTAATTCTTCTCGATTCAAATTATGACCCAATAATATGACTTTGTGACCATTTTGATTAATTAAGGGCTAATTTCAAAATAATTATATAAATGTTGATTAACCTTGTTTAAGACTAATTGATCCAAATCAAGAGCTTACGTGTATTTTACATGAGAGTTGTTGAATATTTATTTTTGGAAATTTATTTCTATTAACTGCATCACTTAATGACATCATTTCTTGAGAAGACATCCCTAGGCCATAAATGCATAAAATATTAGGATTATGGGTCTCCCATGCCTCATTAAGACCCTCCATACCTCTTAATTTACCCTCTATCCTAAATATTGATGACCCTATTTATGAATTTTAATTACATAATTGAATAAATCCTTAGCCAAACATCTCAATCTTGAGATGGACAATTCAGGTTTATTATGATCAATCTCAAAAATCTATAAATATAAGAGCCATGAACATCATTTTCAAGATTGATTTGTGCAAAGTTATAATGCTAAATTATCTCCACAATATTTTGCATTTGAACATTGATATTATTTTTCAAGCTTCATTGATAGGCTAGTTTACTGATTCCAAATCATAAGCCTAAGTTTTACAAGGAGTTCTTGAGACATTGGAGGAGTTAGCCACCATTGTTTTTAAAGACAAGAGCTCTTGATCAAGGGAGAGCATGTTTTTGAGCTAATCTTGGAGGATGGATTCACTTGGGAAGGTATAGGTTTCTTGTTTTTTTTCATTTGTCTTTCATTATCATTAGTAATTCTTGCATGAATAGATAGGCTTAATTTAATTTACTCTTATGCATTTTTACTTTAATTTATTGGACTAAAGTTTGACTAATCATGTCATGTAATCCTCTCTATAGAGGACAATTTTCATACTCTTTAATATATTTCTACTTTAGAGGTCAAAGTTACTTCATCAAGAGCTTTTAGTGATTCTTTATGATAAGACATACACAGTCTTTTAGTTTCAACATTAAGTGATGATATCTTGACAGGCATTTTTGAAATATTTGTGGAGAATCATATTGTAGACATGGAGGACACATTTAAGGGTTTATCTCTCTTGTTTGAAGACAACCTCATCATAGTTATTGTCTCATCATCATCATCACCATCGTCATCATCATCATCATCGTCATCATCATCATCATCATCATCATCATCATCATCATCATCATCATCATCATCATCATCTTTGGATCTTGTTCATCAGCTATTTTTACATGGTCCTAGTTTGTCACCTAATCTTTGATTATGTATGTACCTGTTTGGATTGTGGCATCTTCACCTATGGACATGGAAACATTTTAGAAGTTTTTAGAGGCACATTTTATGATATTTTTTCCCTCATATTCCTTTATGAAATGGGGATATTATTTTCACCCTTCTATAGTTTTATTTATTCTTAAAGGGAAGAATATTGTTTGACATAATTGGATCATCTTCAACATTCAGTGTCGAGCATCTAGTATCACTATAGAATGATCCCATTTTTGAGGGGGCTTCATAGCTCCTTTACTTCTCTCTCTATTCTGGTGGGGTGCATACTCTATTTTATTGGGAGGAATACTTATCTTTTTGGGGGAATTGCATTGTACTTGGGTACCTTATCAAGCCTCATTACCAAGATCCATTTTTTTAATCATCACCTACTTAAGCTGCGCTTATGGGGGTTGTTGGTGTAAGCATTTTTCTCATTGGGTTTTGTCTACATGATTGTATTAGCTTTCTTATGGATCTCGAGGTCATTTGGGTTATTTGAGAAGATTAATACCACATTCTCTATAATGTGTGATATCTTTCCCTCTCCAATCAATATATACACCTTTATCCATTTGTATTCTTCATTTAACATGATATAGAGTATTTTATTTGCTTTTATTCCTTTTGAAATATTCCTCTATGCTTGATTTCATTTACTAGAAACTTATTGTGATAGGTACTTGCTTGACTTATGAGATCACTCCATCATATGCATTTATTCATCTAGTGATCCTGGCTACAAATATTTTATAGGGTTTTCATACAAAATTATTCAACATAAGTCACAGACAATGAGGCATGTTTCATCCATAAAAAAAATTGTTAGAGGTATGTAGTTATTTCCATAAGGACATTAGTGACAAAAGTAGACACTAACACCAAAACACTACTATCCAAGGTATGGGGCTATTAATCAGGAGGGTTTCAGATACCTAAATCCTATTTGGGATACTTAGACCAGTTCTTGTACCACTTTTTATCTTCTAGATCCTTCATCTCAGGTAATTTATAACTAAATATTCATTTATTTCATTCATTGCAATTATTAGAAATATCAGATTAGATCAGTTCTTTTACAAATTAATGGTTGTATTTATTACATATTTTATACTCTAATTTACTATACTTAGACACTTTAAAAACTTAGGCCTTAAACTCCATAACACTAAAAAGTTAAATCATTTAGTGAAACTGACTTACTTCAAACATATTGATTAAAAATCTAGTGTACTATTACTGTTTCCCTTCTTATTTATAGAATATACTTAGTTTTCATTGTTTAGCATTTCATCATGATTATCATGATGGATACCCTTTTTTATTTTTTGTTCAAATTATTTTGGTTTGTCTTGCATCCATTTTACCTACCATTTATAGAAAGATGCACATGTATGTCACTCCTCTTATGGATCATGTTAGAAAATAGTTTATTACACACATTCATCTACCCTCCCTTGATTCCTACTTCTATGAGAATCATTGTTGCATGGCTCACTTTGAGTTATCTCTAGATACTACTTGATAATAGAGAGTAAAAATAAATCTATTTATTCCACCTCCACCTAGACTAGTTGACTATAGGGAATATTAAATGGCCTATAAAAAAACCTTTGAGGTTTTTAGGGGTATCAGTTTCAAAATGGTGGTAAATCAATTTGGAAGGTTTATAATTATATAGGTGAATATTATGTTAAATACGGTGAATAATGTATATGTGGGCATATAGTAACTAGTTTGGCTAGCTATTGTGCCTCGATGGATCACTACCTTTATGGGGTTTTTCTATCGCTTGACCTAGGGTAGCTAATTCACATTATCTATTGATGAAATAAATAATAGATTGACAGGGTATGATGTTAAGTGATGACATATGCAGTTGAGTGACAACATGTGTCATCGATAAAAAATGTGCACTATCAAGTGATAAAACACATTTGTTATCACTCAACAATATGTATTGTTACTTGATAGTCTATGCTATCATGAAACATTGTATTATATCATGAAATAATGTATGATGTCATGTGATATCATGTGACATTAGGTGATAGCATGGGCTATCGACCTATATTGTATATCATTCAATGATAACATATGTCATTACATGGTAATGTTTGTTGTTGTTTGCTTGTATGTCTAACATCTAGCTTTTTTCCATCATGTAATTATAGCCCCAAAAACATCTATGCCTAATTTTAACTACCAACTATAAGTTCCTATATGCCATTTTCCTATAAATACTACCAGGTCAGTTTATTTTAAACTTTTAAATCTAGAATATTCCACTCTGACCTCCTAAAGACCTAATATGATATAAAGTAAATTACCTCCTAAATACCATTTAAACACCCCCTGTAGCACAATGACTACCCCAAGACCATCCTCATCAAAAATATTATATAGGAACCTCATGTGCCCTCACATATTTTGATTCCTAGAATAAGAAGATGCATACATGGACTAGGTTGAGAAGAGCAACTAGGAGGGGTTTGCCAATATGATCCAATAAGACATAGACACAACTTTACTCACCACTTTGCTTAGGAGATATGAATATGCAAATCCCATGTTCAAAGTGAAGGTACAATAATGGGTTTTATAATTTAGGGTCAACTCTAAAGACATCCATTGTTTAATAGGGCTCCCCCTCACAAATTCTAACATTGTGACCACCCATGCCTCACTAACAAATCATGATAAGAAGTATCTAGAGTCTCACTTTGACATATAGATCGAGGGTTTGCATTAGTTTTTTAAATTATCATTTTTATTTAAATTTTGTTTTAAAATTTATCCATTCATTAAACATTCTTAATAGGGCACCAAGTAACATCAATTAAAAGTTCAATTCTCTCTGAATGAGTATATTTGATTTTGTTATAGGTGATTAGAATCATAAATCCACTAGGGGCCTCCTTCTATAATATGTTAGAAATAATTTTCTTCTAGCCATGATAGATTTCTTTCAAGCTAGAATTATACTGTAGGGAAGAGCATCATACATATTGATATGGGTTATAGTCTAAATACTATGTACTTTGAGTGGCTAAAAATTTGATTGGTGTTCATATATGTCAAAAAAAAAATCATTGATTTAAATTTTTATCTTACCATTGATAATTGTAATTTTATAGGTACTACTTATATTATTGTTTTATACAATGAGACATTTCATGAATTACAAATGAAGAGCACAAATATTCAAACTAATCTTCAATAAAAAATCTATCTCACTTTTCTTTCAATTGTAGAAGAAGAGGTAAACTAATGCTTACAACTATATTTTAAATTTTTGAAAATTTATTTAATGTTCTATATTTAAATGAAGAAATTTTATCCTCCTCACAGGAAATAATTGTGACACTAGTTTCAAGAAGACAAGAATGGTAATAGGTTGACAACCCCTCGATGCCTATAGAGAATCAAACATGGATGCCAAATCATCTCCTCTTTAATTGACCAAACATAAAAGAATGCTGAGTTATATTATGCCTCTACTCCCTCCACCCAATCTGGTTACACTAACATAAAATCAAACCACCTCTCATGCTACTGGTAATGCCATTGACTTATTTATATTATTAATATTTATTTATACATTGTAGATGTGTTTAATTTGCTTCATGCTATTTTTACAACATCATTTGAATATTCCCCCAATATTTCCAAATACCTCATCCAAATATTCAGTTACAATAGATATCTTTAGGTCATGTTCAATAGTAAGGTATGCACTTATTAATATTTTTTTCAATATAAATATTAAATATTAAATATATTCTCATTTAATAGTTATCTGATCACTTTTTAAATTTGTATATACCCCTTATCGAAGGCAACATTTTCTTCCATCACCACCAACCTACCAAGTTGTAATGAGGGGAAAAATTTGTTATTTCTATCCCCAAGTAGTGGCATTGTCCATTTGATAATGTTAGAGTTTCCAAAACTCTCTCTTCATGTTATGCCTAGCTCTACGACTGTTATTTTATAGCATATAGATCTTGATGATGAGTTTTTAGGGATGGAGAGTGGGGAACAATGTACTTATTTCAATCCCCATGATATTATTCAGGGATTAAAAAAGAAGGGGCTAGAGGCTAATTACCAATAACTGGCTTCACCTAACTCTCTAGTGTCTAGCTCATCCCCTCCTCTTAATGCTGACATTCCTAAGATTGATGATGAGCTTACCAATTTTCTTTTAGGTAATTTATTGGTAGTTATTACTACTACCTATGTAAAATAAATTATATTTGGTGAACTTGAGTGTTTGAGGATATGGGAAGTAAGGTCTAAAATTTTGATACATGAAATAAATGTTTGGTTTCACAATCACTCCCAACATGTCCAATTATTCAAATTGGTTGAAAATCCACTAGAAAAAACTAATGTTTTTTTAAATTATGCCAAAAATAGCTATTAGAAATGATTATAATGATACAGTTTTAGATATAATGTTGAAAAAGCTTGAGAATTTAAATGTAGAGGCACAAAGATACCACAACAAATGGGCAAAAGACAAAATCCTTGTGGTTATTGCTATTACAGAAAAGGGGAAAGTTGTGGTGATTTATAATCATTTTATTTTTTTGTGATTTACATTAATTATTTTAAATTTTTAGCTAAATAATTTTAATCATTTAGATAATTTGAAGAATCAAGTTATGGTACTAAAAATGCACCTCCAAACAACACATAAAAGTTTAAATGCAAATATTTCCTTCAAATAAAAACTTGTTTTGTTGAATAAACAAAATAATACATTGAAAAAAATCATCAACGATCATGGATTGGATTTAAATTTTTTGTTCAAGCAGTAAGTTGATGCAAATCCCTCATTGATTTATGTAGGAGATGCAACAAAAGATGAAAATATAAATCTTGAAAACATCAATGCTAAAGCCAAGGATCTTCTCGAATTAGGAATCCTAAAATATGATACAAGATATAGAGAGGAAGTGCCTTCTGAAATAGAAAAATAGATAAACACTTCACATGAAAATTAAAACTAATGAATCAATGTCAGTTATAATATTTATTTATAGTGAAAATATTGTAATATTTTAAGACAATTAGTTTCAAATTCAATATATACTATATTTATGGCTTTTAGAAGATGCATTGGAGTATTACTTATTAGATAGCTTGTAGTTGATGATGTCTTAGATATTATCTTGAAATGTAATGATTTTTTTAATTAATTCAGGTACACTATATGTATGACATATGTTTTTAAAATGCAAGTGTTAATTTTCAATTTGATTTTTAGTAAAAATGTTTTTATGATTGGGTTTTTGGGAAATTAAACTAATTTGATTAAAATTAAAATGGATAGTTTTTAAAGTTATTAATGGACTATAAATTTGTCTACCTTTCCTATCATTATGCTAATGCCATACATACTATTGGTAAAGAAATCAATTAAGTTATTCATAAACAATATAATTGAGCATATGAAGTACTATTCAATACAAGACTATTTGCTACGTAATTATTTATGAATTAAAAAGATAAAATATTATTCAGTAAACAATTTTTTTTTATCATGATCGAATTTAATTCAAATATATTTGAAATACATACAAATTAAAACTCAAGTAGCTAGAATAACCCTTTTACAACATGTGCTTCATCATTGACATTTGTATGTAATGTCTCAGTGGCATTTTCAATATCTTCTTTTGTATCTATATTAGTGACTCCTCCTTTCAGTAAGATAATTCCAGATTGAAATTGTTCTTTCATATGGAAACTCATCCACTGCATAACCTGAAACATATGACCTCAAACATGTATCAATATTTTTATCCAATCTATTCCTAAGTTTGTATTTGACACAATATAATGCACTAAATACCCTTTCATCTTCCATCGACCCCAAAATCATTGTTTGGCATAATTCATATAATTAAAAATATTAAAAAATTATTTATTGAAGAATAATGCTAGGATACAATTTCTTCCACAACCTTGTAAGAACACCTATTTTTGTTGGTTCATTTAAGGGCTGATATTGTTCAACCATTGTAATTCCAAAATAAACTGACTATTTTTTTATTAAATCCTAATAGCCTCAACTTCAAATCCATTAATCTATATAGAATTAATGAAATGATTAATGAGAGTACCCATGCATTTTATAAATAAATTACTTGTTATTTATTCACCCTATAGAATATTCTAAAATATAGGATTCATCACAACCATGACTTCAAGATACTCATCCCTTTGAAATAGATCTCAAATTTTAGAAGATAAGATTTTTGAAATATTTCTTAATTTCATTTGTGTCTCATTAATGACATTATCATATAGAACCCATGATGTAGGTGCTTCTTCAATTTCTACTCCAACCACATCAGTTCATCTTTGAAAAGTGTGTAGTGGTATCTCCTTTCATTAAAGACAATACAAAGATGATCATTAATATTGAATTTCAAATAGTTTTTAAGGTCCTTAATATCTATTAAAATTTCTCAACTGTGTTGTTCCCAAAATCTATCACTCATTTTTGGGACAACCTATGAACTATTTTGGTCCTACAAGCCAAAATTATCTCTTTCCTTTTCAAAAATTTGTTCAGAGCATTCAAATTTTTTAGTTAAGGGACTAGCAGGTTCAGTAGGTTCAATGGCTTCAACAAGAAAATTCTCACAAAGGAACAAGTTCTCAACACTTAGGCATTTTCAAGCTTAGTTTAATGCCTTGGTTCAATCAAAAATGTTCATTGGCAAGCTTCAAAGGAAGGATTGAACCATTGAACCATTGAACCCCGCTTCTAAAAGGTTCAAAGGTTCAACGACATTAGCAATCTTAAAGAGTTAAGTGCTTCAGCAAAAGTTCAACAAGTTCAACCAGTTCAAGGTTCAACGGCTTCAAAATAATTAACAAAAAGAAGGCTTGAACCATTAAACCGTTTAACCTTGAACCAAAATGGTTCAACGGGTTCAACGGGATCAAAGAGATCAAAAGACTTAGAAGAAAAGAGGATTCAAATGAACTGATTGAACTGTTCAACTATTGAACCAAAGTTGGTTCAATCGGTTGGTTCAAAGGACTTCCCCTAAGCCGAAGGAACAAGTGCCCTTATGGAGGGTAGGGAACATTTGCTCAAAGATCAAAGAGAAGGCCGAAAGGGTAAGATTTTCTTTAGAAAAGTGAACAAGCAAAAAAATTGGAATTTCTTTGGATTTATTCAAGGCAAAAGACAAAGGCAAATTCCTTCAGATAAAAAGTCCGAAGGAATTTGCTCAAAAGGAAAAGCCCGAAGAAAAAAGACTAAGGCAAAGCAAAGGTTTCCTTTAGATAAATTGTTTGAAAGAATTCCTTTAGACATTTTTCCCGAAGGAATTAGAGCCCGAAGACCCTCCAAAGGATTGAAGCCTGAAGGCTACCTGAAGGACCCTGAATGGTAGGTACCCTTGCAGGGGGCTCTTGAAACCCAAAAAGTGGACCTTTCTCAAAGACCTGAAGGGACACCTTCCCTTCAGGGTGTTCCAAAGGCTTGATAAATATGAAGGAAAAGATTCAAAAGACTTAGATGAAAAGAAAACTTCAAAGAACAAGGATTGAACCATTAAACCTTGAACCAAATGGCTCAACAGGTTTAAAGGTTCAACAAGTTTGATAAAGATCAAGGGACTTAGAAAGATAAAGGAAGCAATGGAACAAAGAATGAACTAATTGAACCTTGAAACAAAAGAGTTCAAATTTCAATGGTTCACAAGTTCAATGGTTCAAAGGAAGCTCCAGACAAAAAAAAGACATGGATGATTCCAAAAGACCAGTTTAAAAGGATGGTTCAAGCAAAGAGCAAGAAAGTGACTGAACTAGGGGAGCGATGGAACCAAAGAACCAACCAAGACTACCTAAACCATTAAACTATTGGGCCAATGAACTTTTAAAGGTTCATGGTTTAACATGGTTCAAACAAATAACAACCATTGACATCCCCATGAATGTCAAATTTAAGGTAATGGATTATCTATTGATTTTCAAATATAGAGTGGGACTTGAAGGATGAACCAAGTGACCAGTTGAAGAGAGAGCCTAAGATCCCAAATTGCTATAGGGAAGAGATAAAAATACAAAAAGATCAGAAATATCTACAAGGGAGTTATTTCTAGTAGGTGAAACAGTCAACTATGTGGTCTTTTGAGCACACCAAGTCAATGATGTGGCCTATTTTTCTTCCACATAGTAAAGGGAAAGTGGACAGCTGCACAGACATTAGGAAAAGGACCAGACAACACATGCTAAGGAGGAGACATATAAGATGAATGGGCATGCCATAGTTAAGGTGATTTAATGTTCCAAGCATGGCCCCTTGATAGAACTAAAAAT
Source organism: Torreya grandis (assembly GCA_037957365.1). NCBI lineage: Eukaryota > Viridiplantae > Streptophyta > Pinopsida > Cupressales > Taxaceae > Torreya > Torreya grandis. The sequence continues at coordinate 5,776,578 of JARHVA010000227.1, read as the reverse complement.
GCATTCAAGGCATTGAATGCAGCATGGGCCATCCCATGGGAAAACGTGCCAAGCCTTTCTTGGCTGTTATATGTTGTAATCTCTTGTTTTATGCAAGGGAGATATTTTCAGGTTATAGAAGCAAAAATCTACTGAAATTGAAAGGTGATTACTGAGACTTTGAGCTTAGGTTGTTAATCATATTTCTTTGTTTGAATGAGAAAGCAAGTTACTTTTAGACTTTATGCTGTTATAGCTTGTGTCATTTTAGGAGATTATTCTTATGTCTATTTCTTAAATGCATTCTTGTCCATTTTATTGAAATAAGCAAAACTAGTGGAAGTAATCAGGAAGGTGTTCTGACGCCAATTGTGGAGAGACTTTGTGCTGCCACAATTGCCTTCAGTGTGTTTGTCTATTTTTTGTTCCTATGTAAAGGGTCTTGGGATGACTTTGTGCCCCCATTATCCTTCGTATTTCACTCTTTGGGTAGTTGAGGTGGATACTTTGTGTTCCATTTCATCTTGTTGGTTACTACACCCTTATTACCTATTGGTTACCCACTAGAAAAAACTCTTGCACCCTACTGCAAGACCACTTGTGAAAGAAGAGAAGTGCCTTTAGTATTATCACCAAGATTTCTCCTTTATCTGTGAATATCATCTTTGAAAAAAGAGAGATGGATGGTGTAGTCCTACCCTTGAGTGTTATTTTTTGCATATCTATATAGTATATAGCTCCTCATATTTATATGGAACCTCCCTTGATGAGAGGAGAGATTTGTCCAAATCTGATGTGGTAAACCTACCTATATGGCTGACCAATCTCCCTTGTTGTGGTTGAAGAGACCTATTTTTATCATTAGTTAGCTATTGACAAAATATTTACCCAACAACTTTTTGGCGACTCCACTAGGGAATGATGAGCATTTCCAATCCTTTTCTAGTCTATTCAAATTGAAGCATTTCATATTGTTGGGGAACGACATGAAGTAGGAAAGAACTCTGCCAGCTTCATGCCAACAATTTTTTGGTGACTTCGCTAGGGAAGAGCACACAGTTTGAAGCCTCAAGCTTCAAGCTAAAGTAGGAATAGTTCTTTCCCATTTTTTATTCTATAATATGGCAACTCCATGCTATACTAGAAGTTAGAAATCCCAAGGTGTTATTGATCTTATTTTTGAGTTGGTGCAGCAGGGTAATTTTAATTTGTTCCCTCCCTAACTTCAAGTTCAATGATCCAGGAGTGTTCCTCCTACCCATACTAGGACACCAACATAAGGTAGAGCTTCTTTTTCTACTGTTAACAGAGCTTTGCCTATACATACTCCACCCAGATTTGTTATTCCCCTTTTCCATAATCAAATCATGGTAGTTCAAGGCCTTTGGGGTAACTCATTCAACCCACTCAATTTGACTCCACCTCTGCATGAGCTACCACACAGTTTAAGGAAGAATTTATGCAAATTATTTGGTGATGGGAGAGTTCATCTTGATGAACACATTACAGCTTTCAGCATAGCCTATGGTGTGATAAACATAGAATTTGAGGATGTGGTAGTTAGGCTGTTTGTGGAAACACTACAAGGCACTGCTTCAGATTGGTTCTACCATCTCTAGGCTCAATCAATTATTGACTGGGATACTCTCAAAGCCAAATTTGAAGCCAAATTCAAGCTTACAAAAGATGCACATACCTTGCTGGCCCAAGTCACACAGATGAAGAAGGAACCTCATAAACCTATGAGGGATTTCATTGCCAAGTTTGACAAGCTGAGGAATCAAATTCCTATAATTACTCAGCCAACACCTAAAAATCTTAAAAGCTTCTTCATCAACTCATAACTACCTAAAGTGAGTTTTCTATTGAGATGTGCTAGACACATAGACCTTGCTGCTACTCAAGTTTTGGCTACTGAGGTGGAAGATGACCTTATCTTGGCTGAAAAGATAAAGAGAGATCCAAATAGAGGTAAATCTTCTTCATATTTTGAATACTCACCTATAATCACCACTAATCCAATGGTGCAAAAGATGGAAAATGAGTTGCTCACTCTCAGAAAATAAATGGCATAAGGGATGTCATCTACTTCTTCATATAGAGATGTACCAAGGAGGACATTCCCCAATCAATCATATCAAGGCAATGCTACCAAAAATCAAGGGCAAGCAAATCATCTTTCTCCACCATGGGGAAACCTTTCCATTGAAGCACCTCCAACCAATTTAGCAATGGGATATATTGAAGTTGAATCAAATTTCTCCTTCTAGCCTAAGTTGAACCAAAAATATGATGTTAATATCTTCATAGAGGAAGAAGAAAAATTAGCTGGTGACTCCAACATTAGTTTCCTAAATTACCAAAATGAACCCAGAAGTGAAGGTAAAGCAGCTGAGGGATCATATGCTATGCTCACCCAGTCCAAGAATTAGTCAGCCCAACAAGCTGATAAAGAACAAACAGAGGAGTGACCTCAACCAACAATTTCAATTGCTAAGTGGGAAACCACTCTACCTTTTTAGCCAAAGGAAACAATGATTGTAAGAAAGGTAAGTACATCAAACATCCCTATGCCTTCTACTTCAAATTCACAAACCAGTCCTCCTCCTCCCAAAAATCAAAAGGATAAACTCCCATCCTCTATACCTAGTTCATTCCAAACATTTGACATAATTGACCATATAAAGAAAACTAAAATTCAAATGTCTGAATTTGAATTCCTATAATCTAACCCTAAGCAGTTGGATAAGTTGGTTCAATGTGTGAAGAACCAAGCCATCCCTATAGGACAAGCAATTTTGAAGGTAACTCGTGATTCCCCCAAGAACACATCCACTAGGAATAACCTTGTCATTACTCCTCTTGCTGCTTCCAAGAGGACTGAACCATTTTATGTCTCCTTGTTGATAAATAGACATCAGCTGAATAATTGCATCATTGATTCCAGAGCTTCAGATAATGTCATGCCTACCAAAGTGGTAGAATCCCTTGGTCTCACACTGACCAAGACATTCAAGAGATGTTTCTCCATGGAGAACAAACAAGTACCATTGTTGGGACAAATCAAGGATGCCCAATTTGCATTTGCAGCATTCCAAAACAAGAGAATCAAGATGACTATCCTAGTGGTCAACGTCCCAGCATCATATGGCATCCTTCTTGGGCAAAATTTTTTTAAGGATGTCAGTGGTGAGTTGAGCATGGACCTGCCTAAGGCAAGGATCCCAGACAAAGTCATTATGCAGAGATTGCTCCTTGAGAAGGAAGCAAAATATGTGGTCACTCAAACATTAGTGCCTAAAGCTCAAATTTTGTTTGAGTCCTCAAGCATGGGTAACTAATTTCTATCCATAGAGGAAGTCCATGAGGCATCTGATGAAGCTTCTGAAGGTGACAACCTAAAAATTATTTTAGATAAAATAGCAGAAGGATTGGTGGAGTGCAGTGCAAGTGTAGAAGAATCTCCCCCTCCAAACAAAGAAGAATCTAAGGAAAAATCAGTGTCTAATGAGGTATGGATTCTAGAATTTGATGGTAGCTACTCCTCTACCAATTCAGGAGCCAGGATTGTGTTGATATCTCCTCAAGGAGATATTTTTCCTTCTTCATATAAATTACAGTTTAACAATACCAATAACATAGCTGAGTACGAATCTCTATTACTTGGATTGAAGGCTGTTCAAGACAAAGGCATCAAACTCCTTCATGCTAAAGGAGATGCTGAACTAGTGGTTTTTCAGGTGAGAAACTTGTATCAAACCAAAAATGAGAGATTGTGCCACTACCGCAATCTAGTATGGGATCAAATTGAAAGCTTTGATGCTTTCAACATCTCTGCCATACTTAGGGAATTCAATGACTGATCTGATGCACTAGCTATTTTAGCAACTCTCTTAGTTCCTCACCCTAATTTTAAGGGAGATAGGTACACTATTAAACTAGTCTTTTGACTAAGTGTATCTGACAATGCCAATCATTAACAAGTGTTCAATAGTGACAACCAAATCATTGCCTTTTTAGAGCAAAAAAATAGCTTTCAATATCTTCACTTTGAAGGTAGTGAGCCTCAAAAGCTTGAACCAGCCCCTGAATCAAATTTGGACATAGGTGAGGAATTCTTACAACTTAAAGGAAACAAAATCCCAAAAGGCTTGGTTTTTCTTGAGAAGCTATTTGACAAACATGATAGGTTCATCAAACAACAACAAATGGATTCAAGCTCCTCCCAGGAGTTTGATCAAATAAATTTGGGTACCAAAGAAAATCTTAAGATGGTGAACATTATGAAGTGCTAGACTTAGGAAGAGAAGTTCAAGTTCACTACTCTACTCAGCCAGTATGTAGATGTCCTAACATACTCCTATGATGATCTGAAGTTATTCAGGCCTGAAGAAATTCACCATGAGATTCCTTTCAAGATTGACTAGGTGCCTTACAAGTAAAAATCTAGGTAGTACAATCTGAAGATATCAGGTACTATTTTGTTTAAAATATAAAAAATGCTGAATGCTAGGATAATTTTCCCAATCCATCATTCCACATGGATTGACAACATACTACCTCTGAGGAAGAAGAATGGTGAAATTTGCCTTTGTGTGGACTTCAAAAATTTAAATCAGTCATCTTTAAAGGATAACTATCCTCTACCCATCATGGATTAAGTTCTTCAAATAGTGACTGGTTCAAAGATGTTATCAATGCTAGATAACTTCTCAGGATACAATCAAGTTGAAGTTGGTGAAGCAGACCAACATAAGACTTCCTTCACCACACCTTGGGGCACCTTTGCCTATTATTTGGCCTGATAAATGCTAGTGCCACTTTATAAAGAGTAATGGACCTTACTTTCGAAGATGAAATGGGTAAGTTCATTATAGCGTACCTAGATTATTTAATAGTCTTTTCTAATCATCACCCTGACCATATGCGTCATTTGCAACAAGTGTTGGAATGCTGCCACTAGAATGACATTTCTTTAAATCCTAAGAAGTCTATATTTGGATTAATGGAAGAGAAACTTCTCAGACACATTGTATCCTAAGAAGGCATAAATATTGACTCAAAAAGAGTCAAGTTCATCTAAGAGCTTACTTTGCCCACAAGTAAGACTGCAGTTCATTCTTTCTTCAGAAAAGTGAATTTTTTATGAAGGTTCATCCCTGAGTTTGCTGAGAAGACTCACCATATTGTAAACATGATGAAGTGAAAGGCCACTTTTAGCTAGATTAAAGAAGGCAAATTGGCATTTTGAGACATTAAAATAGCTATTACCCACACTCCAATTCTGGTTTGTCCAGACTATAACAAGGATTTCACAATGTATAGTTATGCTTCTAAGCACACACTTTCAACAATTATGGTTCAATAAAAATAATAAGGTATGGAATCTCTCATTTCTTTCATGAGCTGTCCTCTCAAAGATCATGAACTAAAGTACTCAAACATGGAGAATCATGCTTATGCAGTGGTGAAGGTAGTGAAACATTTCCACTTTTACATCCTGAATTCACACACTATTGCCCTGATTCCCAACACCACAGTCAAATCCATATTAACTCAGTAGGAGTTTGGAATGAAAAAAGGCAATTGGATTATTAAAATCTAAGAGTTTGATCTAGTCATCAGACCAATGAAGTTGGTGCAGGGAAGGGGCCTATGCCAATTGATTGTCGACAATAGACTAGAAGAAACAAAGCATGGAGAAGAAGAAATTGAAGACACACCAATAGTCCTCTTTGTCTCCACCACGAATGAGTGGTATTCAAATATTGCTCATTTCCTCACTTATGGTGAGTGTCCTACTCACCTATCTCATAAAGAAAGGAGGATTGTTAAGTTAAAAGCTACCAATTTTATCCTCTGGGACAACGACCTATATAAAAGGAGCCTTGATGGAGTGTTCCTTCGTTGTGTGGATAAGGAGGAGCAAAACCAACTTTTGAGGTCCTTCCATAATTTGGGTTGTGGAGAAAATTTTTCCACTCTCGTAATTTCCCATAAAATTATTCAAGAAAGGTATTACTGGCCTTCTTTGTTTCAAGATGCATATAAATGGGTACATAGATGTGAACTATGCCAACAGTTCATTGAAAGACCCAAATTAGCTGCTCTACCTCTTAAGCCAATGGTGATAGAAGAGCCATTTCAGCAATGGGGAATTGATTTCATTGGTGCTATAAATCCATCTTCAAGTGTTGGACATGATTATGTCCTCACAGCCATAGATTACTTTACCAAGTGGGTGGAAGCTATCCCAACCAAGCATACTACTTTAGAAGTAGTGTGCAATTTCCTCAAGGAGAACATCATTTCTAGGTTTGGGGTCCCAACTAAGATTGTCACATAAAATGTAGCTTGTTTCACTTCCCAAGAGATTACCCAGTTATATTTTTACTATGGGATCACCCTCTTCCACTCTTTTGATTACTTTTCACAAGGGAATGGACAAGCTGAATCAAGCAACAAAAAATTGGTGACCATCATCAGGAAGCTGGTAGATGACAACAAACAAACATGGCATAAATTATTGGTTAATGATTTATGGGTAGATATAATTACACCAAAGAGGGTAATTGGTATGTCACCTTTCCAACTTCTTTATGGTCTCAATGTTGAGATACCAATCACCCTAGAATTTCCAACATTGAAATCGGCCAAGGTAGTCAAAGATCAGACATATGAAAGATCCATCAATAAGAGGATCATGTGCTTGACTGAGATGGATGAGTAGTGAACTATGGTGGTGGACCGAATTGTTGTGCATCAAAGTCTGGTGAAGAAGCTCTTCGAATAGAAAGTAAAGAACCATGATTTCTAGATTAGAGATCAAGTCTTGCTGTGGGATAAGAGAAGAGAACCAAAGGGAATGCAGGGGAAATTTGACTCCCTTTAGAGAGGCCCATTTAATATTCATCAAATCAATGGTGAAAATAGTTTTCTATTGAGATATCAAGATGGCACACCATTTTCTCTACCTCATAATGGGCAACATCTAAAGCACTTCAATTCTTGAAGTATTAGATAAGTTTACTTATACATATGTATATTTGTATAGTCTTTGTTTCTATTTTATGTTGTTAATTTTCATTTTTGGTGCCTTTATTTTTGGATAGCATGACTTCGTAGCCCAATGGCATAATTAAAGGCACTGGAGATTTTGGTTTCTACTCCCCTCAGATGTTCCAAGTTTTCAACTGAAGGAAGTTCCCCAACTGGAGCCAGCTATTGTTCCCAAAATTTGTCACTCATTTTTGGGACAACATATGAACTATTTTGGTCTTGTAAGCCAAAATTATCTCTTCCCTTTTCAAAAATTTGTTCTAAGCATTCAAATTCTTCATTTTTCAAGCGTTTTCAGTTAAAGGACTAGCAGGTTCAGTAGGTTCAATGGCTTAAACAGGCAAATTCTCATAAAGGAACAAGTTCTCAACACTTAGGCATTTTCAAGCTTGGTTCAATACCTTGGTTCAATAAAAAATGTTCATCAACAAGATTCAAAGGATGGATTGAACCATTGAACCATTAAACCTCGCTTCCAAAAGGTTTAAAGGTTCAACGACATCAGTAAGCTTAAAGAGTTAAGCTCTTCGGCAAAATTTTAAAAAGTTCAACCATTTCAAGGTTCAACATCTTTAAAACACTTAACAAAAAGAAGAAGGATTGAAACATTGAACCATTAAACCTTGAACCAAAATGGTTCAACGAGTTCAATAGGTTCAACAAGTTTAATGGGTTTGAAGAGATCAAAAGACTTAGAAGAAAAGAGGATTCAAATGAATTGATTAAATCATTGAACTATTGAACCAAAGTTAGTTCAATCAATCAATTTAAAGGACTGCCCCCAAGCTGAAGGAACAAGTGCCCTTGCGGAGGGAAGTGAACTAAAGGCAGGTGCCCTTGTAGAGGGTAGGGAAGATTTGCTCAAAGATCAAAGAGAAGGCTGAAAAGGTAAGATTTTCTTTGAAAAAGTGAATAAGGCAGAAAAATTGGAATTTCTTCAAATTTATTCAAGGCAAAAGACAAAGGTGAATTCCTTTAGACAAAAAGTTTGAAAATATCTGAAGGAATTCTCTCGAAAGGAAAAGCTTGAAGAAAAAAGACTAAGGAAAAGCAAAGGTTTCTTTCAGACAAATTATCCAAAGGAATTCCTTCAGACATCTTGCTTGAAGGAATTGGACCCTGAAGACCCTTCGAAGGATTGAAGCCTGAAGGCCACTCGAAGGACCCCGAAGGGTAGGTACCCTTGCGGGGGGCTCTCAAAACCCAAAAAGTGGACCTTTCTCAAAGACCCGAAGGGACACCTTCACTTTGGGGTGTTCCAAAGACTTGATAAAGATGAAGGAAACCAAAGGCTTGATAAAGATGAAGGAAAAGCTTCAAAATACTTAGATGAAAATAAGAATTCAAAGAAAAAGGATTGAACCATTGAACCTTGAACCAAATGGTTTAATGGGTTGAAAGGTTCAACAAGTTCATAAAGATCAAGGGGCTTAGAAAGATAAAAGAAGTAATGGAACAAAGAATAAACCAATAAACTGATTGAACCTTGAACCAAAAGAGTTCAAAGTTTAATGGTTCATAGGTTCAATGGTTCAAAGGAAGCTCCAGATAAAGGAAAGACACGAATGATTCCAAAGACTAGTTTAAAAGGATGGTTTAAGCAAAGAGCAAGAAAGCGACTGAACTAGGGGAGCAATGGAACCAAAGAACCAACCAAGATGGCCTAAAACATTGAACTATTGGGCCAATGAAATTTTAAAGGTTCATGGTTCAACATGGTTCAAACAAGCAAAAACCATTGATGTCTCCACGAATGTCAAATTTAAGGTAATGGATTATCCATTGATTTTCAAATATAGAGTGGAACTTGAAGTATGAACCAAGTGACCAGCTTAAGAGAGAGCTAGAGAGCTCAAATTGCTACAGGGAAGAGATAAAAATACAAAAAGATCAAAAATATCTATAAGGGAGTTATTTCTAGTAGGTGAAACAGTCAACCAAGTGGTCTTCTGAGCACACCAAATCAAGGACGTGGCCTATTTTTCTTCTATATAGTAAAGGGAAAGTGGATAACTGTGTAGACATTAGGAAAAGGACTAGATAACCCATGCTAAGGAGGAGACATATAATATGAATGGGCATACCATAATTAAGGTGATTCACTGTTCCAAGCATGGCCCATTGACAAAATAGAAAATGCATTCAAGGCATTGAATGTAGCGTGGGCTATCCCATGGGAAAAAGTGCCAAGCCTTTTTTGGCTGCTATATGTTGTAATCTCTTGTTTTATGCAAGGGAGATCTTTTCAAGTTATAAAAGAAAAACTCTGCCAAAATTGAAAGGTGATTACTGAGACTTTGAGCTCAAGTTGTTAATCATATTTCTTTGTTTGAATGAGAAAGCAAGTTACTTTCAAACTTTGTGATGTTATAGCTTGTGTCATTTTAGGAGATTATTCTTATGTCTATTTCTTAAATGCATTCTTGTCCATTTTATTGAAATAAGCAAAACTAGTGGAAGTAATCAGGAAGGTGTTCTGACGCCAATTGTGGAGAGACTTTGTGCTGCCACAATTGCCTTCAGTGTGTTTGTCTATTTTTTGTTCCTATGTAAAGGGTCTTGGGATGACTTTGTGCCCCCATTATCCTTCGTATTTCACTCTTTGGGTAGTTGAGGTGGATACTTTGTGTTCCATTTCATCTTGTTGGTTACTACACCCTTATTACCTATTGGTTACCCACTAGAAAAAACTCTTGCACCCTACTGCAAGACCACTTTTGAAAGAAGAGAAGTGCCTTTAGTATTATCACCAAGATTTCTCCTTTGTTTGTGAAAATCATTTCTAAAAAAAGAGAGATGGATGGTGTAGTACTACCCATGAGTGTTATTTTTTGCATAAATATATATAGTATATAGCTCCTCATATTTATAGGGAACCTTCCCTTGATGAAAGGAGAGATTTGTCCACCTCTAATGTGGTAAACCTGCACATTTGGCCGACCAATCTCCCTTGATGTGGTTAAAGAGACCTATTTTTCTCATCAATTGGCTGTTGGAAAAAAATTCACCCAACAAACTATAAAATATTGGTCCATTAAAACTTTCATCTAATTAGTATAATATATCAAGATATTAACAAACTTGTTTTCTCAACGGTATAAAGTCAACAATATATATGGATCTCTTTTGTGCATATTTCATAAAAAATGTATTTATTTAAACATAGGAATGATACCACACAATGTTAGTAGGGTTTCAAAAAAATTTAACTAGTACAATAAATCTTATGTCTTATTAACATCCATCTTATATTTAAACATAAAACATGTCAACGATTAATACTCTTTAAATATTTTACATGTATGCTTATACATGGAAATCCATCTTGTATCAACATATTTTAATAGTTTTTACCATCAATCACTCTAATTTTAAATTTATGAAACTCTAAAAATCTTTTTGAATTACTTGACATATATGTGTGCAAGTCATGGATAACCTCCTCCATTTTTGTGACATTTTGAAATTTGCTAACAATTTTGTAAGCAAGATTCATTTTATGTGCCATAAAATAGATTAGAATCATCTATGGGGAAATTTTTATTTATAGGTGAACACATAGACTAGTTTTGATCCCATAAATTATTGATGCACCATTTACACCAACACACACTAATTTGGTACTTGTATCATAATAATTCATCCCATCAATATCTATCAAATTAGAAATAACCAATTTGTAAAAGTTCTTAGCATTATAGATTTATTTCATTTTAATTATAGATAATAGGTGAGGTTTCCTTAAATGGTTCTCAAATGTATAAACATGTATGCAAACCCATGATGTGTTGTCAACTACTATTACCTCATCAATGGACAATGAGATAAACTATGTTGCTTTTACTTTTTCTTTCAAATCCTCCTTTTCAATCATCGTGAGGCATTTTACCATCTTCCAAGCACTAATATCTAACCAATGTGATTATGGAATGTTATGCAATCCAATATGATAAAATAAAATATTATAATCTAAAAAAGTAGAGATTGGTCTGATTCTTTTAAGAATGTGATATAAAGTGTAAAACTATGTATTTTTGCCTAGTAGATTGTACTGAGCAACTTTTTTGAATTGAGATGAAATTGTTACTTCTTTCTCAACAAGGTGTCATTGATGTTTTTGATGATTTTCATATTCTAATGTGTAATATTTATACATGCATTCTTTTTCATTTTTCCATCTCATTATTCTTTTGATTTGTCCATCTTTGTCTTTTACCAACTCATATATTTTATAATAATGTTTCTCAATTGTGTCCAACTTGAGTTGTATTCTATGGTCTTTTCTAAATTTTAAATTAAATATTATACATTTGCATTATGTTGGTGTTTCAATACCATTTTCCTATTGTATAGGTTTAATGAATGGGTATTTATCTAACCAAGTAAACTTAAATGACCTTCCAATTATCCATATACTTCTCTTCTTTCACACATATTTTTTTGTATTTTTTTCAACTGAAGATTGTGTTGGCTAAGTAGAAATATCATATAGTGGCATTGGGTACTCATCATCGACATTCATGATGATTTAATTTAGTGTCTTTTTCCTTTAATTCAGTGACAAAATTTCATACCTAGGCATGTCTTCCAGTGGAGGCATATCTTCAAAAGGTTTATCAGTGGGGTTTGCTTGAAAAATGGGTATAGATATTGTAATTATTATTAAAAATTAGTCTTTAATATGAAATTATAAATAATTAATAATATAGTAAATCATATAATATTTAGTACCCCTATTTGGAATTTGATACCTAATGACATCTTAAAATGGAGGCATATCTTCGATACTATTATCATTGGGTTCGACATGAAAAATGGTTGTAGACTAATTATTAATAAGCATTATAATAAAAGTGTAATTAATTATAAAAATAGTAAATCAAATAATATTTAGTATATCTTTCTATAATTTCATATCCAGGTAAATATTCCCATATATGCATATCATTCGATTCTACCTAGGTACCTCTATTTGGAATTTCATACCCAAGTATGTCTTTGAGTGTAGGCATATCTTCATTACTATTATAACAATATATAATTTAATATTTATAACTATCTTTGCCATTTGGTTGAAATAAAATAACAGGTGTTTTATTTTTTTTAATTTCCCTAACACTTTACCACTCTCAGTATAAGCCATTGAATAAAATATATAGACAAATGATGTTTGGTTGAAATCACTTGATAGCTAGTTACAATCACCTAAACAATATTTTTAATCACCTAATAGATATCACCCAATACACTAGTTGTAGTTTGTTAAAAGCTGGTTCCTATCTCCTAACAACTACTTCTAGTCATATGATAGCTCTGTGCGATCACTTGACAACTAGTTGTGGTCACATCAATGCTAGTTATAGTCACCTAATAGTTGAAATTAGTCACATGATAGTTGGTTGTATTTACTTGATAGTTAGATACAATCACTTGATGGTTGGTTATAGTCACCCCATAATTGATTGTAGTCATTTGATAGTTGGTTGTAGTCTCCTGAGAGATAGTTATAGGCACTTGATAACAAGTTTTAGTAACTTGGTAGTTATTTTTATTCAATTTTTAACTAATTATGATCATCCAACACCTACTTGCTATTTCCTAACACCTTCTTCCTATCATCTAACACCTAGTACTATGCTTTAGGGTATAAATTCTAATATATAATATATAGTGGTGAATGCCCCTAGATTGGCTTTATTTTTACTAGTGACATACATTTATAAGAGAAAATTTATTTTAAAAAATAAGCAAGTCAACCCTTAAATTTAAATTCTTTCTAAATTTTAGGTTATCCCAGAATATCATCTACCCAAAAAAATTTCCAAATACTGACTTTGAAAAATGGAATATTCATGAATTAATGAAGACTATCCACTAAAAAAATCCTTGGTACTCACCCTTGATAAATAGTATATCCTACGATTCAAGATATTGCTAGACAAAATATGATACCTCCTCAACCTAAATAGGAACAAAGTAATCCCATCATCCCTCCTCATCCCCAAAACACTACAATGGGACCTAGGGATCAATAAAGAGAATTTGATATTGTGGATCAATTGATAAATACACTAGATAATATTTCTATTTTGGAATTACTCCAAAAATAAAGTAATTTCAAAGATTTTTTTTAAACACTTAATCATACATCTTTGCCTCAAGATATAGAGACATATTATTTTTTATCTATCATGAACCTTATAAAGGATGTTGAGGATGTTATTTATTTTGGCAATGAATATTTTCACTCAAAAATTATTAGTGATCAAAATCTCCCACTCTTCATTCAAACATAAATAAAACCATTTCTATTAAACAAGTTCTAATTGACTAGTTTAATAATTAATAGATGAAACCTCACATTCCTACAAATTATGGGGACTGATATAGCATCCATTCAAAATACATATAGGAACATTCATGGTTTTGATGACATTCCTAGATAGGTATTGGGTTTTATTGCATTGGATATTATGGTTGGGCCAAAAAACTTACCTACATAATTTTAGGTGATGCCTAATCATTTATACTACAACCTATTACTTGGAAGACCTTGGATACATGTTATGGAGGCCATGTCCTCTACCTTATATAGACACATCAAGTTTTTACATGTTGGGTACTTATACACTTGTACAGTAGATAATCAAACATTTATATATTGCAGAGTCACTGAGACTACCACCCTAAATACATCTTTAGATGGGACACATCCTATTCTCATAGATTCCCCACCTCACAATATTATGATAGAGTAGATACATACATATCAGGTTGTGGAATCTAGCACCACTACTCCTACATCTATTACCCATCCTCCTACAACACAATTAACTTCACTCATGATGGATGAGGACCCTCTTATACCACAATTATCCCCACACATGGATGATGATGGGATTCTCATAGCACAAATACCATTACTTTTTAATCAAGAGGAAGTATATATCTAAAACTTTGATACAGATTCCCAAGCTACCACAAAGGTTGATCCAACACCCATTGATATTTATTATTACTTATGTGGATTGAACTTCACA